>CM070875.1:55542742-55920242 GCA_036365515.1 Torymus aiolomorphi | reverse complement strand
AAAAATGTAATATTTTAACGGAAAAAGTATGAACGTAGACGAAGTATTGTCATTGGAATCTCAAAATTTTTAATAAACAATATCACAGAGTAATTAAAAGCTGGAGTAGATATGCTATTGCTTCGCGAGAAAAAGACAGCTCTTGAATTACTTTACGGTGCGATTAAAATAAATCAACTGCCTCTAGAAGTGCATTGCAGAAAGGAATTTCCCGTGAAAAAGAGTATTTTCTCTCTTACGGTAATCGTTTTAATTCAATTCTCTGTGGTAGTATCGGTCTTAGCTGTTGACCTGTTATGTCGCTTTCCAGTGAAAACAAATGCGCGTGTACGCCTGTGTACGAAGAGTGAGGGCGGGCGCGTATCGCTGCATTTACAGAGAGTGTATACAGTGGTAAAGGCGTATTGAATTTCTATTTTCATTGTTCTGGGCGAAAAAGCTCTATTATCCTGTCTTCACTAATGGAGCTAAAAAGTTGAAAAATGTCACGAACGCAACAGTACAAGAGATAGCTGGTCTTGTCATCTTTGCGAGTCGCGCTTCTCCCACTGGAGCATAAATTGTTTGATAACGCCCGCATTTTAGCCACACGCACAGCTATACAAAGCGACAGCGCCAACTGTTTCTCTGCTCATTCCGCGTTGACGTATGTGTATCACATGAACTGCTGCAGGCGAGCAATTTTTGAGAGCGACGACTGGCTGCCCGATTTAGGCATCAATTATTTAGACGCTTAGCGACGGATACCGCGGCATCCTTCTCCCTCTCTCTCCCTCTCTTGCTCTCTTTCGTTCCCTCTCGGTCGTCACCGCAGCAGTGTTTCACTGTCACAAGCCCAGTCGGAAATTACGTAGCTGCCACTCGTCACCGATCCCGCGATATCGCGATGAATATTTCACCGGGCGGGGAGGACTGCCGCGGCCGCGTGCGAGGTTTCCAAAATTACGCTTATGGTTCGCATCAATCATTGAAACGAACACGCTGTTAGTTACGCGGGTCAAGTGGGCCAGAGACTAGATGGATGGATCGCGCTGTTACTGATCAGAATTCGATGCGGGATTATACGACTGTGGGATGCTTTTTCCCCAGTCTCCTCGTCATTTTCTCCTCAGGCCAGCATTAGTGCAGGCCTCTTTGTTTTTATACCAGTTTATACCCGACTAAACAGTCTTCCCCTTTCGGTCTTTTACTTTCGCCGTGGCTGGATAAAACAGTGCTTTGGGCTGTTCACCTAAATAATCACTTTATCTTGCTCGCAGACTGCGAAGCGCTGTCGCAGCTCGAGTTGCACTTTCACTCGTAACTCGATCCGACTCTAAGCCTCCTAGCCTCAAGTAACAAGCATGCGATGAGCCGCTAAGCTAAGTAACCCCCTTAATATTATCCGGGATTAATATTAAAGCAGCTCTACTTTGCTTGCGATGCACTTGGCGACGCTTGTTACACCGTCCGTGGCCGCGTGCCGCATGCGTGGAGTCGCAGGGAAAGGCCGAGTGTAGGCAGGTTGCTTATCAGGGCTCACTGATAATATGTCAGTATTTTTGAAAGAGATGCACCCGTCGTCGACTGGAGCTGCTGCTTGATGAACCATTTCAAGAGCCGGTCTATACTTATCCTATTGTCCAAATCTCTACATCCCAATATATTTTAATGTTTATCACATTCGATTTCGAAATTAATTTTTTAACGAACACGAATACTGCGGAGCATTCGCGGCTTGATGCACACGGAAAAAAGGAAATAATTTAGCAGGAAGAAAATTTTGCAGAGCTCACTTTAAGCAGACGGTCCTTGATGAAATTCTTGGCGGTTATATCCTTTATAAAGATGCTCGAAAATCAGAAAAGAAAATAAATAAGACTTACATCGGTGCAAAGAGTAGGGTAAAGAGAGAGAGGGGGCAAAAAAGGAAGCTTGAGTAAAGAAAGGAAGGGCGGGGAGGGGAGACGGAAAGCGAGAGGAAAAGCACGGAATACGCCGGGCTCTTAGACGTCTCGAGGGGTGGCAGCGCTGGCGGCTTGCGCAGAGAGCTCGAGGCTTTAGGTGAGAAACCGTATTTTTCTACGACGCAAGGCATGCTGCGTTAAATGGACCTTTGGCGTTTGTTTGCGGTATTTTACGGCACACTTAATCCGAACGCGCGTGCGCCCTCGCGCCTTTTCTCTTTCCCATGCTCTCACCCTCCCCTTTTCACTCTTTTTATACTTTTATTTACTGCACCGGCGCCTCAGCTTCGCGGCCGCTGCTCCCGCCGCTGCAGTCGCGATTCCTACCTACCTAACCCCCAGAGAGTGTAGATTCCCGTTATCGGCGGCCTTAACGGTACACGCTTCTTAATTAACGAATCGACGATCGGCCCAATTAGCTTCGAGCTCGCACCCAGCCAGAGACACTTTGAACCTTCGCACTTTTGCCCACTTTCTTTCCTCCAGTTGCGGCTTGCTTTTTTCTCCCTTATCACTACCAGGCTATTCCTCGCCTTTTTTTACTCTGCGGTACGCTAGATGCGATTAATTATCCTCGTAAATTTCTTACAATCGATTTCCTACCGCCACGGATTGTTTGCCCTTCCACTCATCCGATAAATGAATAAATTTGTATTTCAGTCCATTGACGGAATTGCGTCACGCTGTGACAATGAATAAACCAAGACGGGAGGTAGCCACTTTGGAGCTTTTTTTCTCACACAAGCGCTCCAGCAAGTAGAAAGGAGACCACGATGCCATACGAAAATAGTATAAATATTATGTCGATTTGCATCGCACTTCACTCTTCAGCTACTTTTAATACGACGAGAGGGAGTCTGCGAATCCCGGGGCACACTCTATAGAACTGAAATTTATCTTGACAGTATAAAAAGGCTGAAATATCTTAGAATTAGCGCGACCTACCATTTATAATGGCTTTAAATTGTATAAAACTCTTAAGCAAAGCTCTCTGGGACTTTTTCTCTGACGCTTGAATTCAGGAGTATATACAAAAGGAAAAGAGAATCAATGAGCCAAAAAGATTCACGATGGATTCAGCGTGCGCTCGAGAGCCGGGAGTGGAAAACCGGTTCGCAGCGCGCCACGTCAAAGACGCGCTACACGCAGATTTCTTATAACTCGGACCGAGGCAGGAACTTGCGACATACTGCGCGTGTAAATGCGATTTCTAAATTTGGCGCGCGCGCGCACGCCCGCATATCCATATATATCTCACGCGTAAGAAGTTTGCATTCGCCTTGCTTATTTGGCGCAACAGTCAGAAATACCGAAGCGATATAATGAAGGCATTAAAAAGCATGAAAAATATTTTCCGCATACGCAATAGGTGAGAATGTTTGACTTTTTTCCGCGCGAGCCTGAAACACTGCGAGAATTCAGCATTTTGCTAGATATTTGCATAACCAAGATTTACATATTTTTCGAAGGAGCGTAGGTACTCGTGCGATATGCGCTTTATATCGCCACCCCCGGCTCCACGCGGACAAAGATACCCGCTCTCGCTTTGCAGACTAATGCTTATATCTACGGCAAACAGTGCATGCCGCGACCCTCGCATCTGCTTTATGTACGCAGTTTAATAACATGTAAATTCCTTGTCAACATGAACTATTTTCGCTTCGGGCTTGAATATAAAAACGAAAACACTTTTTAGCAGGCGACTTTCCAACAGCCGGCTGTCCCTCATTTCTCTCTTCTAATTTGCGCCCGCCTTTCAATCTATTGACTTGTCATATTATAGAGAATAATAATTCATTACGCGTCTGACAACAAAACTCAATACACAGAAAAATTGCCTTTTCCGTAACCCCAGTAAGATAAAATGCGGGCGCATCAGGAAAAATGACGAGTGTGCGCTACGTAGCTAGGTTTTACTTTAAATTCGATTTTATCAAGGACCGCTCGATCCTTCGTCGACGCGAGTCCAATCATGCGAGCTTGTGCATATTGCCAGGCGCCTAGTCTGCGCGTGTATGCAAAGGACTATCAGCCTCGCCGTTATTACAACGGTAGTAGAGTCGTGTGTGCCGCACGTATAGCTATGTCCGAGTATGGTGAACCGGGGCTGCACGTGCGTGTTCGGCTTCGGATATAATCCACGCGAGCGCGCGGAACGAGACTGAGGTGAAGAAAATACAGAAACGGGCCGATAAGCTGCGCGAGGAAGAGAGTGAAAGAACAAGAGAAAATGATACGAGCCAGTTAAAGTGAGAAGATCGGACGCGAGATATATACGCAAATGTGATTTGAATACACTCTTCAAAGTTCTTTTTCTTGACTTCAAGTATCTAACTTCAATTTCACCCCCAAACGTTCAAAATACAATTTTTATTTTATTAATAAGGAGAGAGAGATGCAATGCGAGAAAGCGCATTTGCAATTTTCAAATTATTCTTTTTCATATCACTATACGTAGGTAAGTGCGCAATTAGTTTTATCTACAGAGGCTACTTTATGTAGGTTAAATATTTAATGTTCAAAGCTGGAGATTGAGTAACTTGCTTTTTTATAGTTAGATCTATCAGTCACTCGATAAGTAGTCAGTCCTCACTGTGAAGAAACCTTGTTTCTATCTTTCTTTGATAATTCAATCAGAAATAATTATTCTATTTGCCATCAATTTAGTTGTTACCTATAAATGTAATTTCTCTACATTGTTTCCTGTTTACACCAGCTTTGTTGATAGTTTGGAAGATATCTGCTCAAAACGCTCTCATACGTTCAAAAAAGACATTAAAATAAATACTTTTAGAAACGAAAAGAGCACACGTGCTTTTATGAAAACGATTAATCTTAGATAATAGATTAGACTGAGAAAATATTCTGATTAGCACAGAAGCGTAATAATCATAATAATGGTAATAATAAACCACCATAAGTGCATGACAAGGGGCGCGTGTGTACAAGTTCCAAGTTAACCCATTAAGTCCTGACAGCTGACGCACTTTTTCAAGTTTTTTCAGTCACCCTTAGTCCAACGAAAACTGTCTCAGATAAATTTGAGACCAGTCAATATCGGCGTAAAATTTTATGATCTTTCCGAATATGCTATTAGTTTTTGATAAAAATTTGATCTAGATAGGTTATGTTTGCTTTTTTTTTAGAAAAAATTGGTGTTTTTTAAAAAAATTTTTTTCAAAAAATCAATGCTTTCGGATCAAAATCAATGAGGAGTATGGTCGAGAAGTGAATATATTGCGTCCTCGTACCCTTTTCCTTAATGTTCACGTGATTTCATATGGAAATTCAAATTATGGCTTAGATACATGTGATTTTAATTTTTTTGTCCGCCCTCTTGAATCCGCCATTTTGAACTATTCAAATCTAATCTCAGATTCGTAATCAGCGACCCCAAAAACGCCCCTGTACAAATTTGCACGTGAATCCATAAGAAATTAATTTTTATATGCAAAAAATACTACCCGCCATTTTGAATTTCCATATGAAATCACGTGAACATTAGTGAAAAGGATCAGAGGACGCGATCAAATGATCATACTCCTCATTGATTTCGATCCGAAAACATTGATTTTTTGAAAATTTTTTTTTCAAAAAACAAGAATTTTTGCAAAAAAAACAAACATAACCTATCTAGATCAAATTTTTATCAAAACTTAATAGCAGATTCGATACTGACTGGTCTCAAATTTTTCTGAGACAGTTTTCGTTGAACTTAGGGTGACTGAAAAAACTTGAAAAAGTGCGTCCTGTCAGGACTTAAGGTGGCTCCAGCGGTCTAGTAAACCTAAAGCTATGAACATTTTTTACAAAAATTCATTTACACATTCCAATCTGAAAACTGATATGACAGGGAGCAGAGTTCTTAACATAATGGAAAACATTTTTGTTAAAAAATTTCTAATTTTGCAAAAGTATATTTTGTCCATTAAAAAAAAAATCAATAAGAAATACAAATCTTTTTTGTTTTTCATTCAATTTTAATTTACAATGTCTCATTTTCTTTCTTGTTAAATTTCAGGGTGAGTCAACGATATCAAAATTGAAAAATTTTCAAAACTTGCAAAGTTACATACAATTATTTATAAAATTCAGTGACAAATCTACAAACAATTGCATATAACTTTGCAGGTTTTGAAAATTTTTCAATATTGATATCGTTGACTCCTCCTGAAATTTAACAAGAAAGAAAATGAAAGATTGCAAATTAAAATTGAATGAAAAACAAAAAAGATTTGTATTTCTTATTGATTTTTTTTTAATGGACAAAATATACTTTTGCAAAATTGGAAATTTTCTAACAAAAATATTTTCCTTTATGTTAAGGACTCTGCTTCCTGTCATATCAGTTATCAGATTGGAATGTGTAAATGAATTTTTGTAAAAAATGTTCATAGCTTTAGGTCTACTAGACCGCTGGAGCCACCTCAATGCGTTAAAACAGCTTATTATGACGCTGCCATGCCCTTTCGTGGTCGCGACATATTTTCTCGACAGGGCCTAATTCTTCATAAATATTCATTTGAAGCAGATTCAAACGCATACTTCTTAACTATTAATGAATATTCAAAAATAAAATTAATATCTTCAGTAACTATTTTTTTTTTTTAATCAATTTATTACAATTATTGAAATCATTTATAATTAATACAGCAAAGCAAAATTAATATCAATTTTCAGCATTAGAGCGCACATTTCTAAAACCAGGAACAAAATCTTTCTCCGTGACGTCCATTTTTTTCTCCGTCCTTGCTTTGGCTGAAAACTGATTCCATTTTTTTGCCATTTCGAATCTTACTACCATTTTCTAGTTAAGAAATGTAATAATTAAATAAAAATTCTATAATTATATGCGAGTATGATTTTAAATGATGATGGTTAATTTATGTCAGAGTTGATAACTTTTTATGTGGAAACTCTGAATCCTTTTTTCCATATTAATTTAACAAATTAATATTATTACGCTTGTCATCTTTCAATGTATAATATTGGGCGCCTTTGAATTAAGATCAAATATTAAATTAAAATTTTTAATAGTGCTAAATTAATTAATATCTACTCCTTTTTAAATATCAATCCCTCTTGCACTACATAGAGATATATTAAAAATTAACTACATTATAAAAAAAGTAGCTAATCAATAGCTACAAGTTGATTAAACATTCTATCGGGGGATTGGTTTTATTAGTTTTGTTTTAAGACGACAACGAGGAAATACTCATCCAGAAGAGTAACAAAGAGACGAGCAAATGTGTGGAAAAATATCAAGAGATAAAGCACTAGGAAGAAAGTGCGAAATATAAAAAGTAACTTAAGGTAGACAGCGCTGCAAAATATAAGAAAGAAAAAGGACCACTAAGGAAAAAGAGTAGAGAATCTAGTAGAGACGAAATAGAGAACAAGAACTAGAGACAGTAGGAATAATACGTATGAACCGGATGTCAAGTTTATATAGCCAAACTCGTTTTCTCGATATATTTGCACGCTCGCTACGTATATAAGCGTTATGTCAACGAGTTGTTACACGATACTGCTGTTGCATTACAGCGTTAGTCTTATATTTGTCAGGCTTTTCACGTAGCGCTTCGTGAAATGATAATGCTCAAGAAGGCCGCGTTAATTGTCATGAATTAGAAGTACTACTTAGCTGTAGGCATGAATAACCCAGTTACGAAACGATGAGGTAGATGTGGTCTTCTTGTAGTTGAAATAACGTCTCTAAGTGCTTGTATCCAAATACTTTTTCCACTTCCAATAATTAATCGTAACGTAGCAATTGTATCACACAATAATGCTTGAGTGTATTTTGTCGACCTCACGTCAAGGCTGTACGTAACGGTAAGTCGCGTTGAAAATTCAGAATTGAAAGACCACAGAAATTGTTACTTTAAGTCTCTTTCTGACAATCCGACTTGCGATAGAAGGGACCAATCCACCTGTCCCACCTTTATAAGATACTTTCACACATTGAGACTGAAAGATAATTCTGTTTCAGATTGTTGCGTTACTATAGGTATGTCTTTGAATCTTACGCCACCTAGTGGTATTTCAATGACTTAAAACTGTATCGGGCAAAAATAATATTACATAAAATCGACTGACGATATAGATCACACCATTATATGCGAAAATTGTGTCTAAAAGATAGGTTGAATATGCAGAAGGAAATTAAACAACGAGAATAATGAAATTGTGGGTAATTCGATCATTTTTCATCCGGTCGAAGTACAGCAATTCCAAGAGTTGCCGGTAAACTTGAGTGAAAACTTCCTCCGGAACGTTGTGCGAACTTTTCCAAGTAAAATTGACTTTGTATTAAGTAAATTCTACTTTAATATAGCTGGCTAAAGTTGTAGTAGCAATAAATTCCCCCTCTAAATACAAGCGTTCATTATAGCATATCAAATATGCGCCGAGGAAATCATAGCCCACGTGAAGAGAAAAGAAAGGTCTGGCAAAAGTGAAGCTATAGAGAGCGCAGCACAAAGCCTGTAGATCGATATTTCTAATCATCATCAGTCGCGCAGCGGAACCATTGACGCGACGCTTAATGAAGAGACGACGGGGCTGACCGGTCGAGTACGTCGATCCGCAATTATGAAGCTGCTCACAAGAGCGAAAAAGAGTGAATTAGCACGCATGCCCCTCGTGAATAATGAAGCGATATCGATTAGTTAATTGCCGCATGGGTCGAGGCGCTGGGCCGCACTGCGATCGAAGCCTTTCGCCGAATAAGTAGTCCTTTTGCTCTTAATTCGAGCGCTCGCCTAGCTGTGCCCAGCTGATAGAAGAATGGAAGAGGGGGAGAAGGTCGCTGGAATAATCGCGAGCTTCGACAGAATACCAGCAGTGCCGTTGATCCCGTACAGTAGATCTGAACCGTTGGCTACTGCTGCTGCTCCCTCCTCTCCGTCTCCCTTCCCAATTCCGACTCTGTGAGGGCTTTTCGACGGAGTCGGACTCAATAATAGCCTTGCCTTTTTTGTTTCCTGAATCTAATGGTTGAGATCATCGCAATCGGACGAGGGAAAAGATTGCGATTTACAGATAAGACACTAGGAAAGTTGATGTTACTCAAACTGCTTGCTATTTTAAAGCATGAGCTTCTTACCTTTCAGTGGTAAATTGTCGAGCATTAGGCAACATGTGAAAAAATGAGAATGGCGTGAATGGGCGTAAGATAGTCAGGGTTCCTCCAAGGGTAAGGCGATTTGGCCGGCAATATAAGCATTTCAGGCTCGACGGTGCATCTCGAGAAGAGAGCTTCCGCGAGAAAGAGACTTCCGAATGAGAATGACACGGGAGGCGAGAGACCCGGGTCAATTTGGCATGCAAGCCGCGGTACATTTGGAGGATCCTGGGCGCGCGCTCCAAAATCCTTTTGGATGGTAATTCCCGAGCGCGTGTAGCGGCGAATTCCCTGCCGCGCGCCTCGGAATAAGGCGCAAAGCCGGCGAGAGTGCGCCTGCCCCGCCGTCACCGTAGATTTATGCTAACCACGTGGAAATGCGTTGCAGCACCGCGATAGCGTACACCCAGCCACTCTAATAGCCCTGTGTTGCGGCTACGTCAGAGCGTTAAAATGACGTTGATAGGCAGGCATCGGCCAGCCCCCTCCCACTCCGTGCACACCTTTATGCCGAACCTGCGGCCGCTGCAACCTAATGCAGTTTGGGGGCTGCGCGCGCCATCGACCTCAGAGGCTGACACCTCAGCTTTGTCCCCTTATTCTCCCACATTAGTGCACCTTCACGCGCCTTTTGTGTTCGCATGCATTAATTGCGACATTGCCTTTTTCGATAAAATAACGGAACGGTAATTGCCTAGTTGTATTACTTGGAAGTTTATTTTTATTCTACTCCGTCTTTGTAAGGAGTTTCAATTCCTCGACAACTAACAGATACAATTTCACACTTTTTCTCTCTTGAAGCCACATTTAGATTAGAAAATCGTTTTTCAATTAGTCAATAACTTTTTATTTCAAATCTAAAGATTAATATTCAGTTTACGTTTTTTGTGTTTGTTTACATGATAACTGTCACAGATTTCTGTGAAAAAACTTTCATTTTTCATTAAGGCAGCACTCGTACTATAGCAAAGAGATGAATCGTTTAATTGAATTATAATTTACTATAATCTATCAACACAAGTGGCTATGCGTATGAAACAAATATATATGTTTATTTTTAAAGTCTTGTTTTGCTTTCAAACATTGGTACAAATTATAACGTAATATAGTTAATGAAATAAGTTTACAGAGAATTATTCAAATGTTAGCTTACATTTGGTTGTAATTTCTGCGAAGTTAATTTGCAGATAAAGATTAAATATTAAAGAATTTTAAAACTCAACATACATGAAAAAAATTCTCAAGTTGCTATATATCTTTTTATCAAGTTTGTTAGTTAGCTTCATTGCGAAAATAACTTTTTTTTTATGCGTTACTGCTATCTGAAATCCTTGGATCGAGTCACATACATACTTTTTGTCAGCACTGGTGTGTTCGATGAAGGTGGCTTCGGCGTGTGGTGCCGTATCAAGTTGGCGCCCCAATGGGGGGGGTCTTCTCTGCTTTTGGTAATTGTTAAAATTTTAATTCTTGTTATTAGATTCGAACTACTTCAGTAAGTCTTTAATATCCGAGTTTTGTTAAAACTGAGAAAAATAGCCATTCTAATGACTTATGTGTTTGCCTGCTCGCAGTGCGCATGCGCAGAAACTCCGATACATCGCTAATATCTTTCTAATTTGGTTTATTTGTAAAATAACACATATTTATGATGATAGCATTGGAATGTTCAGTATACTCAGGCAGTATAATAAGGAACTGCAGTTTTAGGTGGATTCCGAATCAACAAAGCTATAGTAACATAAGCACACGAAAATTCTAAATCTCGAAAAATTTAGTATAGAGGTGTTAGACAAATGCCGCTGCCAGGATTTGAACACGGTTCTGCTTCTATAAACGAATTGTCTAAATCAAAAGTTTGAGGTGTTAGACAGATGAGTCACAGTAATTTTTTCAAAGATTATAAATTAATGTTTTTTATAGAAAAATTGTTCAAATTAAGAAAATTTCTTTAAAAGGGTAATAGTTTTTGAAATTGATTTATTTTTTCGTATTGAAAATATATGACATCTAAGGTTATATTTTTAGCATTCTAAAACTTTTAAACTCTTTGGATACAAAATATATATCGAATCGTAAAAAATAAAGAGTGTATTTTACATAGACGTTATATTTTTGGATCAATCATTAATTTGATGGAATAATAAATTAAGTTATTTAAGAAAGCTAAGTGCCAATGAACTGGGTGTGGATTTCCCTTCAATTTGAGCAATCCAACAATAGAATATGATACACTTAATTTTTTTTTTAATTTGTTATCTATCAAATACTGTGCAATTATCAGAGTTTTTCTTTCTTTTCAATCAATTGAGTGTCTACATAAGATTTTGTAAACAACTAAGTACACTATATAAAAAATGCTTGATTTGATTTTGTACTCGACCAATTGAACAATCCAGAGTTATTGTGACACAAACGTTGTAAGATAAAAGACCACACATAAATAATATTCGTTGATAAAATGTAAATAGGCCGAAAAGATGACTGCGTCTCATATTATGGATAATAAAGGCGTGAATAATTCATAAATTGCCTTCTTTTATGAATAAGCGCGAACGAACGTGTAAAAAATGGGGCGACATGTACGAGTGCGTGGAAAAGCATTGTACGTGCAAGCCACAATGAAGCCATAAAAAGGGATCACAAAGGCAGCTTAGGATCAAAATCAAAAGAGAAAAAAGTGAAAGGTGAGTAAGTGTGCGACTGAGAAAACGAGAAAACGAAATTAGTCGTCGGCGCATGATGCGGTCGAAGAGGTGAAAGGCATGAATTCTCTAGCCCAAGTCTGCATACGTAAGAGAGATCTCGGCAAATGAGCAAGAAAAAAGAAGAGAGAGGCAAGAGAGAGAGAGAGACGTGGAAGTACGGTTAAAGAGTATAAAGACATAGAGGATTAGTGGAATAATGCAAGGGGGCATAGCACGTAAAAGAAGAGAAAAAAGCATCAGTGGCCATGGCAAAACGGGACGATGCAAGATAGAGAGAAAGAGAATTGCAAAAGTGGATCAAGAGAGGAAGGAGGAGAGAGGGAAATACATGTTGAGTACGTGAGAATAATGAGCGGGTGAAGGTGGTGGCAGCGGCGGTAGCAAAGGCGTCCGGCCCTATGAATATACATGCGCGAAGGCGGTCGAGGCGCGATCTAACTGTATGTGCGCGTGAAAAGAGGCGAGAACCTTTTCTTCTTCAAAACGGCAACCTTCCAGACAGCTCTTCGGCAAGAGACACTTCATTCTATCTAATCTACCGCCTTATTATACAATCAAAAAAAGCTTCGTTAGACTAAGCAAAATAGTAAATTTTTTATGCAGTAGGTGTAAAATAACGTACTCGGGGGCATACAATAAAACTGGCATTTTAGGGAGTAAAGGAGGCTATGTACGACCGCGAGGGATTTGATGCCCGAACGAAATGAGGACGGCAATTCGCGGACGTTCATAGCCCTCATTGCTCCCGAGAGCAATATACAATTTTTTCGCATGCCCGGCGGTAAGTTATTTGTGTTTACTCCCTGACGTTAGGGAGTAAAACGTCACATGTACTCCCTCCTAGAAACTGCAACGCGCATTCACATTTGATACTTTTTTCTCGGCTAGCGCCGCCTGCGTGTTGCTGCGAAGCGAGTGAGACAAGTCGAATGCGATAAAAATCACCTTACACACGAGTTTCATACTGTATTTTATATGAACGAGAGCTTAAAAATCCTGTCAAAGTTGTGACTTTTAGGTTAGAGCGGTATAAAACATCTTTCTATTATCATAATCTAACTTGATTAAATATATATATATATATATATATATATATATATATATATATATATATATATATATATATATATATATATATATATATATTCAGTAACACAAACTTAAATTCACCTGGTTATCTATTATAAACAAACGAAACAAAATATTGTAAAACGTTAAGAAAGCTAAGTGCCAATGAATGTACAGTGCCTTTATTTTGCTACGTTTTATAAACTTCCTTTTTCTGTCCTGTTTTGTAGATTTGTACTTTTGCTATCGATAGAAAAATAACCTCCCTTCATAAGCCGTAGAGAAATATTATTGCTAACATTATAGAGCGTATAAACTTTACATTTAGAAATAGGCGTCTCATTTTCGGATAGATCCATGATTCTATTCTCTAAAACTTATTCTATGTATTTAAAAAAGTAGCATCCGGCTACTTTTATTTTTGAGATATTCAATGGCAAAGTTATGATTAATGAGTAACAGAATATCAGGAAAAATATTTTTCAAATTATAGCTCTTTAGAAATTTCACTGCACATAAAATAAGAAAATATATTTGGCTGGTAAAGAAAAATCTTTTATTACAAAGTCTCCCTGATACGATTTATTTACATTACTTGTGTTACAGTATTCAGGTATGAAACCGATGTTGTGCTATAGTACGTTGTTATAAGTATAAGTATGTGGAGAGAAAGTCTTTGCGACTCTTTAGACTGACGGTTCTCCCACTCCGGCTTTGTCGCTCTACGCCCCCACTGTTTCTCGCTCGTCGTATGCTTTCTATAAGGCACCGCAAGTTTGTTTCATTTTTCCCAGGAATATTATGAATGATGTCAAAACTACACACATTGTTCTTTTCTAGTCAATCCAAAACATATAGGTCATATATCTACATAGGTGATAGCAGAATTCAATTGGCATTTTTCAGTAGAAATTTAGTTACAGCACAACCATCTTAATTTAAAAAGAATTGATTGCAAACTTGGAGTTTCTTTAGCATAAACATTTGTAAAGACGAAAATAAATAAAAAATCTATTACTGAGGCCATTACATAAAGATTCAACGATGATCTTTACTGTATTGAACGTTTGTGCATTTGTGTGTGTGTGTGTGTGTGTGTGTGTGTGTGTGTGTGTGTGTGTGTGTGTGTGTGTGTGTGTGTCTGTGTGTGTGTGTGTGTGGGTGTGTGTGTGTGTGTGTGTGTGTGTGTGTGTGTGTGTGTGTGTGTGTGTGTGTGTGTGTGTGTGTGTGTGTGTGTGTGTGTGTGTGTGTGTGTGTGTGTGTGTGTGTGTGTGTGTGTGTGTGTGTGTTGGAAAATAAGTTTCGTCGACTGATATTAAAGAGCATTAAAGACGTAGAAAGTAATTTCTCAACGACATTAACAATCCCGCGTAAAGATATATTTAATATACCAAGGGGCTTAATCAATCAAATATCCAAGCCTTATCCCCCGAGCTTAGTAGTCGCACACATGCATGGAACGTAGTGTGCATGGATGGGGCGGCGCGAGAGAAGAGAGCTGCGCATGTTGCGAGGCGATGTATCACCTCCAGGGGAACTCCCATTGCGAAGAAAAATGCGATCAGCAGCTCGGCGACCCCGCACTGGCTTTCTCCCGCGTGTCTACTATACAGAGGCCAAACGGGATAAGGCGAGGGCTTAATTTACCGTGCTCTCACGTGGCCAAGAGAGAGAGAGAGAGAGAGAGAGAGAGAGAGAGAGAGAGAGAGAGAGAGAGAGAGAGAGAGAGAGAGAGAGAGAGAGAGAGAGAGAGAGAGAGAGAGAGAGAGAGAGAGAGAGAGAGAGAGAGAGAGAGAGAGAGAGAGAGAGAGAGGGGGGGTAGAAACAGTCAAGACGTAGGACTTTGCGAATTGCGATATTGTACTTTCTCTTCTTCTTTCGTTCACCTCTACACACTTTTTCCTTTTTTTGTTCTTTTGATTCAGAGTCACGAGATATCGCTCGCCTGCGCGTCGAGGATAAGGCACGAACGCCGCCATCCGTTTCCTTGATACATGGCTAGGTATTTGAAAAATTTTTACTTCCTCGAAGAGGGAGAGAGACCTCCGCATTTGCGTGCACGACTATTTTTGGGCAGAAGGAAACGATTTTGTACTATATAAAGTGTGGCCCTTCTCTAAGTAATTGATTGAATGAGTTATAACAAAGCCAGTAAATATAGAAGGTTTAAACAACAGTTTTTTACTGAATTTAAATCTAGTTAATAAAATGTGCTATGAATCATGCAAAAAGATTCAATCCTCTCCTACGCAGATGACACTACCATCATCTCTGGTGAAGATACGCGGTTTGATGCGCAGGAAAAAATGAACAAATTTAATAAACTTTCATTAAATACTAGTAAAACGGTCTATATGACAATTGGTAGTTATTGTGATAGTGTACCAAAAAACATTAAAATTGAAATACAGAAACAAGAAATAAAAAGAGTGACTAATTATAAGTACCTAGGAATAATTTTCGATTACAATATGAAATGGAATATGCATATTCAGTATATCATAAATAAAACCAAATATCTAATATTTATCTTTGCAAAAATTAAAAATTTCTTGGACATTAAATCGCTAATAACAATATATTATGCCTTCTTTCCCAGTTACATAAATTATGGAATAATACCATGGGGTGGGGCTTACAATAATAATATAATGCGATTACAAAATATACAAATAAGAATTTTGAAACTTATATACAAAAACTCTTTCGTAGAAAGAAGACCTCTAAACGTAAGGGAAGTGTTTGATTTGGAAGCACTAATGTATCACTATGAAGAACTGAAAGAATTATATTGAAAAAGTACATCTAAAACTAGGAATAAGAGTATTCAGCAACCAAAAATAAATAAGTCTGTTAGTAAAAAAAGTAGTTTCATGGTAGTGCTGAAGACCTTTAACTGTCTTCCTAATGAATTAAAAAGTTTGACCTGTAATGGTAATTTTGGGAAATATAAAAAAAAGAAAAAACTAATTAATTATATACAAAAAACATAGATTATATAACTACTGTTTTGTTTGGGTGTTTATACTTTATTGGAAATTTATCATGTTAAAGTAATTTTAAGTTAGTTTGTAAGTTTTTATTTTGTATATCCCAGCCTTTGTACAGGTAGTTATATCTACCTCTTAAGGATTACGCTATGTAATTTGTCTGGTTAATAAATAAATAAATAAAAATAAAAATCCTTACAATATAATAATTGTTTGGCCAACGCAACGGTATTGCTAGATTGCTGGCATAAAATGCGGACAAGAGAATGGGAAATTGCACAATTAAAGTGGGTATCGTATTCATGACACTGACCTAATTTGATTAGGTCTCTAGCTCTTACAAGCATCAAGAGACGACGACTCCAACCCGAGGTTTCCGCTTTGATAAGATATCTACACGAACTTTGACATATCATTTGAAAGTTCAACCACGTTCTACTAAACTATTTGTAGACCTTCGATTCGCGAATTCGCTAAGAGTAATGTTATTCTCCAATGACCAATTTACCTACTATTTCTGTATTATTATTAAATAAAATTATAACTAGAATTACGTTTTATTTCGATACGACTGGCAAATAACTTTCGCTAAACATTTGTAATTAAGAAATACTAAAAATATGTTCTACGTGGACTTTTACGCATTAGGTTTTTATAAAGTTAATGATCTTTTTCGAGAGCTACACTTCTGCATGTTCCTGAAGCGTTTTTCTGGTCATTAAGGTATACCAGAATTTTATTCTTATTACAGAGGTTCAAGAAAAATGCTGCACTCCTTACTTTCAATCGTAAACAAAGCCCGTAATTAACCAAAGCATTAATGTTAATTTACGCTCCAATAATATATAACGTGTGTAATACCATTGTATTTAATTGCTCCATAAAAGCAGCTGTAATATATCAACTTTGCGTAATGTTTGAGTGATGTAAGTAAGTCGTGAAAAAGATAAGGCATAAAATGTTAAATTTAACGATTTTTCCAAGTCTTTACGGTATTGCTCAATATGTTATATACAGTCTTGCTGGTGCTCGTGCAGAGAAGCGGGAAAAATCCGTAACAGCTTAGTCTCGGTACAAGGGGTTAGGTGAAAAATTGCTTAGTTTGCAGTACATTGACGAACGCTCTCGTGAAATGAGATTTTCGAGCGATGAGTCCGCCGGCGCGTTCCTGTTCCATTTGGGAACTTCAATGCGGGAGCACAGCAACGCCGTTTCCGCGAACGCGTCAGTGTAAAGGGTGGCAAAAAACAGAGACAACCAGGCGGGACAGGTACAGATAGGAGGTTAAAAGAGAGAAAGAGAGGGAGAGGGAAACGTCGACTCGACGGCTCCGAGTTGAAACACGCGAGAGGCACAGTAAATAGTAAACTGCTCTTCTAATCTGTGCTCGCAACAATGAACTTGAACACGCGCGTGCGCACGTGCGGTTATATCTGTGGAGAGGCCGGCTGACAGGCCATGTCGCATGTCGACTAAAACAGTTGGGAATATAGTTTGCAGATAGCTCAAGTGTATATTGTTTCCTCTCGACGCTTATCAAATCACTTTACGCCAAAATTATTAACTGAATGCCTATAGGCTTCGACTCTTCCCTGGTAGACATTTCGAAATTAGTAAATGGATAAGAAAAATAGCTAATTTCTGGACAGTGATAAAACGATTTTTCCGGTCATGTTCACTATTTAATGGAGATAACATAACTTTAAAACGTTTTTATTAAGTTTTCTCTCTAATTTGATCATGTATTAAAAATAAATATGTTAATTAATAAATGAAGCTAATGGCTATTACGGGCAATCGATAAAGGATAAGGAAGGTGCCTAACTTATCAATCATCGATTTTATTCTTTTTACATGTGTATATTTACACATCTCTAATTATTCTAAGCTATTAGAGTAAAGTAGTCAAGGATATTAATGCACAATTATTTTAATAATTTTAAAGTGCAGTCAAGAATTTTTAAAGGATGAGGAAAGGAAAGGTAAACGTATAGGATGAAAAAATGAGAACGAAAAAAATAACGGCCCATGTCGGGATCGAACCGACAACCTTCTGCATACCGGGCAGCTACGCTACCATTTGCGCCACTGGGATGACGATTCCATCAGGACCCTAACCGCTTCTTAATCGTTCTCAATTTTTTATTTCCCCCCCCCCCCCCCCGTCTGCGTTATTAAGCCAAAGCAGACAATGTTAATTTATCAATTGAAGCTAATGCCTGAATATTTTTTATGTTAATTAATAAATGAAGCTATTACGGGCAATCCATAAAGGATAAGGAAGGTGCCTAACTTATCGATCATCGATTTTATTCTTTTTACATGTGTATACTTACATATCTCTAATTATTCTAAGCTATTAGAGTAAAGCAGTCAAGGATATTAATGCACAATTATTTTAATAATTTTAAAGTGCAGTCAAGAATTTTTAAAGGATGAGGAAAGGAAAGGTAAACGTATAGGATGAAAAAATGAGAACGAAAAAAATAACGGCCTAGGTCGGGATCGAACCGACAACCTTCTGCATACCGGGCAGCTACACGGAAAAAAATTTAGGATCTCCAGACCACCGGTATATATGGACTCCGGACAATACCATCGATCGTCTTAATTTATGACGAATTTGGAATTAAGGCGCATCCAAAGTTGAACCTGTAAGAATCCAATATCTTCGGAGTCTTCACGATTCAAAAACGTATGTTCTGAACTCCAATTCGGCCATCCCCAGACTCCGAGATTTCCGGTATTGTAGCGATTCCACTTTGGACGTCTGAGGCCCCCATCTCTGGTATCGTGGCGCGACAGCGTTGAGAGAAGGGGAACGGTCCGCATTCGCGCGCGTTTTTCTCATATATATATGCGTTTCATCATTATATATCAAAGTATTATTATAGTATAATATAGCACACACGTTTTGAACCGTTTATATATATTATATTATTATATTTATGAAGCGGCGCGCGTGAAATACGTCCAAATGTATAATCGACCCATCCGAGATACCAAGAATGGGGGCCTGAGGACTCCATCGGGCGGATCCCGACGGTACCGAAAGTCTCGGAGTCCCCGCCATTCCAACATGGCATACACATAATCCCATTTTGAGATCCGTACACAACCGAAATTGTTGGAGTCCATGCAATTCAATTTGGAAGTGACTACATTCAATTTTGGACGCGTACAGATACGGTATTTTTTGGATTTCTGTTAATTTCATACCTCCGACATCCCAGGCTTCCAAATTTTTTCCGTGTATGCTACCATTTGCGCCACTGGGATGACGATTCTATCAGGACCCTAACCGCTTCTTAATCGTTCTCAATTTTTTATTTCCCCAACACCCCCCCCGTCTGCGTTATTAAGGGGATGTGAGTACCGACGTTATTTTTCAAACGAGCATAACTCACGCAAATATCAATAAAATTATCCAGAAAAAAATCTGCATATAGTGTTTGCGTGTACGGAGCGCTTGACAGCCGTCTTTTTCCAAATAAATGTTTGAATGTTGATTTAAAAAAAATATTGAAATTAGGGTTGCACATCCCCTTAAGCCAAAGCAGACAATGTTAATTTATCAATTGAAGCTAATTCATTCATTTTTTCATCCTATAAGTTTACCTTTCCTTTCCTCATCCTTTAAAAATTCTTGACTGCACTTTAAAATTATTAAAATAATTGTGCATTAATATCCTTGACTGCTTTACTCTAATAGCTTAGAATAATTAGAGATGTGTAAGTATACACATGTAAAAAGAATAAAATCGATGATTGATAAGTTAGGCACCTTCCTTATCCTTTATCGATTGCCCGTAATAGCCATTAGCTTCATTTATTAATTAACATAAAAAATATTCGGGCATTAGCTTCAATTGATAAATTAAAAATAAATATTATAAAAAGATAGCTAACGAAAATGTAAATTATTGGTATTTAAGATGATGCGATACCCACGCTATTACTCAAAATTGAGTTCCCGTTTTTCTCATTCAGTTTTTAATTTTAAGAAAAAAACTCTTTGATACGTTGTAGTTCTTTATTAAACTTAAAACGTGTCAAAGAGTTTTTTCAAAAAGTTTAAAATTGAAGGAGAAAAACGGAACCCAAAATTGAGTAATAATCTGGGTATCACATCACCTTAATTCGTGTATAATACTGTTTCAGAGGATACAAACGGAAACAATAATTTTTAAGTTTGATTCTGTCTCCCTTACTCCTTATTATAGTAGCAAGACTCTTACTAGCCATTTCCAAACTAAAAAAAACTAACCAACTTTGATATCTTTTAAATACTCATAAAAGGCCAATGCTAATCGGAAAAATTGTTGCATCGATGCATAGAAATTGCCAAGAGTAGTGTCTAGTTTTGGCCGATTATTGGTCAAACTAGCTATTTATTAGGCAAATAATGAAATCGATTTCCACCAGGACTTCTATATCCATTTTTATCAACCTACAGGGCTTTAAATGTCAAAAAGTTTAGCGAGCAATGATAGGGTAAAGCCCATATAATAGCTCTTTGACACGCTGATGACAAATGAAAATGGGTAAATGTTGATTTGGCTGGCGAGAACGTTAGCTAACGTGACTTATCGTTATCGGATGGACAAACTCACTGATGCACCTATATTTTATAATCCTACTACTATTAGGAATTTTTTAAAGAGGTCGAGAATTTAATGGTAGCAAACGGGAATAACAGAAAAACTGCTCCCAATTCATCGGCACGTGGCTTCCTCAAACTTAATTTACTGATACTTTATATTAATTTTTAATTCCAGTTATTAATATTCTTGCACCAGAATTCATCTGTGTGTTTGAATAATAGGGAAAAAGTGTTTCACTGGGAGCTAGAAATTGGACAAGGGAAATGCCCGTTTTATAGCAAGTTGCTAATGTAATAATAGCTAGTTATTAGTTACAAAATGTTTTAGACTTGTACCAGAAAAATATTATATCTATGCATATGAATTAGAGAATGCGATTATTGCTATTTTTACGCATTGGAAGATGTGATTTAAATTTTTAAAATAGGACGAAATTTTATTTAATTAATGATGCATATACCTATAAGTTTTTTATAATAATTCTATCAGAATTTCAATTATTTATTACTATTCAAAATTTGAAGTAAGTAACCTGGTTTTCTTTCTGCCAGAGAAGGCTTCTTTGGCTGTAAAAAGGGGCTTTTAAAAAAAAAACAATTCAGAAACATGTTTTAAGTCATTTTTAATTAAAATAGGCTATTTTTGAAAAATGTCTTGTGTATAGGGTTTTTAATGAAGAAACACATCAACAATACCATTAGTGTATAATAAAATAATGTCTACAGCTATCAACAGAATTTTCTTTTAAATTCTAGATATTTTCATACTCAAAATTTAGTCCCTATAAGAATAAAAAAACATCGAAAAAAATACTATGGATATCACAGATATAATTATAAAATATAATATAATTTACAACTAAACTATTTTTGCCAAATTTTTTAAATTTTGGTATTTAAAAGAATATTTTTCATGTGTGTTTACTAAAGTTATGTAAAAAAATAACTTTTTAGAGTGAAGTAAATTTAATAATACTAAATACTAAATTCCCTGTAAATTTCAAATCAATACATAGAGCCATTCTCGAGAAATTACGATATGAATAAAAATATAAAACCAACAAAATCTAATCTCAAGTATCTCAGAAATGTAGGGGGGCCGGGCTAGTTGGCATTTAATGAACAAAATTTTGTCAATATTTCAAAGTACATCATCTAGAGAATATCTATGATTTTTTTCAAACTTGTAGGATGACCTCAAAAAAAAGCTAGAATCGATTTTTAACCTCACGAAATTTTTGGCCAACCTTCCCCACAAGCTGGGTAGGTTGGTCATGAATCTGGGATAAGCTCACCGACGATAAATCTTAGAATAAAATACAAGATTTAACGATATATTATATTAAATAAAACAATTAAACTCGAGAATATGAAATTGAACACATAATAAATAATTCAGCAACAAAATATTACATTAGCGTTGTTTCTATAAGGCTCTATTGGGTTTTCTGTGTTACATCAAACCATTTTTATCTAGTAGTGAAGTGAACGGCGAGCTTGTTTCAAACAAGTCAGTCAACATTTAACTTAAAAATTAGGCTAATAATATTAAAAATTGAAACATAACAAAATAAAAAGTCGTAAAATTATAAAGAAGAAATTATTATAACCTCCATTAAGTGAAAAAATAAATAATCATAATTTTTTTAAAGAATTATCCGATATTTCCTAAAATGTCAAATTTGCTCCGACATAGATAAGACAATTTTCAAACTTGTATCTTTCCACGGCGCATGATGCTTTCCGACTGAAAATTAAAACAAATATTCCTGATTCCATTTTACTTTACTGACATCAATAGCCTTGATCTTTGTTATTTATGATTATGGTCTCCACTATTAACCAATCCTTCTTTCCAATAATCGAATCTACTAGATATATAAAAACTACCTTTCCATAAAATTTCAAAGCGAATAGATACTACCAGTTACCGAGTCAGCAAAAAACAATTCTTTTCATTGTTTAACTTTTTTTCCTAGATCTCATGCATATAATAAGTTGTAAATTTTATGGTATGCAGTTGTAATAATTACACATTAATTACCATAAATTTTTTCTCAAAGTTTCAATATTAACTTACCGTGATATATATATATATATATATATATATATATATATATATATTTCTTTTTCTTCTTAAAATACGAGTTCAGTTCTATAGCAAAAGATCAAAGATAGTTAATCCAAAATTATAAAATGTAACAAGTAGACAATTTTATTAACACTTTCATTAAAAAATCGCAGAAAAACTGAATTACCAAAAGTGAAAAATCAACGTAAAAAAAGTGGATTTTTGATCGACTATTATGAGACCTAAAAAAACAGAAAGAATAATAAGCTTTCATTAAAATCGGTTCAGTAGAAGCTGAGATCTCGAGGAACACATACACACATACATTTTGAAAAAATATTGACTCGAAATACCTCAAGATACATTTCAAACATCTTTCTAAGAAAACTGAAATTGGTAGTATTATAAAGTCTCCTCTAGGTGGAAGGAAAATTCGCAGTGGAAGAAGAAGGAGGCAGGAACTGATAATTACAGTCAATTAGGAAAGTTTTATTGTAGCTCCGCCGGCCTGGCGCAGAGAACGAGGGCACGAATAAGTTTTCGAGCTCGCGTCGAAAATCATTTCACAGCTTTTTACGAGCTTTCTTTCGCTCCTTCCTGTCCGCCGTCGTCGCGAGGCTATTAATTCTAATCAAAGAGCGTCGGTCGTGCGCGCTATGGCCGCTCTCACTCTCAAGTGGCTCGCGGCTGAAATAAAAAAGCAGCAGGCGCAGCGAGACGAATGAGTGCGAGCTGAGGCGATCGAACAGAACGCGCGGCCAACTTTCGACGCAGAAAACTTTCTTCCTCTGAACTTTCATTACGGGGGTGGACCCTGCAAAGGTATGATTGGAAAACTTGCCAGATAGTTCGAAGAGGCTCACGGGCTGTCGGAGGAGCCTCCTCGTGACCGATGTATTCTTCCCGCTCGGGCGCGCGCCAATTGTTACACGCCAGTGCGCTGCATTTAGCATTTGCAGCTTGCACCCGATAACGCTTCGCTGCCACCTCCCGGACCAATTAAGCGCATTCAATCGACCTTTTCCTTTTCTTGGGATAATAGTCGCAGACTTTGAGTGACGGATGCCTGTCTTTCTCTCTCCGGCCCTCTCTGCACTCTGCCTAAGCACTTTTCGCGAGGGAGGAGTTATCGAAAGTTAGTTTCTCTTTTACCTGGTGCTCAAACGAAAATTTATCTCTTAACACAGCCAGCTAAATACCAGGATATATCGTAACTACCATTTGCTATTCGTAGCTGCTAACAAAACACGTTTCAATTGTTTGTATTGCAGGTTTTCCCGCTGGGCATGTGTTGCTGTGGCAGGTACGCGAAGCGAGAATATGAGTGAAGCAATTTGCCAAGTAAAATATTTGCAGCTCAAATTCCTAAGCGCTTTGTACAAACAATTGCTTGTGACGTTTACTGCATTCGCTTAATGCTAATGAACGGTTTACCGAGTAAACAAATACTGGTCATTCATCGATTTGCTGTCACTTATTTCCGTGTGTATATAGACGACAATAAACGTCGCGCTGTGGCCAAATACAAATCATAATCGATGAATAAATTATAGGGTGGAAACTATTCATTATTGTTTAAAAGTGAGATACAAGTACGGAAATATTGAAAGGAAAATGAGCGTTTCACCTTTATAATCCATGCTTTTTGCCATCCCGTAATTTGAGAGAGATTTGGAGAGCCAACGCACAGCAGCGCACCGGTACTCGCCGACTCGTCCACGCGGCGATATTTCCAGATCACGTGCGGGCCATTCCAATGACTCAGCATGCGGAGATAAATTTGCCGGCGTGCAAGAAGCTGTGTTGTACCCGTTATGCAAACTCACTAGGGAAAGGACCTGCGAGCCCACGGCATCGGACTGGATGCTCTGCAGCAACGACTTTAAAAAGCTTCTTTCTGCCCACGATGTTGCTTTGCAAGTGAATTTTTCAAGTATATATAGGCTCGAAACCGATAAATTCACATAACTATTAAATTTCAATTTCGCGCATGCCATCGATTCGACGTGGTCTTTTTCAAGCGATATTGTTTCGACAGCCATGATGAGGGATTTGAAAAGGTGAATGTAAAAACTACTTTCTGTGGCCTCATTTGCAATTATATGTCACATATTGTGATCCTTATATGTAGAAAAAATACATTAAATCATGCATCTACAAATATTGTAGATTTTCAAGCTTTGTGTAACTTAACCTTTAGAGGGCCGGCATGACGCCATATGGCGTGCGTGCGCGCGCGCGCGTGTGTGTGTGTATGCATGTGGAAACATGTGTGAGTGTAGATAGTTTTTTTTATTTTTTTATTATTTTTTTTCATTTAAAAAAAATTTTTTTTATTTTTTTTATTATTTTTTATTCTTTTTATTTTTTCAATTTTGTACTACATTCTAATTACGGTAAATCAAGTTGAGTGTGGTAAATGTAAAAACAAGGAGTAATGCATAATGAAATAGAACATTCACTGCATTGGAATCTAGATTCTGCTCTTTTGTCCTTCATACGACACAGAATGCATCTCTTTTTATTTCCATATGAACAGGTAAATTTTTTCCCACAAGGCGTGTAGGAGGCACTCGATTTCTTTTATTCGGCTCATTTTCGAAATTGAGGATTTCTAAGACCAATTTCAACCTAAAATCTGAAAAAGACATTTTGCTATTATTTATGTTATAAAATGCATATGCACTCATAAGAGTCATATCAAGTAAGCGAAAAAATAATTTCCTATACCACTTCATTGACTTCCTGATTGATTCAGTCAAAGATAATTGCTTGTCAATTAGATCTATTCCTCCCATATGTTTATTATAGTCAATTATGCATTATGGCTTTATTTTTTCCTCTCCAGTTTTGTAGTCTCTTTTTCCTGTTTCTGCAAATTCATGCACTGACGTAATCATATATACCTCTTTTTTATCTTGCCACTTTAGAGTCATCCAAATCATATTATGAGCAATTTGAACTTCTCCTTTTTGGAGTTTCATATCCAAAGAGGGTAATCCTTTTCTATTTTTCATAATCGTACCGCATAATCCTGTATCTTTTTCGTGTAAAAATTATGTCAGTATTGGAGAAGAATACCAACTCTCAACGTAAATAATGTGACCTTTGCTAATATAAGGTTTCATCATATGAGCAACAACATTTCTCCCCTGTGTAAATGATGAAATCTAAAATCACTCCGGTCTCACAATCAACAAGCATGTACATCTTTATACCAAATCGATGGCGAGGTAGATACTGTTTGAAGAATAATCGCCCTTTCCACAAAATAAGACTTTCATCAATACATAGTTTTTGTCCTGGATCTATAATATTTGAAAATTTAGTTTATTCCCATCTCAACAAATATGGACACTTTTTTCTCTGAAAAGCGGGACAAAAGTTAGATTTGTTTCCCTCTTTCAATAAATTTAACGTTTACGGGAAATATGACGATATTTCCCGCAAAAGAGGGAAATATGCCTCGCTTCGCTTCGCTCGCTCGGGCAGTGAACCCACCCGCGAGAATCAAGAGCGACTTTTCTCCCTTGTTACACAATGTACTATTTGAGATGGTCGATTTTTCTCAAAGGATGATCAGATGGAATTTCATTATCTTGAAAATGCAAAAAACGTAAAATTTGACAATAAAGATCCCGAGTCATTATTTGTGAAAATATGGGAGTCGTTAAAATGGGAGAAGTACTCCAATAATCTTTGAGCTTACCTTTTCTGACATGTCCCATGAGAATAGACAGAGCTATAAATTTTAGAAGTTCTTCTTTTTTCAAATCTTCCCATTTACTCATTTTTTCTCGTTCTGGTTCCGGATTTTGAATTTGATAACGATTGGTTTCCTTGCAAATAAGGTTGATAAGGGCATCATTCAGTTTAATATTTTCTCGAATACCAGACCGTGAAGTGAATGGTTTGATGGAAGGGAAAAAAAGATCTTTCATAATACATTTCATGACCTGGAACATACTCAATGTCATCATAATCAATTTCAACAACTTCATCGCCGGAATCAGAGTCTGTATCTGGCTCAGATTCTCCACTGCTAATTGGCATTTTTAGACTAATATATAAAGATGGATCCTGATAAGTATGGTGACGTGCTAAAAACTTTATTTTATGCACAAATGCTGTATTTCTCTTCTACTCGTTTTCTGACGTTCAAAAAATATCTATGTGCATATGGCTAATTTTCTAAAGAAACCTTATACTTTGCCAAAAACCTTAGCAATAATCTTAAATTCGAGAAAAAATATGTGCAGTAAATATGGGTGATTTTACACTGCGAACTCTAATTACATACTAACATAAATTTAGATTTGTTTATGTATATTGTTTACACTATCCAAATTTGTTGAATAAAAGTGTATTATATAAGATAGGTCGAAAAAGCTCTGATTCGTAAGAGCTACCTTGATTTTCTTGTGATATTCCGAAGTTGAATTCGAATATAATGTGAAAAATATTTGTAGACCCCGAATACCATCCCATAAGAACGGCACAAAACAATGCCTGGAGTCCACAATTACAATGTCCAGAGTCCAATTATATTGGATTGGATTATCGGAGGAACTCCAATTGTTGTCTTCAGATATGAGTAGACATAAATATATGAACCTTATAATGAGAAATAGAAATTTTCTGACTTTTTTTTCGCATTTTTATGATAATTGGTAGTTTTATCAACCCTTCAAGGGTAAAATCGGTGAGTTCTTCAAACCTTCTACTTCTTATTTTTGGTTTCTTTACTACAAAATTTATATAGTATAGGATATTCTTTCAACAATTGTAGCTTTAGTGTAATTGTTTTTAAACGAAAAAGGAATTTTTAGGCCCCCTAGGGGGTGTTTTTTGGTAATATTAAAAGAAAGTTACTGTTTTTATGTTCTAAGATCCAAAGAAGCCAAGAACAATAATCATATCCTAAACAAATTTGAAAAAGAAAAATTAAAAATTTTCAGGCCCTTGGGGGGGGGGGGGGGTACGCCCTCTAGGGGTTATTTTTACGCCTTCTAGGGGATGTTTTTGGTAATAATGAAAGAAAGTTACTGTTTATATATTCTGAGACCCAAAGAAGCCAAGAACAACAATAATATTTCAAATAAATATTAAAAAAAAATTTGAAAATTTTAACTTGTAGCTTTACCGTACCGGATCGGCATGACACCATATGGGTCATACTCTGACTCGCCAACATCCGACCTTAGTTTGGTTGTAGCAGAGGTATAACTATAACCTATAACGAGCTTTCAAAATTTTTGAAATCCCGGCCCTCTAAAGGTTAAGGACAAATCGTCAGAAAGTAACTAGATTTTTTTCATGCATTTTAAATAATGTCAATTATGTTTTCGTTTCCCATCAATATTGCAAGAACTGCTTTTTTCGATAGTAATTAAAAAATCTGTTATTGCCAAGTTGAAAACGGGAATGACGTGTTGAAGCTTGCAACTTTGGAGCTTAGTATCAGTATTTTCGATCGTCAGAATTATCTTTGCAATTTTGTATCACTATTATAAAGAACAAGTGTATAAATTTTCGTGAAGATTGCAAGAAAACGTGTTTTGGGATGAGTCTAGCTTAACTAGCGACAGAAACTTAGCGCAAATCAATGCTTACAAATAATCAAGCTATAGTATTTATACATACTCAAGGGAAGCTAATAGGTGCACGTGGCTACGAATTTCTTCTAACAACATATCATAGGGAAAAGCGAGATTGCTTGCAATATAAACGGCGCCTTTGCCCGTGGCAACGCAGCCGCTTCGAAGCGAGCCAAGCGAGCTAAAGATATCGCAATGGCTGGAGCCCCCTGCAGTCGTCGGCGGCAGCCGGTTACACACTCGGCCGATAGAAGGCCGATTTATCATTCGCGGCTATATGGAATACTATCGTCGTCTGACACGCGGAAATTCGCACGTGCTTCCTTGCGCGAGCTTTGCGGCCGAGCGCGTTGTGCTGGAAGGGAAAATTGATAATCTGACGCACAGCTGACTGTGGCTGTGTGCGTGCGATCTCTACACACTGCTAGCGTGTTTCTGCGCGCGCGCGCGAGAATTATCCAACCGGAAGTGTATGTGTACGCGCGCTCGCGTACTACGGACCTTTCCGGATTTTATTTACTTTTGTTATATATTTTATTTTTTTCCGGCTATTTCCGTACTCCGTTGCACAACTTTCATTTTATTGCGAGCGAACGATGGACGCGAAACAACGAAAATACATTTAAAACGGCTGTGCAACTTTCAGCTTGTAGCGTTCTCCCGGGCTTGGGGAGTGTCGCTCGTGGCCAGTTTAACAATAGGCACGCAATTAAACATTTTAACAGTCCTTGATGGTTAAATAAAATGACAGGCCAATGTCAGTCGCTTTAACGGATAGGGTATGTGCCTGTTGCGGCCCAAACAAAGAAGGTGGAAGCTGCGAATCAAGCTAGTAGACAAAAACGTTATTGACAAGAATCAGAATATATTCCATTGCACTGGTTTATGTGGCAATGAAAATACTAAAGAAGCAAATGCCTTTTGCGGATACTGTTCATTTAAACATATGACATATATTTGTTTTTACAGGAGATGAAAGATTTTCTTAAACAAAAGCTAAAGAAAAGGAAATCTCGACAAAAATTTGGTACTAAAAATATGAATTCTAAGCTTCCGAATGAATTATCAAAAATTAAATCATCAATCCCAGAACGATACTTAAAAACAGAGTTTAACATTTTGTACACTTTACAGCGGATGTAATAAAAAAAAGGGCAAACGCGTGAAAGTGCTGATATTGCAAACAATTCCGACGTTATGTCTAACTTGAATGAATAATTAAAATGCAAATAATAAATAAGTGAAACCTAATAATTTATGTGCTATTCTCTTGGCTATTCGGTATATTTGACAAAATCTATAGTACTGCAATAATAATAATTTCTGTTGAAAACGTCACTAGCCGTAAAAGTTTGTTTTACAGTTTTATCTAGTTCGCCACTGCTCGTGTTCATTTTGATACCGTACATAACGAGAGATGAAAGTAAAAACGGCGGCGATATTCGTATGTAAGTTTGTGGCAGTGGAAGACTAGCTGCCATTTTCTTCTTCATTTTCCTAGGGCCTAACGATAGCTCACTGTGCTAAAAACGTCGACAAAGTAAAGCTCGTAAAGACAATAGGTGTTTTACAACGGTAACTTTTTGAAGCGGCTATGGTGTCGGCACTGGATCTCGGAATCACGTGTGCTGTTCAACGTGCACGTGAAACTCAAACATTGCGTAAAGTTACAGCGTTTCTTTTATCTCGGGTATACTATGTTTCTACGTGCGTTTCAAACCTTTTCCATGAAAATTTGTTTGCATTCTTTTGTAATGTTTTCAACGACAGATAATAACAGTCTGCAGAAGATATTTTATTTTATACATTATCTATGATACTTGATTAATTAAATAGAAAAATGAAACTGTAAAATAGTGTGTATAAACTAATATTACTATTCAGTACTACTGAACATGCAGTGTGTGCGTGCTATTAAGTAAAGGTAAAACCTGCCTATTTAAAAGTGTTTCAGCGAAAAAAATTTTTGCTGAAAAAAAAAGTATGACTTTTCCCCGAAATAAATGCATTTTAATGTTTAATTGAATCAAATCAATAAAAACCTGGAGAAGCTTATTTGTTTGTATTGTGAAACACGTCCTATCCCAATTGTTCTGTTTTAATTGTGAAACAGTAAATAAAAACAAAAATTGCATCAGTAAATTGATATCAATATCATTTTATGTTTTTTAAAGTATCTAACGGATATAAACTGAAATGTATAAAGAGAAATAACAATTATAAAGAAAATCAATCATAAGATTTTATTTTAATATAAAAATAGGATTTCCTAAGTTTTCTTATGGAAAGTATTCATTTCAATGAAGCTTATAAATGCATAATAACTATCTATTATTTTTTATTCAAATGGGAGAATTGAACCCAGAACCTTACGTTTTCACGACGGATGCCTCGTCGGGTCGTCCTCATATCGCATGATGCAACCCGATCTGCCTCGTCACGTTATGCATTCCACAAAACACGTATAGCAAAAGTAATGCGCTTTAAATTTCATATTAATAAATAATTTAATTAACTGTTCCAGAAGTTTGTTCTATATTTACAACTAACACTTTTTTTTTAGCTAAGATGATAAAGTATGTTACTGTTGTTAGTAGGACAGCGAGTTGTAGACGAAATAGCAAATAAAATTTAAGTACTCGATCTATAACGAGTATGCGAGGTGTTGCACAATAAATCTGCAAGATTTTTAGTTGCATAAATCTACTGTCAAATTCATGACATTACTCTCGTACAACTTAAAATCAATGACTTTAAATTGCATTAGCCGAAATAGCAATACTCTTCAAGTAAAATCGATACATTCACATGTAATTAAGACTTGTGACAATAATACAATAATACAACATATTATTTCTATAAAAGCATCTTCCGAAAAATGATCATCTCATAAAATTTGTTATTAAAGTTAAGCAAATTTTACTCTTAGTTTAATATCAAATATATGCTTTCACTTCCTTCACACATAATTTACTATGTTTTTTTTTGTATTATATCAAGTGGCAAGACGAATGTCACATCTACAGGGCTTACTAAATCTATAAAAAGTGCACTGTTTGTAGATACCAAAGTTTAAATGAGAATGTTGTAATTTGGTCTATTGTTTCGGAAAATATTGAATTGTAGACACTTTTATTATTAGTTTTTTTTTTCAAAAATTGTAAAAAATAATCCCTATGAAAAACTTGACACTAAAAATTGCTGTTATTGTCATTACCTTTCCATTATAAAAGTTATAATTATCTAATTATTCTTATCAAATTAATCAGAGACAGCAACAATGAATTCTCGTAATATCTTATCTCGACTTCTTGTTTGCATTTATATAGCGAACGATAAGAAGTAGTAAAAAGTTATAAAATGGGCGACTTGGAATACTTTAAGAGAGCCTATTTTAATACTTTTTCGAAAAGTAAATTGTTTAAACTGGAATGAAAGAGAGATGTATCTGATCTTGTGAAATTAGTGCTCTAGGAGAAACGGCGAAAATTTATTCGCACAATAAATAAATGAGATAGTGGGTTGGAATCTGCGAGGCTGCGAAGGAACTCTGATACTGCTAAACTTGATGAATTCACGGGTAGTCGCGATTTCTCATGATTTTCAACGGAGCCGTGCAAGCGTTCATCCGGCGACAGGTGAATTTGTAGTCCCTAACTCAGCCCCTCACTTGCACGCGACAGAAAAATAGCAGTGCAGCTAGCTCATTTTCATGATTTTATTCTCGTTCGAGAGACTCGGCCCGTGCCCGAGTGTCGGCGTATAGCTCGGCACCGCACCGCCACGTAATAGAGCTCGAGCTCCGCGCAATATACTTTCGCGCGCGCACGCACTTTACTGCATTCCATATTTTAATGCAGCTGTCGTACGCGCAATATTTATAAGTCTCGGCCTACCTATTGTTCGCTACGGCTCTTTTTTGGTCTCGCCGATGCAGCTGTAATTTCACTGGAAATTGAATAAATTTCTTGGCCTCTGTTTTCTGCCTCAGCGCCCGGCACGATTTTAAGTGCCGCCTCGAGACTTGCGATTTCAAATGGAATTTTATATCCTTGCCTGAGTCTACCTTACGCACTTTCTGCGCCCGTTTCACAGCCCCCTAACACGTAATGCCTTTCTTGCAATTTCCCTTTGCAAATTACATATCATAGAGTTAACATTCTTATCCCCTTTCCCTGTGTGATTTTAGCACAGTTGTGTGGCTTTTCGCCAGATCCTATATGCCTCAATCCGATGAAACATTTAAAATTAACTTGGAGTAACACGATATCAAGCCGCGATTATAGCGATGATAAGAGAAAGCGGTAGATAAATACCCAGTGAAAAACACTTTAAAATACAAGTCAGCTGTGCAAATCCACAAAAGTTTAACTAATTTCTGTAAAATAAGTCAAACAATTTTTTAAACCCCGTTTTTTGGACTTGCTTTGTTACAATCATTAGTACTAAAAAATGTTTAAAAACTGCCACTTCAACCATGCACGATTTAAGAGTGCTCTCTACCTAAACCCCAACTCCGGAATATATCGCAGCGCCCCCATGACTTCATTTAAGTATTTTCATTAATTTAAGTGTACTTATAAATTTTAAATTAATCATAACTCAGTTTTCTCACGTGTAAAAGTTAATAAGGATTACTTTTAAACAAGTTTCATGAATTTAAATGAATAAATGAACTTGTATTTTGTAGAGAAATTTCAAACGTTCAGTGGACATTTCTGAAAATGACTCAAAATTTTTCTCTACAAAATACAGATTTATTAATGGAATTTAATTTGGAAAAACTCTTGTAATCGTGTCTCTTGTAATATTGCCCCAAATTTTTTTAATTAACAAAAAACACTTTTGACAGTAGGTGGCGTTCCAATCGGGGTAGAGAGCACTCTTAATTAGGAATCCTTGTGGATAATCTTAAAAATAGAAAATAAAACGACAGCTCAAAGTTACGTGTCAAAGTCCGTACCACTAAAAATTGCAGGGCATATTTGTTGTCGTCTGAGCGATTCTAGCTTTTTTGGATTGGCTCACATATGATAAGGATTGAAAAAATAATCCGCGGACTGTAGGTGTAGAATTTAAAACATTATTGATATTTCTGCTCTCGCATTGCCGAAAAGAATGCTCGACTAGCTTTAATTTCAATACCAAAGAAGCTAGAATAATAACTTTTCAGAATATTGTTAACGGAATCGCTTCTGTTACACGATCGGTGAGGGCTCGAAGAAAATAGCCGTCGATCGGCCGGCGTTCTGTTTTCGACGTCGAGCCAGATGGAGTCGTGCGCGAGAACGTAATCCAGCTTTTTTATACGTACAGCTGGCAAAAGTAGCAAGACGATTGAGAATTTGGCGAATAGCTGGACACGCCGGTATTTCGCACGAGGCCTGCTCGACGTCGAAAATCGTTTCTACGATTTTTAGGCTCAGTTGAGCAAGTTCCGTACCTATTTCTCCTTTTTGTCGTTCGCCGCGTGAGAGCAACTCGCTCGCGCGCTGGCAGCTGCTGCTCCGAATGAGACGTCGTCTAGGGCGTGGGGAAAAAGCGGCGCGCTATCGCATGCAGGCACGTTGCTGGATCTCCGTGTCGACACGCACACACAAACACATACACACACACAGGGCACACTGTATCTTAGCTCTTCAGCCCCGCTCCTCCGCCTCCCGCTCCGCGGCAAGTTTTGCTTCGCTTCTCGGCAGAGCGGAAACGGCGCGCGTGATGCTCGAGCTGCGTGGATTCCCTGCGCTGACGTATGCGACAACAAAGCACTGCCAACTGGAGAGCTCGGCTGCTTCGGAGGACGGGCCGGCGGGCGCAGCGACCACCTGTTATAATTTGGCAGGCAAGACCAGCGCGACGGCGGAGGCGAGCCTCTGGCTCGCGATCGAAAGATATGCAGGTCCTCCCTCGCTGGGCGCGCGGTCGGACTAGCTGCGCGGCGCAACTAAGAGCGGACGCCAGCCGTACCGTTACTCCGGAGGCTCAGCTGCTCCGCTTTCCCGCACGCGCACTCCCCGGCACACGCGGACGCGCAGGCGCTGGCGCGCGACGCACACGGCCACGGCACGAGTCGAGAGCGGCGGCCGCAGGCGGGCTCGAGATGCCGGTCGGGAGGGGAGAGCGGGTGGTCTCGTGGCGCGTCGTCGCTGCCGCTGGCTGGCGCGAATGGAACGTCCTCGCTCGACCGCGTACCGCAGCGCACTGGCGGCTCGGCGCGCCGTCGCGCAGCTGCGCTTTCGCCGCGGCGGGGGCACGGCGGTGGGGTCGGAGCGCCGGCGCGCCTCGATTCCGCCGTTCCGTGCCAGTGCGCGGAGCCGATCGCGCCGCTCGGAGCGCCGGTGCTGCTCGCCGGCGATCCGCGAGCGGGCTCACCCTCGGGAGATCTGCTCTTTCTCCCTTTTTAATAAGACAAATGTCTGCTCATAGGAGACGAAACTTCTTCTTCATCTTTTGTTTGAGGGACAGTGGTCCTCTTTCATCATGTATTCTCGTCCGCAATTTTACGTAGAACTTGATTTCAGATTGGCGTGCGGCAAAGCAGATGCCAGATCCCGTCGAATATTTTCAACGAAAATTTTAAAGGTTGCTATCGCATCGCTGGTCTTAGTATATCCTGGTGCAATCACGAGGTGGTAGAAAGGAGTTTTTCTTCAAAAATTCACTTTATTCTTTGATGTATAATCTGAATCTTTGCACTAAGTTTGTATTTTAAGTTTCGTTGTTCCACTCTTGATCTTTGCGCTAATCGGATGGGAGAAGGAACAAATTTTTATCTAACCTGGTTTGCAGAGGGGTGAAAGACCTTTAACAATAAAAAACAGATTATAGGTTTTCATGTTAGTTTTTACTTGTTTGAATTATGTTTTAAGGAAGTACTATCGGTTTGAATAGTGTTCAGGAAATTATGAAATTTTGTATACCAGTATGTTTTGACTTCAAACTGACTCATATCAAATTTTGGAAAGCTCCACCAATCCAGAAAAAAGTTATTAATAATGTTGTATGTTTACGCCAATTACTCCATTCTCGTAGTCTTATGGGACATCACGTTTTCGACAGTTTTAATCAAGAAATTGATGAAAACGGCTGTTCAGATTTTGATGATACTTTGAGAAATGTATATTAATATTCCATAAAGATAATGCACACATCCATATGTTTGTTCACCAATTTTTAGAGTTAATATAAGCAAATAAATAAAATTATTTACACTCACTCGATTATTGCGTCGCAAAGAGGTTAGGAAGTCCGTGCAATTTCAAATGATGCACAAACAATATTCAACGCTTTGTATGAAAATGTTCAAAGATTATATTTTTTAATAATTAGCTAGAGCTAGAGAATTTTCATCTCTATTCGACGGTTCCGACTTACTCATTTTCATTGCACGTAAGTACAACAAATTTGAACCTCAAATATCTTTGGTCGTGATAGTCGGATTTTTTTGAGCAACGAACTCAGTTCGAAGATACAAAAACGCTATTTCTGTGCGAGATTTTAAGACGATTGGTTGATTTTTACTCCTGTTATCGTAGAAGAACGAAGACGCACTTTTTATATAAAATAATTTTTTTCTAGAAAACAAGTGAAAGTAATCTCTTAGAATTTTAGCTGAATGTTTTACTACATAAGTGATAAAATTTTAAGACGATAAATAAAATATTTTTTTAGAAATAAATTAAAGAAGTATAAACCATATTTTCATTAATAACAAATGACAGACTAAAGATAATTTAAATATTAAAAAAAGAAAATGTAGGTAATTTAAAGACCTTTCAATAAAAATGTATAATGTTAAAATAGTAGCTCTCGAATCAACTAGACTGAAAAATCGAGTCGAGAACAACAAACTAATCGCTTAGCAACGCTTTCGTTCTTATCATGTTCGATGGCCAATACATAACAATACGATGTTGTATGTATTGTCATTATCTATAAGTTAAATTATTGATAAATGTTCAGATTTCTGAGTTATTTAGACAAGCTTTTTATACGTGGACTTAGACCGTTTTTCTCATCAACTAACATTAAATTCATTTTCATATGAAGAAACCGCAATCAAAGTCAATCATAAATATAATATTTATTATGAAAATCATTTTCTCTACGTATATCGTACATAATATATAGACTTAATATATACAATATATAATATATAACGAAACAGAACTTTTATATGAAAAATAATATACAGTATATTATGCACCTAGGGAGTAAAGTAATAGGGACTCGCGGCCGCCAATATCCCTCGTGGCGGAAAGTTATTTGTGTTTAATCCCTGATTTCAGGGTCGAAGAAGTCACATAACCTCACTTCAAGAAACTCTTCCCGACTATTTTTTTCCCCGCCTGCAAGTGATTTGCGGCCCAAGCGAAGCGAGGTCGTGTGACGTTTTCGACCCTGAAATCACACGGAGAAAAATAACATAGGAAAAATTGCCATATTTCATTGTAAGTCGAGGACAGACTGAAATTCTCCACAAAATTGCCATAATTTATGGTAAAAATTGCCATAAATTTATAGTAATTTTTACAATGTAGGAAAAATTGCCATAAATTTATGGCAATTTTTACCATAAATTATAGCAATTTTGTGGAGGATTTCAGTCTGTCCTCGACTTACAATCAAATATGGTAATTTTTCCTATGTTATTTTTCTCCGTGCAGGGACTAACACAAATAACTTTTCGGCGAGTATGCGAAAAAGTTGTAAATGCTACTCGGGAGCAATGAGGGCTATTGACGCCCATGAGTTGCTGCCCACACAAAGAGAAATTTCTAGCGAAAAGTTCATCAACCTATGTATGAACTAATCCTATTGGGTTTTCATGAGTTAACTTCATGTTACTTCGGAACAAACTTCATGGTTCGCCCGATACGCGTTTTTTTCGACCTGATGAAAAAATGTCATCAGTGTCTTGCATTTTGAGGTATTGAAATTTCAAAACCAAGCGCGCGCGAAACGTGAAGTTGTATGTGTATGTGTACATGTGTATGTATATGAGTCGCTCCCGCTATAGTCCAAACGCTAGATATCGTCCCGTGTGCAACGAGTTGTCGTCGGGTAAATGAAGCTGATTCATAGGCAGAATCCGAAAATTCTGGTCAAACTTTGATTAAAATGGATTCAAATTCTTTAAAATGCAATTGTATAAACAAGTTACGCGTGTAAGGGTGTACGCGTGTAGAAACGCGTGTACGTGTGCACGTGTACAGGTGTGTACGCGTTTAAGGGTGTACGGGCATACGGATGTACACCCAGTGGACATTGATTCGCGTGGAACGTGCCCCCTCAGTTTCAAAATCCTACAATCCCATTAGCCAATTCGGGTGTAACCATTAACCTTACATTGGAATTGTCCAATGGGATTCTAGCATTTTAAAACTGAGGAGACACGTTCCACGCGAATCACTGTCACGCACGCACGCACGCACACACACATTAGGGAAGTACCGCCCTACTCGCTCCGATCGTCAACCCCCATTTTTAAAAAGTGATTAAGGGCGTTCTCTTGGTTGAAACAGCAGTTTTCGAATTTTTAACTTTCAAATAATGGTTAATTAATTTAATAATCCAGTAGTAAGTACATATAACAAATATACATTAGAGGGAACATAAAACAATTTTTTTCAAACGAATTCAGGCAATAGTTACTATGATATTGTTAAAATTAAAGACAAAAACTTCAATAAGTTACCTAATTTTTTTTCTTTCTTATCCAATCTTAACGAAATAAAGCTTATTTTGTTCGTTAAGAAATTTCAGGGAGTATCGATGGGAAAATTTATGATACGAGTTACCAGTACGGCGTAATATCAATTTGTTTAAGAAAAGTAAGTCAAGTTTTAATAAACAAATTGAGATTACGTCGTATTGGTAACTCGTATCATAAATTTTCCCATCGATACTCGCTCTGAAATTTCTTAACGAATAAAATAAGCTTTATTTCGTTAAGATTGGATAAGAAACAAAAAAAATTAGGTAACTTATTGAAGTTTTTGTCTTTAATTTTAACAATATCATGGTAACTATTGCCTGAATTCGTTTAAAAAAATTTTTTTTATATTCCTTCTAGTGTATATTTGTTATATGTACTTACTTTTGGATTATTAAATTAATTAAACATTATTTAAAAGTTAAAAATTCGAAAACTGTTATTTCGACCAAGAGAACGTCCTTAAATTGTAAATCCTGTTTTATTTTGTTCACCGTAGAGGTAAATAGAAACATGCGTTTGTACAATTTTGAGCAAAATCTAAGCTTTTTTCCAACTTTCAATCGCCATATTGGATCCGCCGTTTCGAATTTCGAAAGTCTAATAGAAAAACTTGATCAGAGATCTCGAAAACCCCTGTATACCAATTTTAAACCAAATCTAAACTTTCTTCGAATTTTTTACCGTCATTTTGAATTTCGAAAATCCGCTAGCAAGATCGCGATCAGCGACCTCGAAAACCTTTCTTTTCCAATTTTAAGAAATATCTAACCTTTTTTCGAATTTTTAACCACCATCGGTATCAGAATTTCATAATGAAATTTCTACAATTCATATTTAATTAGATATACAATATAATTTTATGAGGAGCGCTAGAAGGAGGGGGAGGAGGGGATGTGAGGAGGGGCGAGAAGGGGTTTTGAGGAGCAAATGTAATACTAAAAACACCTATTTCTAGTTATATTTTAACCTTCTTTTGAGGAGGGGCTGAGGAGGGGCTGTGAGGAGGGGGGGGGAGGAGAGGTTGAGTCACATGCAAGCCTCTTACAACTATATAATATAGGAAGATATATGCGTCTACGTATGTATGTGAGTACGCGTCTAAAGGTGCACGGAAAAAATTTCCTCTGTGACTAGTCCGTAACTGCTGCGGTAGCGCCCTCACACTTTTCAGTAGTATCTCTGCCAATTTGTCGCACATAGTATACCAATCCCAGCGAGAGCGAGGTTAGGAACCGCTACACAAACCGAGTTTCGTAGCTGTTGTCAGATTGGTACAGTGAGTATACCAAAGGCGTGGAGTCACTGCTCTAAAGAGAAGTGTACTATATACGCGAGATATTCTATAGTCACTCGTGGTGCTGCGGTAGTCACACTATACACTGGAAAAAAAGTATATGAAATCTGACAATATTTTTGGTCTGACAGCAATAAAAGTACAGCTGTTAGGCTCATACCGATACAGTACAGTTGTGGCAACTGAACTGATTTTGTTAGTTCGGTTTCGCTCTCAAAAGATTTAGTATTGCTGTGAAGACAATACTAAGTTGTTTTTGAGCACAATATATATATAACCTGAAATTTATATGCGCAAACGTCAAAGATGTAGGTTGTGGGTAAGAACTATCGATAATTATAAGCATCGAATGCACGGTCTAGATCTTTGGGGTCGCCGATGACGATGTCAGGATGGTGCGCGGCGTAGTTTTTTGCCTCTAGGTGTTGGAACCCATCGAATGCGTAGTCTAGGTCTTTGGAGTGGACAATGATATAATTTAGGTGATGCGCTTCGTAGTTTTTTGTGTTAAGATATCAGGGCGCATTTAATACGTCGTCCTGGTGTTAGAGGTAGCCGATGACGATGTCTAGATGGTGCGATCCGTAGTTTTTTGCCTCTAGATGTTGGAACGCAACGAATGAGTGCTCTAGTTCTTCTGAGTGCCCCATGATGGAGTCTAGGTGGTGCGCTCCGTAGTTCTTTGCGTTTAGGTATCAGGGCGCATTTAATACATGGTCCACGTGTTCGGGGTAGGCAATGACGATGTCTAGGTGGTGCGCTTCATAGTGTTTTGCCTCTAGGTGTTGGAACGCATTGAATGCGCGATCTAGGTATTTGGGTGGCCGATGATGGAGTCTAGGTGGTGCGCTCCGTAGTTTTCTGTGTTTAGATATCAGGACGCATCTAATACGTGGTCCAGGTCTTCGGGGTAGCCGATAACGATGTCTAGGTAATGCGCTCCGTAGTTTTTTTGCCTGCAGGTGTTGAAACGCATCGAAAACGTGGTGGTCGATGAAAACTACGGAGCGCATCACCTAGATACCGTCATCGACTACCCCGACCACCTAGACAACGCATGGAATGCATTCCGACATCTCGATGCAAAAGAAAAACTACGGTGAGATCCACCTAGACTCCGTCATCAGCCCGAACATCTAGATCACGCATTCGGCGAGTTCCAATATCTAGAGGCAAAAACCTACGGCGGGCAAAAACTATAAACCTCGTCATTGGCTATCTTAAACACCTAGACTAAGCATTGGATGCGTTTCGACACGTAGAGGTTAAAAGCTACGGAGCGCACCACCTAGGCTCCGTCATCGGCCACCCTGAACACCTAGACCACTTTTTTTCACCCAGATATCCATAATTTTTGTAGCAGTCGTAGAAAAGACGAAGTGGAAATAATCCGCGCGCACTTGTCGCGTCTTCCCGCGTGCTGTGCCCGGCCGTTTCTGTATGGGAACCAACGTTTAGTTGATTCAAGTATCGGTATTGCTCTCACAGCTATACTGATTTTGCATATAGCGCGAATATCCGATTTTGGTTGTAGAGGAATACATATTGCGGTGGAAATAGTACAAATTCCTCTCAGTAAAATACTCGGTATCCCAACTTTGGTGTTGCCGTGCGCACAATACTTTTTTTTCAGTGTAGAAAATTTTTTGCCATGTGCACGAGTGTATGCCTGTATCATGTACGAGTGTAGGCATGTACGGGTGTACGTGTGCACATACGAGTGTACGTATATACAGGTGTACGGTTGTACGCGTGTACCTGTACGGGTGTACGCGTGTAAGGCCGTGTCTACAACAGTCGGCGCGGACGAGCTTACGCGTACACCCGAGAAAAACAGCCACTCTGACCTTCAGAATGGCTGTTTGTCTCGGATGTATACGCAAACGTATACGTGTGCGGATCAGTGTAGACACGACCTAAGGGAGTCTCTACAACCTTGCGCGTGCGTGTGCGCTCGCGTGTATAAGGTATACCTATATATAGCGCTCTCCTATATATAGGTATACCTTATACACGGCGAGCGCACACGCACGCGCAAGGTTGTAGAGACTCCCTACGGATGTACGCGTATACCCAGGTACGGTTGTACGCGTGCACGCGTGTCTGTGTGTACGCGTGCACGAGTGTAGGAGTGAATAAGTGTACGCGTGTGCGGGTGTATGTGTGTACGAGTGTACGCGTGAACGTGTGTACGCGTGTACAGCTGGACGTGTGTACACGTGTAAGGGTGTACACCCTTACGTGTTCCCAGGTACGGGTGTACGCGTGCACGCGTGTAAGTGTGTTCACGTGTACGGGTGTAGGGTTGAATAAGTGTACGCGTGTACGGGTGCACGTGTGTACGGGTATATGTGTGTACGGGTGGATGCGTGAACGTATGTACGTGTGTTCGGGCGGACGTGTGTACGCGTGTAAGGGTGTGCAGGTGTATGCGCGTACCTGTGTACGCGTGCACGCGTGTAGGAGTGTACGCGTGTACGGGTATATACCCGGGTATATGGGTATACGCATGTATACGGGTGTACGTGTCTACCCGTGTATAAGGTTGTACAGGTGTATGTGTGTACGCGTGTACGGGCGTACGGTTATACGCCCAGGAAAACAGCGACTCTGACCTTCAGGATGGCTGTTTGTCTCGGGTGTATGTATGCGTGTATGCGCGTATGTACATACGCGTGTATGTGCATATGTATATACGTGTGTACGGGTGTACGTCTACGCGTCTAAGGTTGTACGAGTGTACATGTGTATGTGTGTATCTGGGTACGGGCGTACAGGTGTACGTGTGTATCCAGATACGGATGTAAGTGTGTACATGTGCAATTCTCATCAATGTGGTGACAAAACCCGAATTCACGATTTGAAAATTTTTTTCGAGCACACCTTAGGCACATATTTTTTCTTGTTCGTTATAGTATATAAAATGAAGTTTCACAGTTATATAGCGTCCATCATGTGGACAACTTTTTCGGAAGCAATTTATAGCTTGAAGTGTCGTTTGCGTTTTCAGTGATTTTCAGCGAAATATTATCGTTACCAACAACGCGTTTGAAGTGAAATACTGTTGTATTCAACTCATTAATTGATGTTTTTATGCAATATAAAAGCATTTTCGTGACAAAAAATAAGATTTAGTAATGTCTCAAATTGTTAATTACATTATAATCTGTTATTTCTTGTTTTAAAACAAGTTTTTTTTTTAATTAAAAACCAATGATAGGCGATTTGATTATGTACTGTGTTCCCAAAACTTCATTGTTTCTCTGATAAATTGTATTTTTTGTATTGTTCTCTTTATTTTTGACAATAGATTATAGTTTCCATTTGGCACTTTGCATCTTAAATACTTTGTATCTATTATCCTCAATTGGAGATGTAAAGTAATCGTCTTTAAGGGAAAATCGATAACTCAGCAGTGTAAGTAATGTATTGATCTACTTTATCAACGAAGCCGGTAAAGTAAATGCGCTAACACTTCCTGCATTCGAATGCCTTTGAATGTTCCATCGTTCAACAATCAACGTGAGAGCGGTCAGAGTCAGTTAATCAACTCATATTAATTAATACTTATACTTAGTCAAAATAGAAGTAAGTTAAAAAAATGAGCTAGTTCGCCTTAAGCGAGAAAGAGAAAAAGCAAAAAGGCTTACAAAATTACAACTTTCAATTGAATATTAATAACCTGAGCAAAAAGCAACGATTAGTTGAGTTAGTAAATAGATAATTTCTATAAATCTCTAATTTTATTCATTTCTAATCAATTTTTTCCTACAGCGATTTCAATCATAATGGAAATGATAGAAATTGCGAATTAGAAATTACGCCTGCAATCGCGAATCGTAGTAATGTTGAGGATTCAAATAGATTAAATAAAATTCAACACGAAATACAACCAATATCTAAAATTGTAGAAGTACCAAAAAACACAAGTAAGGAACTTATGATGCTTTGTGATAGTTCTGATAAAGAATGTAGCAAATTTAAAAAGATTAAATTAACAAGAAATATAAAATGCAATTAAGAAGAGAAAAAACAATGTTAGAACAACGTTTAAAAAAAGGAATGATAAAAAATAATCGTTTACAGTTTATTCACAAAAAATTGAAAACAAATTTTTTACATTTAAAAGAACGGTACGATAATCAAGCGCGAAAACTTAAGTACTACCAAATACTTACGAGTAACCTAAAAAGGAAATTTGTTTTCCCTTCACAGAAAAACAAGTTGTTACTCGAGAAATTCCACGAAGTATTACATCCAGCACGAATACGTCCCACACTTTTAATAGCACACTATATCTCAAGAATGAGAAATTATTTGTAACAAACCGTTTAAAAAGGTCCTCCAATAATAATATAGTTTGTTCTCATAATACTAAAAAGAGCGTTCAATCTTTTTTTGAGCAAGATGGGACTTTTGTATTCGCTCCAGGTAGTCGTGATTTTCTCAAAAAAAAATAAATAAATAAATTGAGAAAACGAAAACGCTAATTGACAGATACGGTGGAGAATTTGTATAAAAAATATTGTACGGTATCCGGAAATAAAATATCCAAAACAATCGTTTTTAAGCTTTTTGGGTTGTACCTCGAAATATTAGTAACCGCTATACTAAACATCACGCAAATTTACAATTAATAACCGACAGATTACATCTCTTGAAAGTTATCAAATTCAAAAGTTTAGATTAATTTAGAAAGTTTGCTTGTTGTAATCTACCAAAAAGGAGTGTATAGAGAATGTGCCGGTGCGCAAATACTAAAGAGACATACAATAATGATAATTTATTAGAAGAGAAAACTTGGTACAGTCATTGGGTGACTGAGAAAGTTGATCGAATAGGTACTAAGGGTGCCAATTATAAGGTCCAAATATCTTTTAAAAAGAAGTTTTATTGTATAGTATCCGAATAAATCGATTTATTGAAGTCAAAAATATATGCATATTTAAAACATGTGTATTGGGATCTGACATGGGGGCGTGGACAATATATATAGGTATTCTTTAGCCATAGCTAACATGGCGCAGACAAGCCAGTTCTATACAGCGTTAGAGGCTGGCTAGCTCTAGTTCACCGCGCTACCATGAGGGTCGCATGACCGATGTCAAATCCAAATACAATATCACATCAGTGCAAAGTGCTCGCGCTAATAACAAATAATTTAAATAAAACGAGATTTTTATTGTAATCGATTTTTCACAAAATTATAATTTTATAATCAAGAAATTCAGAGCGTTCACTTCGGAGCCTCTAAAAAACAAGCATCGCTTCAAACGGGAGCATTTACTTACCAAGATAATGTTACTGGCTTCCAATGCATCTCGTTTGTTTCCATTTCGGGTTGCTTGAGGTATGATGCAGCTGCGGCTTAGGCTCTTCTTCAGCCAATGTTTACGTACATAAAAGAACACGTACCAAATTTGAAATCAATCCACTTCCAAAGTGATGGGCCTAGCACCCAATCTAAAAATAAAACGAACTTTTTCTTTTTTAATTATTATTGTAAAAAAATCAATTTAAAATAAGCATTTTGGAATTTTACTGGAGTTGGACATGGTAAGAGCGCAGCTGATGTTGCAGGCGGTACCATGACATCATTATGCGATAGGAGGGTCGTGCTCGGTAAGGATATCCTAAGTGCCAAAAACATCTATGATATCATTAATAATGATAATTGTAAGGCGAAATCCTTTCTAATTTTGGAAAGCGATATAGACAATGTAGACAAGATAATCCCCCTCGATTTAACAGCTATTAGAGATACAACACTTGCTCATCAAGTTGTTTGGGTAGATTCTAAGAAAGACTATCATTTCGTTATTTGTCCTGTTACGAATGTAAAATCGAAAAGTGTATTCATTATAGTTTAAAAAATAGTAAAATAACGTATGAATCACACAAAGAATATACAATAAAAGATTATAGTGAGGGTGATTGAATTGTTGTCATTTATGATAAAATTTGGTATCCATATGGATAATATTAAAAATTGAAAGCGAGCGAACGAGAACAAGATTTTTAGAGTATAAGGACAACTTTTATAAATTAACACTTGCTGATGATGTACAGGAAGTGTATACAACTCAAATTTTGTGCCAAATAGAAAAGTCTATTATTAGAAATAAAGAAAAGAATAGAAAAAATACGACATATCAGTTTAGTGATGAAACAATGGAGTTTGATTTATGAATCTTGATTTATGAATCTTGATTTAATAAAAGTTATTTAGTATTACACTGAGAGAAGGATTTCATAACAGTTAATATATTTATTAACTGTTAGAATGGAATACTTGATTTCGGACGAAATAAGGAACTTATTTCATGTAAACATATGAAGTATAAACAAAAATAATCGACTTCTTTACTGTTAAAAGGTGCGCATATTAACAGTTAGTATGCACACTATTTAGAGTAAACACGAAAATTCTCTGAGGTAGTAAATCAGTTTTATTATTACTTTGCTGCATATTTATATGTTAAAGTATATAATGAAGTATATAAAAAAGTTTCGAAGAATATAAATAATTAAAATAATTAATAGTAAATTTCGACACGGGTGCGGAAGGTGATTATTTAGTTCATGCAATTTTGTAACCTACAGAACGCTCGCTGAGATGTTTTGGCGCGAACTGATCATGCGTTCCGCGCTATAGGTTATACTGCTCGCACTGTACGTAGATCCCGGCGTTACGGCGGGCAAAGCGGTTACTTTAGGAGGTTGGCAACCGTTGCACGCGCGGGGCAGGGGGAAGGAGTTCCCTCGCACCGCGCGCGCGGCACAACTCGCCGCGTACCCTCTCTCGCAGCCGACGAACTCGATCGTTTGTTTACGTTTGCCCGCAGTAGTCAGAATCGGTGTTGTACGTCGTTTTCAGATTTAGTATACACATTTGCCTGTATATTTTCTATATTGCCAGTAGTTTTTTGGTTCGTTGTTACCTTTTTTAAAGAATCGCATCCTAAGTATCTTGTGTTTTTAAGGTTATGGAAGTTCATACCGCGATGTTCGCGGTAGTATGAAAAACACGCCGAATACACTATATATTTTATTTTAAACTCTATATACTAACAGTTAGAATGTCTACTTTAATATTGAAACACAGTTTTATTAAAGACGAAAATTCATTATTATTTATAGGTAACATTATAATAAATCTAAATTTATTTAAATTTTATTTTTTCAAATAAGCTAGTATATTAACTATTATGAAATCCTTCTCTCAGTGTAAATATTGTTTAATTTTTTAGTAGCAACATTGTCATAGTTATTAGTTAAAGTAGATAACCAAATCGCCTACCATTAGATTTTAATTTTAAATGAAAAAAAAATTATTTCAAAACAATAAATAACGGATTATAATATAATTAACAATTTAAAACATTCCTAATTATTATTTTCTGTTACGAAAATGCTCTAATATTGCATAAAAACTTGAATTAATGAGTTGCATACGAAAGTATTTTACTCCAAATGCGTTGGTTACAATGAATATTTCGCTCAAAATCACTGAAAACGCAAACGATTGTTCGAGCTATAAGTTGCTCTAGAGAAAGTAGTCCACTTGATGGACGATGTTCTACTGCGGATCTTCATGTTATATGCTATAATAAACAAGAAAAAGCACACGCCAAACGCGTGCTCGAAAATAACTTTTCAAATCGTTGTCACGTCCTAAAACATAACACGACTGGGATTATTAACTCAATTAAGAATTAATGCTCTTTTTGGTCGTAGCTGCGCCAGCTAATAAACCATGGACGAGCTAAAGGAAAAGATGTGTAGTAACAAGTTCGTAATTAATCGTTGAAAATTTAGTAATTAATTTTTCTTTGGATTGAGGATTTGGATTTTAATAGGGACCAACAGAAGCAGCACATTTGTCTCTTAAAAACAATTTTTGTTGCACATGCCTCTTGTATGGATTGGAAAAAGGTCACGAGCCCTGGAATGATGTGTGTTGGATAATACTAAATTTCCCCCATCTCAGGTTGTTCTCAGATTCGCCCTTCCCTAAACCAACCTAATCAATTATTATCGATTTGTAATTTTTCCTTAGTTCGTTAAATTTTAATGATATTTATTTTCCAAATAATAATTCTCTTTAAGTTAATTCAGTCGTTGCCTTGTCAACTCAAATTGCACAAAGCCCTTAAGACTCGCACTAAATGAATTGTTATCGTGAATAGCTCCTGTCCAGTAATCCTTAAGATCAAGGCCAATCGTCTATTCACAATCCAAGACAATTACTTATTTACTTGTCTGGAATTTTAATTTATTCGGATCTCTTTTATTTTCATTAATGATCCAAAATTTCTTTATTTTTGAAATAATAATTCTCTTTAAGTTAATTCAGTCGTTGCCTTGTCAACTCAAATTGCACAAAGCCCTTAAGACTCGCACTAAATGAATTGTTATCGTGAATAGCTCCTGTCCAGTAATCCTTAAGATCAAGGCCAATCGCCTATTCACGATCCAAGACAATTACTTATTTACTTGTCTGGAATTTTAATTTATTCGGATCTCTTTTATTTTCATTAATGATCCAAAATTTCTTTATTTTTGAAATAATAATTCTCTTTAAGTTAATTCAGTCGTTGCCTTGTCAACTCAAATTGCACAAAGCCCTTAAGACTCGCACTAAATGAATTGTTATCGTGAATAGCTCCTGTCCAGTAATCCTTAAGATCAAGGCCAATCGTCTATTCACGATCCAAGACAATTACTTATTTACTTGTCTGGAATTTTAATTTATTCGGATCTCTTTTATTTTCATTAATGATCCAAAATTTCTTTATTTTTGAAATAATAATTCTCTTTAAGTTAATTCAGTCGTTGCCTTGTCAACTCAAATTGCACAAAGCCCTTAAGACTCGCACTAAATGAATTGTTATCGTGAATAGCTCCTGTCCAGTAATCCTTAAGATCAAGGCCAATCGTCTATTCACGATCCAAGACAATTACTTATTTACTTGTCTGGAATTTTAATTTATTCGGATCTCTTTTATTTTCATTAATGATCCAAAATTTCTTTATTTTTGAAATAATAATTCTCTTTAAGTTAATTCAGTCGTTGCCTTGTCAACTCAAATTGCACAAAGCCCTTAAGACTCGCACTAAATGAATTGTTATCGTGAATAGCTCCTGTCCAGTAATCCTTAAGATCAAGGCCAATCGTCTATTCACGATCCAAGACAATTACTTATTCACTTGTCTGGAATTTTAATTTATTCGGATCTCTTTTATTTTCATTAATGATCCAAAATTTCTTTATTTTTGAAATAATAATTCTCTTTAAGTTAATTCAGTCGTTGCCTTGTCAACTCAAATTGCACAAAGCCCTTAAGACTCGCACTAAATGAATTGTTATCGTGAATAGCTCCTATCCAGTAATCCTTAAGATCAAGGCCAATCGTCTATTCACGATCCAAGACAATTACTTATTCACTTGTCTGGAATTTTAATTTATTTTTTTTCCCTTTATTTACCTTTCTTATTTTTTGTAAATTTCCTTTTCTCTTATAATGTTTGAATATAGTAAATTTAGAAATTTGGTAAAAAGAAATTAAACTAGAAATTTGAAAACTCTGAATATTTATTTAAATTTTGAAATTTGTGTACAGAGTTTTTAAGCTTGTGAGGCTTGTGTCAATCTGCTGTACAGTCAGCAAAGCTTGTGAGGCTTGTGTTGATCTGACTTGGTCAGTTCAGTAAAGCTTGTGAGGCTTGTGGTGAACTGCTGTACAGTCAGCAAAGCTTGTGAGGCTTGTGGTGAACTGCACCCTGGACCAGTCAGCAAAGCTTGTGAGGCTTGTAAATCTGACTGACCGACCAGCAGTGCGCGTTCGGCGTATTTAAATACATTGCTCCTCCTCTTCTTTGGCTGGAAAAATTGCGGTGTCGAATCGGGTGGTTGCGTCATCTTGAGGCATCGAATCGCTGGTTGACATTTGTAACGGCGGTTGATAGTCATGTATCCTGTAGTGTTAATTGTGGCTAGTGGTGTGAGAAAACGGTGTCCAATGGTGCGGGGGTGTCATCCCTTCCAAACGTCGATTTTTGTGATAGTGGGGAAAATCCTATGTTTTAACACAGAGAGCGGCAGAGAGCGGTCCCTTATCCCTTCTCTAGGGTATTTTCCGGCGGCTCGTATCTTCTTTAAGGAGCGAGAGAGAACGATATATGTGCGACAGAGAAAGAGAGATGAGAGAGACAAAAGATATATCCTTCTCTTTCTTTCGAGTCAAAAATGATCAATTTTCTGTTATTTGCTGAAAATTATACAATGTTGGCAGTTTATAAATTATAAAATATGTTATTCTATTACATTTTGTTCTAAAATGAAAATACAAATTTGAACGGAAGTTATCGGTCTATTACAACAGGAGTTAAACGCATTACAAATTTTATAAACTTAATTATACATTAAACAATGAAATTTCTTATGCAAACTTTATAAAAACATTAGACTATTCATTCTAGCTAATATATCAATCATATTATTAAGTTATTTTATTAAATTAATACATTTTCCTTAGATTTTCTATTATTTATTTAAAATATTTGAAATTTAATTAGTTTTCGTAAGTAACAATGTGTTAGAATACAACTATTGTCCAGTAAAATGTTTTATCTAATGTGTATATTTCATAAAACTTGCATTAACAATGAAAATTACTTATAAATAGTCATAATAGTTAATTATTATTAAGAAAACGTACGAATTACAAATGTATTATTCAAATTCTAAACAGTTTATCATCTAAACTTAAAGTCTAGTTAGTTAATCTAGTAGAAATAGACAAATGGATTATTATTACTATAAAAACATATTATAATAATGGATTTTCTCATCTCTTAATTTTTATTTAACTTAATGCAACTTTTATCTTAAACAAAAATTATTTTTCTAATTATAATTAATGAGATATCTAGCGTTATTCTAAAATAATATTCTTATGCTATAGTACATTGAGTCCCAAAAGATGCTGGAAAATGCGTCTCCGCGCAGGAAGACTGAGAAAAATCTATTTTTAGACGAGCCATGTGTTTTGGGGCTGATGTAGCTGACAAACATCTTCTTTGTCTCGGTTTTTCCTATAATTAACAATCTAGATATTCTACCATGAATTGAATTATTTATCTTACTAAATAATTATGTAGCAAGATATTACAACTTGAATGAAAATGCTACGACTATTTTAATGATAGTTATTCGGAATACAAAATTTTACTAACTTAATAATCTAATTTACAATGAAATCATATATGATAAATTTATAATAACAGTCAATTATCTAAAATAAACTAAAACCTAAATGCTTTGTTATCAAAACTTGTTGATTTATATAATATAATAGCTATTATAGTAATTATTTATCGTTGGTTAATAAAGATTTTTTACATGGTTATAGGTTGCGTTTATAAAATGGATATGGTTACTCATAGAGCTATATTTTTGGGTTTTTGTTACTAGATCTATATATTATTAATACAAAAACAACAAAGCTGTTGATTGCAATTTAACAAAGAATATATATAATTAATATTATTTTTCCTAATTTCCTTACTGTTATATTTGATATCGGTTGTTGTTAAAATAATAACGGTTTGAGAGATAATGTAAAATAATATTTCAATGTATAGTATAAGTCATGTTTTGAAAAACTCGGAAAAGCGCGTCCCTGCGTAGGAAAGCGTCGTATCTATATTTAGTATGGGCCATGTGTTTTACAGCCCCAAGATTACGCATCCGCTAGGGCTATCGTCTTCTTAAGGCTAATTCCACATTTTGAAGGAATATTTCCAACTCACATGTAATTGTTCAAATTCCAAAAATGTTTGTTAAATTTGTGATATGTAATAAAACAGTTTATTTATTTATAGCAGAAGAAAAACAGAAGGTTGAATAAGTTTCATTATTTGAGTAGGAAAAATATTCTTTCATGAATGTGTCTTAAAGTAGTTATTGTAATTTTATATTTGTTTGTGATTGTGAATGGAAAACCTTATAAACTCTTATACCTCGCGTTTGGAACGGTTTGCTAGTTAGGTCAAACGTATAAAGGAAGAATTACAATTGTGATTATTGCACAAGGGTTTGTTTAACAATTCGTACTTAAATTATTATTTAAAATATATCCTTGTAGAAAATTAACCCTAATTTATAACTAACTCATTAATACAACTGAAGTATTTCTAAATAAAATTGTATTGCAGAAATATTGTAATTCAACTAAAGGTTTTACTATTGAACATTTTTTTATTAGAGTGAGGTTACTTACTTTTGTACAAGAGAATATAATAATCTTCGATAAACAATTGCGTATTATAATTTTGCAGTATCTGTGATCGTAGGTGTAATCGGATATAATTTTTATTTATTTAAAAGTAGTGTTTGTCTTTATCAAGAAGAAAGGAAAGTTTACAGTCCGTTTTTATATTAAGTCTAAATATAGCCTTTTAAGGAAAAGGAAATTGCAAGATTAAAAATTCAGACATTTTAAAGCATGCGCCGCGTCGGTGTTTTATGACAGCTTGAGACTCCGAGAAGCGCAGGTCACATCTACAACCCTTGGTGCAATAGTGTCGGTAGGGTAGTAGGTGTTCAGGGTTATGACTATGGTTCATCGCATAAAAATATATACAAAAAAAAATTTTCCCATTGTAGACGGTTCCGTTACATCGTGATTGCGGGTTTTGTCGCTACTTTGATGAGAATTGCATATATACGCGTATAGGTGTGTACGTGTGTACGTGTGTACGCGTGTACGCATTAGTTATGAATTTTTGAAAAATTATATCCATATACAATTGCAAAATTCAGTAATATTTCAATATTTGGCCGCCATTTTGATTTGGCAAAATATAAGTTCAGATTCGTAATCAGCGAATCCAGAAATTCCGTATATACAATTTTCAGCAAATTCCAGTAATATTTGAATATATGGCAACCATCTCAGATCTGCCATTTTGAATTCTCAAAATCTGAGTTCAGATTCCTAATCAGCGAATTCGGAAACCTCCTATATGCAATTTTTAGCAAAATCGAGTAAAATTTCAATATTTGGCCGGCATCTTCGATTCGCCATTTTGAATTTTCATAATCTGAATTCAAATTCATCATTATGCGAATCCAGAAATTCCCCGTATACAATTGCAAAATTCAGTAATATTTCAATATTTGGCCGCCATTTTGATTTGGCAAAATATGAGTTCAGATTCCTAATCAGCAAATCCGGAAACCCACAATATACAATTTTCAGCAAAATCCAGTAATATATTTCAATTTTTGGCCGCCATTTTATACTTACAAAATCTGAATTCAGATTCCTAATCAGCGAATCCGGAAACCCACAATATACAATTTTTAGCAAATTCCGGTAAAATTTCAATTTTTGGCCGACATCTTTGGTCCGCTATTTTGTATTTTCAAAATCAGAGTTCAGATTCGTAATCAGCGAATCCAGAAATCCCGTATGTACAATTTTCAACAAATTCCAGGAATATTTGAATATATGGCCGCCATTTTAGATGTGTTATTTTGAATTCTCAAAATCTGAGTTCAGATTCGTAATAAGCTACTCTAAAAACCCACTACCCTAGTAAAAATGATCTTCAAGGTTCGAAAATGTCCGGATCTAAGGAACCTTTCCGATCCTTTCCGGTTTTTGGAACCAATTTCTTCCGAACTCTTCCGAACTGTCATGGAGGTCAACTGTTAAGAATGTTGATGATCTCTTTAGAACCTTTCTGATCTATTAAGATTTGTTACAAAATAATTTGGTATATTTATTCAGGATTGGTTGGTTCGTTCCCAACCTGGTTGAAGTATAATGAATTATTACGATCAATTCAGGACTTTAATGAACCATCATGTCCCTGGCTATTAGTAGGTTCCGAACCCTGTTGAAGTATAATGAATCATTACGATCAATTCAGGACTTTGGTGAACCATCATGTTTCTGGCTATTAGTAACCGTGGAATCGTTCGGAACAAATGCCCAGGATTATTAATATTTATTCCAATATTTATTAAGAATCGTAAAGTATGTTGGTGTTATGCCAAATAATTTTGAAGTTCAATAATAAAATTTTTAAATAAAAAAAATACTTCATGTGTTATTATCTGCATTTTATGTATAAACGATAATCTTATTAGAATTAATTATATATTATGACAAAGGGAAAAACTTTATTGATATTCGATCGATTTCGGTATAGTTTGTATAGGTTCATAACAATCCAGAAACTTTCGTAATGGTTCATAAAGGTTTATTGATATTCGATCGATTTCGGTATAGTTCGTAAAAGTTCATGGCAATTCAGAAACTCAATGATTCCTTATGCATTTTTATGTATTTTATATTTCTATCAGCATCTCTTCTATCTTTATAATAATAGATAAAATTTCATAAAAGATCGTTAAGGATCACATTATAGGTTAATTTTTCAAGGTTCGCATGAAACCGGAGAGGTTCAGAAAATCTATAAATTGTTTATTCTTGCTCTAATCAACGTATTTCATTCAAATCTTCGTTATTCTAAGAGTATATTGAAATTATTTTCATCTTAAATATTTCGGAAAGGAACTGGATGGATCGGATAAGTTTACAATTTTTAAATAGAGAAATGAATCGTTTAAAAAATTATTGTAGACAAAAGCCTTTCGAAATTCGGCGATTCATAGCACTGAAAGTAAAAATCTATTTTTAACAAGGTTCGGAAAGGTTCGCCATTTTCCGGATATTCCACTTCACATAGGTTCGGAAGCGTCCTTAATGGATCTGAAAGGATCGAAAAAAAAACCGTTCCGATTCATTCCGATCCTTAACGGGCATTTTAACCAGGATATATACAATTTTTAGCAAAATCCGGTAAAATTTCAATTTTTGACCGCCATCTTGGGTCCGCCATTTTGAATTTTTAAAATCTAAGTTCTGTTTCATTACCAGCGAATCCGGAAACACAATATATAAAATTTTTAGCATAATATGAGGAATGGATTAGGTATGGTGGGATAGGTGGAGGGGAGTGTAGGGGGTGGAGGGGCGGTGGAGGGGCAGACACCCTTCAAAATAACGTAAAATTTGAAAGAATTTCACGGTAAAAAGTCGAGGGAAGTGGAGGGGGGTGGAGTGGGTGGTGGGGAGTGGAGGGGGATGGAGGGGGTAGGTAATGGATTGATTTCGTAGATAATAAAATAGTTGAAAACATTTTGAAAGAAATTGAGCTGGATTTAATGCAAAGTAGGTGCTTCTCGTGTATGAATAGGGGAATAAATAGTATATTACGTAGTTGGTAGGTAAAGAGTTGACCAGTCCAGACCATGTGTAAATTGCCAGCCAAGCGGTAGGTGCCGAACATGTGCTCTGGGGTGGCCCTCTTTATTCTCGTGTTTCGTATACTATTTTTCGCAACGACGAGCCGAAAATATCACATTTGCGATTTTGAGTCGGGAGCGGATGTGGTGCTTATAGTACGGCGTTGAAAAAAAAATTTTTAAAGAATTCTGTTGTATATAATTTATTCTTTTAAGGACATGGCCTGGTGCTGATACCTTCAGAAATAAAAATAACCCGTGTAAAAAAATTTTCCTTCGGCTGAAGTTTACCCAAACTTCTTCCTCATAGAAGTTTATCTGAATTCGGGCCAAATTCGGCAAATAAGAAAATCCCAAACTTGAGCTTCCACTTGAAAAATACTAGGCCAATGTTTGAAAAAACTACATACGCACCTTCTGCAAAGTTTTACCAAGTATTTCGGCCAAACTTTATCTAAACTTTCTTACAAGAACGAACAATAAGCCATTGTAAATGTATGTTTTTCCCAACTTTATCAGTCGTTTCGCCAAATTACGTATCTAAAACTTGAAAACTTTATACGTAATTTGGAGAAGTATGCCACATGCTTACCCATACTTTGGCCTAACTTTATACGAAATTTCGCGAGAGAATTTTATATATATTACGCACTAGGGAGAAAAAGAGTAAGCCAGTCCATAGCACGTGCAAATTGCCACCCAAGCCGAAGGCGAGAGTGTCAAACACGTGTTATATACTGGCCCTCTTTCTCCCCATGGTGCGTGTACTATTTTTCGCAACAACTGGTCGAAAATATAAGATTTGCGATTTTGTGCTGGGAGCAACGCGGAGATAACTCTTTACCTCCCTAGTTGCGTAACATACTATTACGCGCTGATCCCTTTAGAGAAAACGCAACAAATCTTCGACACTTTGGCGCTGCGTCACTCTCAGTTTAAGCTGAGTCTCCCCGTTTCGTAGTCCGAACTGTGTAACTCCGTAAAGTGCGTGCAAAAATCTTGAAATCTCCGCTCTGTAAACTATTTAAGTAAAACAGTACTAGACATGACATGAGACTACAGGGTAAGTATACTTAATTTTTTATTAACACCTTCTTACAATCAATTAATCATTATTTTAAAAAAAAAACTTCTTCGGAAAACTTCATAAACAATTTTGAACATTAATAACACTATCATATTATCAAATTACATATTGAATAATCATTACATATAAACTTAAAATAATAAAATTACTTTCTTTTTTTAACAGAGCTTTCTTTAACGTCTATTTTTCTTTTTCGACTTTCTTTAGCGTTTTCTTCTTTCTTTTCCTTTGTTTTCTTATCTGCTATTATTTTGGTTTTCTCCGATTTACTCTCGCTTGCTAAATCCCGCTGACCTTCGCTTTTCATATCATGTCGCGCTTTTTTCTTTGTTAATGCTTTATTTATATTATCTGATCCCGTTTTTCTATCTACTTTTAATTTTGCTGCCTTGCTTTTTTGTAATTCGTTTTTCTCATTAGCACATACGTAGAACTCCAAATGATTCTCACTTTCTCTCTGTTCTTTTTGCTCTATCTTCTTACTGTCCTCTTTTCCTAGATCTTGCTGTCCCTTGCTTTTTAATTCATTTCGCATTACAGTCTTTGGTGAATCAACTTTTCCATCATTCTTTGATTTCGTGTCTTCTTTCGACTTTGTCTCTCTTTCGGTATCTTCGCGTGCGCTTTTCTTGGTGTATTCACCCTTCTCTTTTTTGGTATCTTCGCGTGCGCTTTTCTTAGTGTATTCACCCTCGCTTTCTTCGTGCTTTCCTTCCTCTACCTTCTTTCTTTCACCTTCTATCGGTCCTTTGTAGTTTTTTAAATCATCTTGCTTTTGATTGTTTCGCGATTTTGTTTTTTCATTTTCATTTTTGAGCTTATCGTTTGTACTACGCTTATCTCGTGGGTTTCTGAGAGTCGCGCAAATGGCGGTAAGTACTTCCCGGTATTTTTTAAGATCCAGCTTATACTTCTTTTTTATAGCGTTCTCATTGATGAATTCTAAAAAATAAGTATAATAATAATAACAATAACAGTAAAATAGTATAAGTATAATATATGCAATTAAAATCATAAAAACCTACCAAAAACTCCTTCGTAGATATTTTCCGGAATGGGTTTCCAACCGCCTTTTCCAGTAGGAGAACTTATTTTCAGAACATCGTCTGTCAATATCAGCCTCATTAGCCTTCTTGCCAATTCACGAGGATTCTTTTTGTAGGTGTTCCGTATGCATTTTAATTTCCAATCGTTGATCCAAATGCCAGAATTTTTTACAAGCTTAATCCGAAACAAAAATTAATGTAAAACGAAACATTACAATTTTACGTGCATTTATTTCTTATTTAAGTATCTTACCGTTTCATTTCTGTCATTAACTTTTGAAATTTTTGTATTTTTATTATCTAATATGACCGAAGTTGTAGATATCTCACAATCCTAGAATATAATTGAAATTAAAATTTAATATTACTGTATTATTTATATATTTAAATCATAAAAACCAAAAAATTTACTTTATTTTGTACTATGCGTATTAATTTTGCCAATTCCAAAATGTGATGTAATTTTTCAAGATCTGTTTCTGAAACTAAAAAGTACCATATAAAATTATATAAGTAGAATAATTTATTTATACATATAGATAATAGTATATTACGCAATTAGGGAAGTAAAGAGTTGGCCAGTCTAGAGCACGTGTAAATTGCCACCCGAGCCGAAGGCGAGGGTGGCAAACATATGCTCTGGTCTGGCCAACTCTTAACCTCCCTAGTTGCGTAATATACTATTATATATATATATATATATATATATATATATATATATATATATATATATATATATATATATATATATATATATATATATATATATATATATATATATATATATATATATATATAAATAAATAAATAATTTTTTAAATAAACTAAGTATTTTATTCTTATAACGTTTTCATAATAACATTTACAAAGTCGTTTAATATGTTTAAATACATTAATCAGTAGTATTTAATCATTCATAGTAATTTTTTAAAATTATTAAATTATTCTTGAACTATTAAAGTTACTTGAATACGTTTAAATACATTAATAAATGGTATTTAAGGCCATGTGATACTCCACAAAAATCATGTTGGGTTTAGTCGACAATGTAGGTGGAGCCAACTATTGTATATGGAACAGTAGATGGAACTTTTAGTTCCAAAAAATAGTCACAGAGGGCATGCATAATATAAGAGAAGTTGTAATTTAGTTTTTTGTACAAGATTCTTTTCTTGTAAACTTGATATTTTTTAAAATACATTTTCAAACTGGAAATTTGTTTACAAACAACATTATACATTTCAAACTGTATAGAAACATTCTATCATGTACTGCAATTGCATACTAATAGTAATTCTTTGATACATAATAGTACTAAATAAGGCAACATGCACTAGTATTATTAGACACAACTGTTTTACAACATGCATTATGAATTTTCTTATTTATAATATATCATGCATTCTGAATTTTCTTATTTCTAATATCATGCATTCTGAATTTTCTTATTTCTTATAAATCATGCACTATTAATTTTCTTATTTCCTATAAATCATGCACTATTAATTTTGTTATTTCCTATAAATCAAACATTATTAATCTTTAATATCATGCTTTGCTAATAGTGGTAAGCAATTGATCATGTTAGCGGAGACCATTGAATGGAAATTAGATTTATTAGAAGATTACTAACTTATTCAGAGACAGGAATCTTGCAGAAAAATCTACTTAGTCTCTTTTGAATAATGAGTATATACAAAATAATTGTTTTCTTATAAAATTAATATTTTTTAAAATTCCCAAAACTGGAAATTTGGTTACGAACAAAACTTTACATTTCAAACTGTATAGAAACATTCTATAATATAATGCAATACACATACTGATAGTAATGCTGCAGTATACATATACTGCAACTTTTTAAAACATGCAAAATCATAAAAACATTATTTCCATTGCAGATTCATAAAGGAATCCATATTATTATAGTGATAAATAATAGCATGCAAAATTATAATAATGGCATTTGATTGCAAGTCGATAAATACAAAAATACTTATATAAATAATGCGATATAATACATAAATAATATTATATTGCAGATCAGTAAAGAATTCATCAATTGCTGCAGATTAAATAATGTCATGCAAAATTATGAATACAATCTACGATAGCAAATTGATAAAGTAATTATCAATATTAAATAAAATCATGCAAATACAGTATTAAATAAAATTATGCCAATACAGTATTAAATAAAATCAAGCAAATTTACAACTGCAGAATTCGATTGCAAATTGATGAAGTTACCAATTACTATAGATTGGTATCAAATCAATCAAAGGTTTATAACATGGCAAATGGCCATGTCCCAAAGAAAATAAATGCCAGCTGACTTTGTCAGACTTACAGCGTGGCAGAAAAACCTTAGCTAGGCAAGTCTCGCTGGGAAGTCTGCGGAATACACAATAATGTATTATTATTCAACAGATCCCCTGAGGCGAGTTCCCATACCCTGGTGAAAACTAGAAATTACTAAAACGAACTAAGCGATGGGTTGAATCTACCTATCCGCATCACCTCTAAACACACACCCTACACCTTTTAAGTTTTCCCCTGCTTTCTCTACCTACCCCCTCACATTCTAAAGCACTGACACTCGAAGATCATTGAGGAAGGTGCAGAAGTAGCCCAGTGAGGTTGGATGGTCTAGGCTGGCTCTACCTCATGAGGTAGCTTACCAGGTCTGCTCTCGTCGTTGACCCCGCTGCCGTGCTGTCCCCACCGAATCGCCACTAGCCAGCGGACACGAGGAGGAGAAATACACCTGCCGGAATACCGTATTTACTTCAATCGAAGCTGTCATCGCCGAGAAGGGCATACAACGCAGTCAACACCGGGAATCGGACGACACATGTGTTTATGTATACGGCACGCACGCACGGAAACTTCGAGCGTTGATACTACGGCGTTAGTACTCCACACGGCCGCGCAGATACGCGGCGCTAACGTCCAGGCGCGACGGAAAGAAAGCAACGCGAGCTCCGAAAGAACACTTAAACAAACATATGCAATGCTTTCGAAACCAACCAATCTCTTCTATAGCAATTTGTATAGATATGGAAAGAGTATACGGTCTTGTGTGGCGCAACTACTAATAAATCATAAAGTGACAGACAATATTATGTTCCTGTTCAGTAGGAATTTCACAAACCGAACTACTGAATCGTGTGCCTTGGTGCAAGGCACATTATGTAGACACTCCTTAAAGAAAATAAGAAACGAACAAAATTCAAAATATGCCACTCTTTAATATCTTAAAACATATGATTTAAAAAAAAATTTCCCCATTGTCTTTCTGTATTTATTTTTGTTTTTCTTTATATGTTATTGTTTTTTTCTGTTTTTTTACTGTTTAATTTAATTATTTAATAAAATAGAGTTTGGTAATTTTGTCATTGTCTTTATCTATATGTTTTTGTTTTTCTTTATATATTATTGTTTTTTCTGTTCATTTTTATTTTTTCCATGTTCCAATTCGTACAGAAGAAGAGAGAATAAAACAGAAAAAAATTTTAAAAAAATCGAAACAAATAAGAATAAACAGGGAAAAACAGAAAAAAACAGAAAAAATGGAACTATTTTCTGCCAGGGAGCTCAAGTTTGGGATTTTCTTATTTGCCGAATTTGGCCCGAATTTAGATAAACTTCTACGAGGAAGAAGTTCCGGTAAACTTCAGTCAAAGGAAATTTTTTTTACACGGGAAGTTATTCTTTTCCTATACTAGAGTCCGACTCGATCAACGTCTGGATTCCGAATGCCGCAAGGCTCACACCGTCGCAGCGTCCGAAAAATGGCGGGAAAAAACGTGGAACGAGGTACAATAATCTAATACGCCTCTTTCTTTCCCGCTTTTTCATCATTGTACCTCGTTCCACGATTTTTCCCGCCATTTTTTGGGTGCTGCGGCTGCGCGAGCCATACAGCATTTGGAATCCGGACGTTGATCGAGTCGGACTCTCTAGAGTACTTATATGTAAAAATTAAATAAATTATACAATTATATGCATATAAAATAGAATAAATTATACGAAAAAAATCCTTAAAAGTCTCTCTATTCCCCTATTTATATACGAAAAGCGCCTACTTTGCACCACATCCAGATCAATTTCTTTCAAAATGTTTTCTACCATTTTATTTTCTTGTAAATCAATCCAAATAATTTCCTTTCAACATAAGGTACCGTAATTTACACTATGGTGCAGGTTGGATTAGTAATATTTCAGTGTGTGACTTTATAAATTGTTTGAAGGCATACAGTGTTTGGTGATCGGATAAATTAATGCGCGCTGATATGAAAATAATTTACGGACAATGCTTGACATTCATTTTAGCGGTATGTAAGGAAAGGTTTTCCCAAACCTGGGTAATGTCTGGCTCATATGTTGCCCGTAGTTTGCCCATAGTTTGCCCATAGTTTGCTAACACTATGGGCTACATGTCAGCCAGGAACCAAGGGCGACATAGATCCCACATGTATCCCAGATCTGGCTTTCTATGGCCCACATTTTGTCCATAGTTTGCCTATACTATGGGAAATATATTGTACATCCTAACTTTTCTACGCGAGTAATTATTAATAGTTTAATGTTAAGGGAGTGTAGTACTTCTGTACTTTGTTTTACCGACATAACATGGTAAATTCTATATTATCAAAATAAATATATCGAATTACGTCTTATAAGGAAATAGTTGCCCTGCGCAATGTAATAATCTATCATCTTACGCAGTTTTGAGCCCAAATATCAACGGCACCCTACAAAATTTTTCCAACGAAATTTTGGTTATTTTTGTTTGCTTGTATGTTTCGAGTTATGCTGCACACAAATTTATAACACACACACACACACACTCGCACGCACAGACATTTTCTAGAAAACGCATATTTCGACTCAAGGAGCTCGGAAATATCGAAAATCATCGAAATCTCGGAGTCGAAAATTTTCACCGACATAAAGTTTTCTCTTTGAGAAAGCAAAAAGCGATTTGCGCGATGGACTAGATGATGATATTTCTATGTATTTTGGCCCGTTGAAGCCGAATATAGCCTCAGTTTTTGAACTGCATCTCAAGATTTGAAGATATGCGTATCTCTAAAAATTTTGAAATATCTTCTTAGCGAGGTCAACAATTTTTTTTAATCATTTGGTCAGTTTTACTATAGAATTCATTTTGAATCATCTGAATACGATGTTTCTCTTTCGAGAAAAATGAAATCAAAATTTTCAGTCGTTATATCTTAAAGAAGGAAAAATTGTATTGATATCTACTTATTGTATTCAATTTTTAATTTAAGGAGGTTCTATTGGTTTTGAAGTTTTTCAAAGGGTTACTGAAACTTCCCATAAATATCAATTAATACTGTAAGATTATACCTTGTTACTAAAGTAAGCTAGACTCAGCTATTTGGCAAGTCTTTTCTAACAGAGAATTTGCAATGTTAAACTCGACGTTAGCGCTGTTATTTGGCGATACAATCGGCAAAGTCGGGGAGCAATGCATCGAAAGACAAATAACGTGGGCCACAAGTCTACTATTATTCCATAATAAGAGGCATACAAACGGCCGAGTATTATTTTTCTCTAATCACTTTCATCAGCGATGGATCAGAAGCTGATGTACGCGTCGGCTAGAGCTTCCCTAAGGTATTACATAAGAAACATAAAGGCTGGTATAGCGTTCTATTACAGAGTTGAAACAAGAGTATAAGAAGTACAGAGAGATATGAAGAGCAAGAGAGAGCGCGCGCGATCGTATTTAGCCTCTTAATGGCATGGTAAGCTTCGACTCGACGTTAACGTCCGGTCGCATGCAAGGTTCATCAGAATCTAGTTAACTCCTTGGTCCTGCCGAACTTTGATCTAATAACCCGGCGCACGCGAGCCCGATTATATCTTTATCGAGCCGGACTCTGTAGCCGCGATAGCGCCACGCGCATTCCCTCCTTCCCCACTCCGGACGTTTTCCTTCAGAACCTATAATAGGGATCGGCTACGCCACTGCTGCTGCCACCGTCACCGGCTTTCACATAATCCTATGTAGCCGCAAGTAAGTAGACTATGTAGCCGCAAGTAAGTAGACTACAGTTAATATTACTTTCTTTCATTTCAATTGATTTTTATCTTTTGACTTTTTCGACGTTTTCATGTGTGTTTATTAATCTTCGAATTATCGCATGATTTCTTGAACATTCTTAATCGAATTACTTTGCTGCAAAAAGTATATGCAGCTCTCTTTTAACATTCTGGAGTCACCTTCATTGAATCGCCACAGTTGGGTTTGTTTAACAATACTTAAAACATATTTTTATCCAAGATATTATTACACTCGACTGGAGCGCGGCTAAAAATTATTATAACCACCCACCAACCGAGGCGACAATAACCAAATTGAATATTAATTTAGTTGTCAAAATTAATTATTTTTGCTGCCATGCAGAAATTATCTTACGGCATGTCCTTTTGTAAGGCCGAAGGAAATTCTGTTTGCATTTTATTAAAAAGTTGGTTTTTTATTTAAATCCGAGTGCGGAAAGTATTTTGGTAGATGTTTCAATATTATGAAATTAGTTCGTAGTGAATATAATAAACGGTATAATGATTCTTAATTAACCTCAGATTATCGAATATTAAATCTCAAATATGCTCTATTTTGTTAAAAAAATTTCAGGAAATTTTAAGCAATCTAAGGTAGAGTAAAAAATGCTTAAAAATTTTTCTTAGTTGAATCTTTAACCAATTTCTTACGCTATATTTGATCGCTTGTAATTTCCTGAAAACTTAATAATTTTTAACAAACAAAGCTTATGTTTTAGCTTTCCCTGTGTGGTTTTATAATCTTTTTTGTTAGTGTTCGTATCATAAATACTTGCAAAATGACAATCAATAGAAGAGACATAATTTATTAATGAAATAAAGCATGTTTGAGATTAGACTGCCCATATAATATTTCAAGAAAAAGGATCAAGATTTGATGGAGTAATAAGCACTGAACTTCATTTTTAGATATCGATTTTCAAAGCCCTATTAAAATCTGTTTCCCGGAGACTGTGCATTCCCTTATAAGATAAGTAAATAAAGAATCTTTTAAATTACTGATTAGGAACTTTTAGGAAGATATTTCAACGTCGAATAAGAACAAATTTCAATCCTGACATTTTATTATTATTTATAAAAGAAACACCGAAATGTACGAAATTTAGTGATTTCTTTGTCATGCAACTTGCCGTAAAAGCGTTGTTAAGAAAAAGTAAAACTTGAAGGGTGTGTGCAAAATTACTATGCAATACGATTTCACGACGATTTAAATGTGATTTCTGTGCGCTTTGCCCTTTAATAAAATACAGTTTTGTACCTTTTTTTGACATTTATTTAGTTAGTTTAGTAAAGATGATTGTACTGACAGCTACTTTTTAATAATGGTTTCACTTTACAACTTTTTGATGATAGAATTAATTAGTATTTCTTCAAGTGTGTGAGTACAAAATTCTATGTGAAATGAAAAATCAAATTGATAGATAAAAGTAGACGCGGAAAGCGTGAGTGATAAGAGAGTCCAATCGTGATAGAGTCTTTTTCCTTTCCGGCCAGTTGAATTTGCATTTCCATTGGCGTAATACTTCGTTTCCCGGATGTCCGCTATTGGCTCTGCATCTCCACTACTGTGAGTGCTGTGGGAAGGCGGGTAGTGGTGGAAGAATTCGTGCAGTCACAGCGCCACATTGCAATAAAGTGTTCTGAAAATCTCTTTGTGCGAGCTTGTGGCCTGCCATCGCTGTCGCTTTAACTTTGATCTCGTACCAGTACCACTCGGGGTTGCTGATTTGCTTTTTTCGCCCTCCTGATCGCGCGCTCCATCCTCTATGTGCGTCTCAACTCGCTTTCACTATGTCAAGCCTTACTACTACTTCCTTCTTCCGCGGATTCCGGTGATAGACTTCAATAAAAACTAAACGAGGAAAAAGAAAACATCATTTTTATGTTGCGGATTTTCGGCTGTAACTTGACAGGATTTGATTTTACACAAAAATGTTGAATACAAAAGTTGTAGATAATATTGAAATAAAACTTTTTTCTCTTTAATATTTTTGTCTAAAATCAATTCCTGATGAGTTAAGCTTATAAAAACGATTTTAAACGCCAAAATATACATAAAATAGACGATTTTTGCTTATCGTACAAAGAATTGATTTCCAATAGAACTCTTAAATACAAAGGATATAGATATCGTTTAAATATCTATAAAAAAAAATAAAACAATAACTAACAAAAACTGTTACATAAAAGCTGTCAAAACTTACAATTTCTTGTCAATGATCTAGAGAACTTATTGTTAGTATGTAGTAAAATCAAAATTGGAAAAATGTTTAAAAATTCGGTTGTTAAAAATCTATAATTATGTTATCTTACTGTTTTGATAACAAATAGAAATTTCATATAAAATTACACAGCTTAACCTGTTAATTATGTTCACAGAACCTAAGCGATTGAACTAAGAGAATCAAAAACTAGTGTAATGTATGTCTTATAGATTTTGTAATATAGTAAAGTTCAATATATAAAGAATGCAATGTTGACTTTGTCAGTCTTACAGTGTGCTGGAAAACTATTAAATAGGCAAGTCTCACTTAGTAAAAGTCTGCGAAATACATAAGGGTGTATTTTAAAACAACAGATATCCTGAAATGAGTTCGTATACCCTGACTAAACTCAGAAATTAACTAGATGAGCTAATATGCATGACCAGCGACAACTGCCTACCCGTATCGCATCTAACCACACACACAGCACTTTTATGATATCCCCCAATTCCTAATTATCTGTCCCCTCACATTCTAAAGCACTAACACTTGAAGATCACTGATAGAGCTGGAGAAGCTGCAAAATGAGGCTGGATGGCCCAGGCCGGGCACTACTCCTAGGATGACAGTCTGCTCAGAATTATCTAATAACTAATGATAGAGACTGTCATGTGGGTCTCAATCTCAAGGGCTGCCTCACAGTAGGGATGAACAAAACACATGAACAGATCAGCCACTGAACTGGAAGACAAGTGAGGAGAGTTGCGCACCTAGAAACCACATACGACTAATGAATAGGTGACACAAAAAAACATTACCATATAAAAGAAAAGTTTGGTTATTGTTCACTATTCTCGCTGCACCAGCTACCTGTAACAATTGGAGGGGAAAGACTGGTGGAGCCTCATTGGTTGTTTCATTGCTGAATACACCTCCAGCCTGAGAGTCGCTGAAGGCGCCAGCAGTAGATTAACTATACACAGAGCCACTAGTATAAGAGTCAAACACACACATGGAAAACTGAGTATCTGAAAACCACATATGACTAATAAATAAATGAGCCAAGCAACATCACCACACTCAAGAAAGATTCTGTAGCACTGCCAATCGTTTACACTACTCTCATCGCCAGATACTTGCAACAAGAGAAAGTACCATCAGCTTACCTATCAGAGAGGTTAGGAACGAGAAAGGGCTTACGAAATTTGCTCTCGCCGTCGACACACTGCCTTCTTGTCTCTGACGAATATCATCATTAACCATTCTCCAGGGCGGCGTATTGCAGCAGCCACCGTCATCACTGGGAACGCCGGGAGCCGACGATTATTGACATCACACACCATGGACATATGCGCGCGCACGCCGCCGTAGGGCCGCAATCAACACAGACTCACTATTAGTCCAGCAAATTAGACTTTTTTCAAAACAAAGTTAATATTAGGATGCGACAACATTTTTTTTGTTCAGTGGGCCAATACAGAGCTACTGTAAAAAAAGAAACTCGCAACTCCTGGCGGAATCGTTTATATCATTGTTTAAAGGGTCAAAATATGCTTTTTTGCATTTTGTGAAAAAGCTAATGCTTGGATGAAGTTCAATGTATGGAAGAAATTGTAGAAATTAAAAAGACGTACAAAACGAGCTCTTATTTATTAAGATTCGTCAATCATTTACGTCGCAAATTGAATAAAACAATTAAATTTAAGTTTTTCAAATTTTTTGCAATAAAAAATGTTCTATTATAGTTATTGACTAAAACTTTGCATATTTCGATAGATCTTTTCAAGACGAAAAAAATACCGTTTTGACATTTGCGATAACTTAATTATTTATTGCTAAAATCCATTTTGCAACAAAAAACACTTTTTTTTTTTAAATTAATTATTACAGGAATGGGAGGTCGCATCAACATGTGGTGAAGCTTATTCTCTTCTTAAAGAGTTGTGCTTTAATTGCTCCATAAAAAGTATATCGCGTTTTTTAGTTAAAAGCTGTGAAAAATGGCTTTACAAAAAGAACAGGTAATTGACGCTAATGGCTCGATCGCGCGCTGCCTAAAATCTGAATAGAGACTTCAAAATGACATATGCTGAAAAATTTAGCTTTTCTCAGCAACTAATTAATGGATTTGAATGATTCTTTTTTTAATTTGGGGTAGCACTAAGAGTATAACTAAAATTCGCTTAATTAAAATTAGTTACATACCTTTCACCTTACATAATTACTCAAAATTACTCAAAATTATTAAAAATGAAAAGTAATGTTTTATATATATATAAAACATTACTTTTCATTTTTAATAATTTTGAGTAATTTTGAGTAATTATGAGTATTACTCAAAATTACTCAAAATTATTAAAAATGAAAAGTAATGTTTTATATATATATAAAACATTACTTTTCATTTTTAATAATTTTGAGTAATTTTGAGTAATTATGTAAGGTGAAAGGTATGTAACTAATTTTAATTAAGCGAATTTTAGTTATACTCTTTATTAATAATTACATTTGTAATTATCAATAATTACAAATGTTCAATAATAAATAACTTCAATTATTACATTGAAAAAATTTAGAAGAATATCAATTTTTGGTTCTTTTTGCAAAATTAATAGTTAAATAAACAATTACACATTAAAAAACAATTTTATTAAAAAAAGATTACGATAGATCGTCATAATTTTTAGTGCTACCCCAAATTAAAAAAAGAATCATTCAAATCCATTAATTAATAAATGGGACACCCGGTATGTTTATAGCCATATCAGGCAAGTTACAATACAATACTATTATTCTAATAGATGAAAGTACACTGAGGAAAAAGGCGTTCGTACTGTGAAATATATTGCATAGTAAAACTGAATATTATTGTCTTTACTATATATTTTTTTAAATCAACTATAATATGTTAATAATAAATATATTCATATAATTCAAACAACAATTGTATATATACTATTGTATATATACAATGTATATATACAATGTATATATGTATATATATACAATGTATATATGTATATATATACAATGTATATATGTATATATATACAATGTATATATACAATAATGTATATATACAATAGTATATATACAATTGTTGTTTGAATTATATGAATATATTTATTATTAACATATTATAGTTGATTTAAAAAAATATATAGTAAAGACAATAATATTCAGTTTTACTATGCAATATATTTCACAGTACGAACGCCTTTTTCCTCAGTGTACTTTCATCTATTAGAATAATAGTATTGTATTGTAACTTGCCTGATATGGCTATAAACATACCGGGTGTCCCATTTTAAAACCACCAGGCAAATATCTCGAAAACTAAGGGAGATGAAAAAAAACTTTTAATACAAAAGTTGTAGGGTTCAGAGGGGCCCAACTGATCGTGACCTTGGTTATGACCTTGAGGTCAATGATCAAGGTCATTTGAAGGTCAAATCGATTTTTTCAAATGGGAACCCCCACTTCTGACCTCGTAAATGGAAAGAGCGGAAAATTTTACGTTCAGATATGTCCTTGAGTCAAGGTCATGGTCATGGTCATGGTCATGTTTAAAATCAAAATCAATCAACGCATCAAAACATTCCCATAATTAGGCATACGAGACAAATTGTTAAATACAAAAGTTGTAGGGTTCAGAGGGGCCCAACTGATCGTAACCTTGGTTATGACCTTGTAGTCAATGATCAAGGTCATTTGAAGGTCAAATCGATTTTTTCAAATGGGAACCCCCATTTTTGACCTCGTAAATGGAAAGAGCGGAAAATTTTACGTTCAGATATGTTCTTGAGTCAAGGCTATGGTCATGGTCATGGTCATGTTTAAAATCAAAATCAATCAACGCATCCAAACATTCCCATAATTACGCATACGAGTGTTAAATACAGAAGTTGTAGGGTTTGGAGCTTCCCAACTGATCGTGACCTTGGTTATGACCTTGAGGTCAATGATCAAGGTCATTTGAAGGTCAAATCGATTTTTTCAAATGGGAACCCCTATTTTTGACCTCGTAAATGGAAAGAGCGGAAAATTTTACTATTTTTACTATTATCAATATTTACCAGGGTTAACCACTTATATCAAATAATAACAAAAGTTAATAAGTGTTGACCACCTGTATCCAATAGTGACCGGTAGTATTCAGCATTGATCGGTAATAGTCAATAATTATTACTGTTTACATCAAATTGTTTTCAAATTGAGTACACTTATATTGGCACAGAAAATTAAACTTTTTCGTTTTAAAATATTGTATAGTATAATAACATATTATTTCTTTTGTGGTGTGTTTTGATAAATAATTGCATTTACAACTAAAAAAGAATGCCTGACTATTCTGCTAATGAAATAGTTGACATTCTTCTTATTTTAGGAGAATGTCGACGAAACTATCGAGAGGCAAGCAGATTGTATCGTGCTTGGTTCCCTCAACGACAACATCCTGATCATACGGTAATACGTGACATTGAACTGCGCGGTCGACAAGGAAACTTCGTTCGAAGAAGGAGGACACTGAATGAACACGATTATGAAAATAATCCTCGCTTTCTTGCTGTTCTAGCCATGGTACATTTAAATGTTCATGTCAGTTTACGCGAAATCGAGTTAACAATGGGTATTCCAAGATCTACGGCCAGTAGATATTTACAATATGCGCGTTACCATCCTTACCACAATACTCTAAATCAAGCTTTAACTGTGGAAGATTATCGACGGAGAATAACATTTTGCCAATGGGCAACACAACAAATTACTGATGATGAAAATTTCTTTAGCAATGTTCTTTTTAGCGACGAGGCTACATTTCAGAGTACTGGTATGTTGAATCGCCATAATTGCCACTACTGGTTTCCTGTTAATCCTCATTGGATGCGAGAAGTTGATCATCAGCATCGCTGGAATGTAACGGTATGGTGTGGTATTATTAACGGATGTCTGATTGGACCTTATTTTTTTGAAGGTCACGTAACTCAACATACTTATTTACAGTTGCTGCGAGACGAGCTGCCACTCTTTCTAGAAAACGTTGATCTCCATACAAGGGCCAGAATGTGGCTATAACAAGATGGTGCTCCTCCACATTATGCCAGAATTGTCAGAGATTTTCTTAATGAAAGGTTTAACGGTCGATGGATTGGTAGAGGAGGTCCCGTAGCATGGCCACCAAGATCTCCAGATCTGACATCTCCAGATTTTTATTTATGGGGCTTCCTAAAAAATACAGTCTACCGCAACAGGCCAACTACAAGAGATGACATGATTCAAAGGATTACACAAATCTGCTTAAGCATTCCACGTCAAGTATTATTAAATACTGTTAGAAACTTTAAAAGGAGAATAGAATGTTGTCAACAAGTAAATGGTGTAACTTTTGAGCATCTTCTTCAGTAAATGGTGACCGAAACACTTGGATCCTATGACTAAATACACATGAACGTGGAATTTTCCAATGAATTTTTAGCTGGCCTGATCATCCCCGACCTTGCCTTAACTGGCCGGGTCATCTCCGACCTTGCCTTAACTGACCGAGTCATCTCCGACCTTGCCTTAACTGGCCGGGTCATCTCCGACCTTGCGTTAACTGGCCGGGTCATCTCCGACCTTGCCTTAACTGGCCGGGTCATCTCCGACCTTGCCTTAACTGGCCGGGTAATCTCCGACCTTGCCTTAGGTGACCGGGTCATCTCCGACTTTGCTCTTAACTGCACGGAAACTGACCATAACTTTGACCATGACCTTGACCCAAGGTCATATCAGAATTTTTCTATTTACGAGGTCAAAAGTGAGGGTTGCCGTTAAACAAAATTGATTTAACCTTCAAACGACATCATCCTTGACCTCAAGTTCATGGTCAAGGTCACGATCAGTTGGGCCCCTCCAAACACTACAACTTCTGTATTTAACACTCGTATGCGTAATTATGGGAATGTTTGGATGCGTTGATTGATTTTGATTTTAAACATGACCATGACCATGACCATGGCCTTGACTCAAGGACATATCTGAACGTAAAATTTTTCGCTCTTTCCATTTACGAGGTCAAAAGTGGGGGTTCCCATTTGAAAAAATCGATTTGACCTTCAAATGAACTTGATCATTGATCTCAAGGTCATAACCAAGGTCACGATCAGTTGGGCCCCTCTGAACCCTACAACTTTTGTATTAAAAGTTTTTTTCCATCTCCCTTAGTTTTCGAGAATTTGCCTGGTGGTTTTAAAATGGGACACCCGGTATATGTAGCCAAATACCACTATATTTGATAGTATTTTTATGTGAAAATATACTATATTTTTTTCTGAGTGACTTTAAAGTTCAACTAGGAGGGCTGTGCCTCCTGCAGTCTTGCTGCTCTCGACACGCCAACCCCCGCGCGCCCCACACACACCTGCTCCTCGCTTCGCTCGTCGCCCACCCACTGCAATACTCGGCAAAATCTTACAATTTTGCTATTGTAAAATTTATAATATTTTATTTTCATAATTTTTATTATAATAAAAAAAAATCTTTTTTTACAGTCCTAGCTCTGTAGGAATTGATTTTGTACGAAATCTTTTTGAATAGTTTACGGAAAACTACTGTTTTAGGTGTGTTTCGTCATTAACTGGGGTGGGCGAAATGATAACTTCAACACTTCTGATTAATAAAAAAAATACAAAGATACATTTTGTACAGTTTTAACGAAAGGTGAGCTCTAGCTAAGTAGCCGTTCACGCAACACGTTGAATGAATTAACGTTAACGACAGGAGAAAACAATGTTAGTGGGTATTCCTATAATTACATTATATATATATATATATATATATATATATATATATATATATATATATATATATATATATATATATATATATATATATATAGTTATAGAATTTGTAGCTAATGGCCGTACTATCAAGGTGTTTTTTTATAAGTAAAACAATTATTTACAACGTTTCGGACATTTTATTACGTCCCTCTTCAGGTTCTAAATACAACAATTATACAATTATTTTTTACAATTCACAATAACTTAATTTCGCATTAATAAATAAAACTTACATTTAAAACGTATTGTCAGATTCTTTTACGGAAAGTAATCCGTTCGTCACTGCTTACATAAATTTTATCAAGGAACTTTTAAAACAGAATAATTATCCACCTGAATTATCAGAATTTCATATAAAAAAACGCCTAAATAAATTAAGAAATAGTAATAACAATCGATGCAATGAGAAAAATAAAAAAATGTTTATTACACTTCCATATGTTAAAGAATTAGAAAGATCCATGAATATTTTGTTTAAACAACACAATACAAATATCATATATAGTACCAAGAATAAACTCAATAATATTATTAAATTAGGTAAAGATAATACTAAAATCTGTGATAAAGCGAATGTTGTTTATAAAATTAATTGCGAAGATTGTGAGGCTTCGTACGTTGGCCAGACAGGTAGACGTTTAAATGTACGAATTAATGAACACTCTAAAAAATACACTAGGAAAGACGATAATTCATCATTATATCTACACAAAAAACAATAATCATAAAATAGATTTCAACAATGTACAAATTCTAGATACAGAAATTAATAGAGGAAAAAGATTATTTTCGGAAGCTGTATTCATACACACACAATCAAGATATATGAATAAACAATTCGAAATTAATAGTTTACCAAAAGAATATACCACTCTAATAAATAATTGTCAATTTATGTGCTTATAAGAGGAAAATACTGAAAGCAGCAAGTGAAGGAGAACAGGAGAACATGCTGAGGTAGAGTTACCACGCACGCCCACGTTGTCGTAGGATCGCTCGTTGTCGAAAAAAAAAAAAAAAATTTTGTAACATTGGTTGGGGTCCCCCTCTACTTAGACTAAAATCATCTATTGCATCCCCACCACTGTACGCGCGTCTTATACACACACATATATGCGTAACATCTGTATAAATACGACGAAAAATCCGAATTGTAAGCAGTGACGGACGGATTACTTTCCGTAAAAGAATCTGACAATACGTTTTAAATGTAAGTTTTATTTATTAATGCGAAATTAAGTTATTGTGAATTGTAAAAAATAATTGTATAATTGTTGTATTTAGAACCTGAAGAGGGACGTAATAAAATGTCCGAAACGTTGTAAATAATTGTTTTACTTATAAAAAAACACCTTGGTAGTACGGCCATTAGCTACAAATTCTATAACTACACTAAAAACCTACCATTGGCTACATTTAACCAATATATATATATATATATATAATGAAAATGAGAGAGAAGAAAGAAAAGACTCAACACTATATAGCGTAGGGGAGAAGCGGCATGATTGGCGCAGCTAACCTTTGTCCTTGATTATTTAAATGAAAAAATAGTTAAAACATAAAATGAACTATACGTGAAGATAGCCAAACATCTACTGTATAAAACTAAAAACTTTTTTACAGCATAGCATTTACAATTTATTGAATCTAAACGAATTATTAGAAAAAAATTTGCGCCATTCAACCCGCCGCTTGCGGATTGATTGGCGCACACTTATATAGCTTTAGATCTCTTGCGCAAACTAATGTGCTGCATTTGCCCGAATAGACTTTCCATCTTTAACATCATTTGTAGCACTTTCCAACTTATCTTTGTCTCAGTGGTTGTATTTTTTTGTAATCTTGCCCATCTAAATAATCATACCCGCAAAATATTTTCTCAAGGACGATATTACTTTATACACACTTGCTGCACGAGTAAAAATATCAAATAATGCACTTAATGCGTAAACATTATAACAAGAGAATATAAGAATGCACTCATTATGATAAATAAAAGCTAGGCGGTGTATTTTCATGCCTGCGCCAACCAAGCCGCTTCGGACTTTTTTATTATTTCAACTTATTTCCTAATTATAAATAAATAAATGTAATAATCGAGTTTTACTATATGAAAGTAAATAAATTAAACTATGTTATAGCGTATTTATTTTTATTATCATAGCATTCCAGATTTGTCAATTGATCAATTTCGAACATGATACTAACCACATGAAAAGTGACTCAAAAATACTTTTCTTAATATTTTATCAGAATAGGCTCCATTATTAATGGTTTTGTGTGTGTTTATTAGTTTTGTATTTTTAATTAAGAAAAACTAGCTTGCATGCCGAAAATCTGAATAATAATTGTAATAATCCGGTGCGCCATCGAAACCGCCGCGACAACCAAGCCGCTTCTCTCCTAATCGGCAACGGCAATCTGGAGATCTGCAGGCTCTTCTTTTCTGCCTTCGCGCCTTGACTTTAGCGCCGGCCGCCGCGTGCATGAGCGGGCGCGCAGAATACTATTGCCCTAGCGGGCGCAGCTGTGACGGCTGAGTGCCTGCGTGCGCACTGCGCAGCGTGTTCTGTGTGATACTGCAGTGATAAACAATCACATCCCTCGGCTCCCGGCGTCTTCTTATTTCCCAGCGATGACATCGGCTGCTGTAGGATGGCATCCTGCTGGATGTCCTCTCTCTCTCTCATCGTGTTCATCGGGTTGACCTGGCTCGTCGGAGACAGCAAGGCAGCGGGATCGATGACGCAAACAGATTTGGTAAGCTCTTTATCTCGTTTCTAACCTCTCTGATGGGTGGGCATACTTTTCTCTTGTTGCAGGTATCTGTAGCAGCGACAGGACTGACAGGATCAAACCACGGGCATTGCTGCAGACTGTTTCTTGAGTATGGTAATATTGGTAATATTGTCTGCATGATCTATTTCTTTTTTATTTAATTAAAAATTCTAAGCCTTTTACAGGCTTTTATTATGGTTACATTTTAATGTTATATTATGAATGTAACATATAACAAAATAGCATTAGCATCAAATTAATTAGTATGCTCAAAATAATTATATGTCTCAATTTTACAATGTTGTTTTTCAATGGTTACAATGAATTATTTTTGCAAATCACAAGATTTAAGAAAATTACACAAACATATACAAATGCTTTATAGTAGGTTCACATAGAAGATTTTCAATTTGTAGTGAAAGTTGAAATTTTAGTTTAATTAAGTTTTTATCAGTTTTTTCGTTGTTGTTTATACAATTCATATTACCTAGTCGTATGATCTATTTATTATCCAAATGTGATTTTTAGGTGATCAACTCTCCCAGCTTGGCTCCCATCCACACTAGTGACTGTGTATATAGTTAATCTGCTGCTTGTGCCTTGGCCGAACCCAGACTGAGGCTGTCCCCGGCAGAGAAAGGAGTGAAGGTCTCCATCAGTCCTTTTCTTCCAGCAGGGTGTAGGCTGTTATTCTAAACAGAACAGACTGATGTTCTTGAAGTAGCACCAACCTGGACCGGCCAGCCCTACTTTGTTGTCCTTGTAGTTCCAGCAGTTCATTTAAGAGTGTCAGTGCTTCAGAATGTGAGGGAATAAGTAATAAGGGAGTAGGGAACAATTTTAAAAGTGAGTGTGTTTAGGTGCGCTACGGGTAGGTTTTTATTACTGGGTAGATTAGTCAGGTTATGTATAAGTTTAGGTAGGACATAAGAACTCGCCTCAGGGGATTTGTTATATTTTATTACTTTTTAATATTTACAAAAAGAAACTCTTGATTAACGTATGTGCTGTATTTAATATAGATATTGTAACATGGCAAATTGTCATATACAAAGATTGTAATGTATATACTAACTGACTCTGTCAGTCTTACAGTGTGGTAGAAAACAATTAGATTGGTAAGTCTCGCTGGGTTGTCTGCGAAATACATACGTGGACGGTTCAATAAGTCCGTGACTTTGAAATGAAAACACTATTTATAACAAAAATTCCAATTTAGTTTTCAACATAGTCCCCTTTTAACCGTAAACATTTATTATAGCGGTACTCAAGCTTATTTATGCCCTCTAAAAAGTAATTTTTATCAAACTCCTCAAAATACTCATTTGTCGCAGCAATGATCTCTTCGTTCGACGAAAATCTTTTATCTCTAAGCCAAGCTTTCATGTTAGAAAACAAAAAATAATTGGAAGGGGACATAAGCTAAATAATTTGGCCGTTGCAATGGCACTCGTGTGAGCTGTTGCATTGTCGTGGTGGAAAAGCACTTTTTTTTCGCCAGATGGGGCCGCTTTTCCTTCAGTATGGTATAAAAGCGATCTAATAATTTGGCATAATACTCTCCTGTAATAATTTTTTCCTTCGGGAGGTAATCGATTAATATTATACCACGTGAGTCCCAAAAAATTATGGCTATGACCACGGAAAATTGACTATATAAAGTGCATTGAGGCGTTAAAAAATCGTGTTTATAAGTTTAGATAATCAGGATTTATTGTACATGGAAATATTAATTGGGAAAATGTTTTGTTTAGATGTTATCTATATATCTTTTCCATTTAATATTTTAGTGTAAAGTCAAATTCTTGAACAATAAGCGAAAATCGTCCATTTTATGTATGTTTAGGCGTTAAAAACCGTTTTTTTGGATTTAACTCGTCGGGAGTTGATTTTACATGAAAATGTTAAATGGGAAAAAGTTTTGTTTTAATATTATCTACAACTTTAACATTTAACATTTTTGTGTAAAATCAAATCCGGTCAAGTTTTAGCCGAAAATCGTCCATTTTATGTATATTTTGGCGTTTAAAATCGTTTTTGTAAGTCGAGCTCATCAGACGTTGATTTTACATGAAAATGTTAAATGGGAAAAAGTTTTGTTTTAATATTATCTACAACTTTCTCATTTAACATTTTTGTGTAAAATCAAATCCTGTCACGTTACAGCCGAAAATCGTCCATTTTTGACCTTTTTTACCGTTTTTCGCCGTTATTTATCAAATATTGCCCGTGGCAAAAAAATGTTCAATAGAAAAAAGGTGTATTTTAATTAGTTTTAGCAGATAGACCTGTAGATATTAGCTTAAAATTAATTTTTCTAAACATTATGCTTAAAAATCGATTTTTTGAAATGTTTTTTTGTGCTCGCATGTTTAAAATTTTTCATCGATCTATCTCAATTGAGAACCACCATTTATGTATAATTAGAGGAGTATTTTCCCGCAATCCCGATGCAATCGGTTGAAAATTCATTGAGATAATCGAGGAACATGCGTACATACGGGCGTACAGACATGCATATATCACAGAATACGCTTAAAGCGCACTCATTTTGGCTGGGAAAGGCTTTTCTTGTATTAAATTGTTAGTTTTTGAAGTCAGACAAATTTCACTCTGATGAAATTATAAGGCTCTCCCGAGTAGCGGTCGTGCCTAAAAAAACCATTTTTAAGTTCTGAATATCAAATCTTCCCTAGAATAACTGTTAGAAAAAACAAAGAAAAATTATCTGCACTGAGAAAGAAGTGTTGGTATAATTACTATACTACTGCTCGTTATGAGACTCTATTTTTTTTATAAAATAACCAATAAAATATTATTAATGCATTATAAAGAATTCGAAAGAACAGGTAAAGATTATGATAAAACGTTATTAAGTAGCGAGACAGACCTAGTCTACGCCACGTACCGCGCGGTACAGAGCGCAGGAAAGACGTTGCATCTACTCTTTTGGACTCTATTTCTCGAAGAAAGCATCTTGAGAAAATTTTGAAAAAATCATTTCCTATGTAAAAAATGCTCAGCTTTCGATTTAAATGGTAAAAGAAAAATATTAAAACTATACTTTTTGAGATATAAGATGTTTTGTAGTTTTTGAAGGTGAAAATGGAAAATTCCGGAGTAACTGCTTACATCATTAGAAAGCTGAGGAAAAAATACGTCGGAAACGCTTATAAAATAATTTTTTTAAGTATATTTAAGTATCATCATAGTTGGAAATAGCAAAATTTCGAGCTCACGCGCTGCACTGGGAGAGTTGACATGAAACGCCTATATATGTTTAAAATTTTTTATAATAATAAAAATACTTTCGGTCTACATAAGCCTCAATGTTATTTCCCGATCGCCTTCCGCCATCTTGGTTAGCTATATGTATGGTGTGATATTTCTCAATAGCGATGCTTCGAATAAACATTGCTCATTAAAACGAACGACTAGAGAAATAGAGGTAGTAGAGTGTTCATCACCGAAAAGACGCCGCGAAATAATTTACGATTCTACGAATTATATTATGTTTTATTTGTTGTAACGGCAGGCGCGGCTGTGTGTGTGTATGTGCGCGAACACGGAGCTCGGATCGAGCCGATCTCCGACGCACGGTATACACACAGGTAGTTGACCGAAAACATAAACATACCGCGGCCTTGGAGAAGGCAAGGCCGACAATTGCGGCATGAGGATTCGCAACTAGAGTCGGGCTTGTCCTCGTATTTCTCCGGGGGCTTGCGTGTGTGTGTGTGTGTGTGTGTAGTTGCTCGCACGTGTAGCTGTGCGAAAAGTACCGAGCGCAACTACGACACACAATGAGCTCCAAAATGAAAAACTCGCGACAACCTTGCGCGAGGGGGAAGGAGAGCGAGAGACAGAGCCCGGGAGTATCGCTTCTGCCGTAGCTGAGGCAGCTGCTCGTCCCCCGTGCGCGACGACTTGGAGAGAGAGAGAGAGAGAGAGAGAGAGAGAGAGAGAGAGAGAGAGAGAGAGAGAGAGAGAGAGAGAGAGAGAGAGAGAGAGAGAGAGACACGAAGTGAAGTGCACGAGGATCGCGGAGTGGGTGCAGTGTAGTGCACGAGAGTGAGAGAGAGAGACGCAGCACGGCTTCGAGAACCTCGTTCGCCGGTGGTTGAGGGACAGGGAGAGAGAGAGCCACACTCGACCGAGGCAGCGAAAGAGCGAGAGAGAGCAGCGTCGGCCGAGCTCACTCACGGGAGCGAGTGAGAGAGAGCATCGCGGCCGATACTCGCAGGAGCGAGAGAGAGAGAGAGAAAGGTGAGGCCCGTAGCAGCGAAGAAGGAGAGATGGAGAGAGAGAGAAAGAGAGAGAGAGAGAGAGAGAGAGAGAGAGAGAGAGAGAGAGAGAGAGAGAGAGAGAGAGAGAGACAGCGACGCGTTGCAGCAGGCACCGCCGAGCGCGTTCAACCGCGCCTTCTCGCTGCAACTGAGGAGGTAAGTCCTGGCCAGGCGAGCGAACGCTTCCCCGCGGACGACGAGCGTCCAGGAAGCGGAGACGGGCGAGCGAGCGAGGCCGCCGATGCGCGCGTGAGCGCCGATTGTGCGCGGCGATCGGCCGACGTCGGCGCGAGCCGCTTTTGCGCGTACGGGTGTGCGGCAGAGCACACACGTACTTCACGTGCGCGGGCGCACCACCCGAATCGGCGCGTACCTAGAGTACGCGCCGCGCGTGTAAATAGTGAACAGCCTCCAGAGGCAATAAAGATAATTCGTTGCTTTTACTTGTTCGCGTATTATTTCACGCATCCTACTTTCAATTCCCTATTCGGTGGCACGGTGAAGAATACCGCCGGCCTCCGCGGTCGCGAGTACGTAGTACTCGCGTGATAACTGAGCAGCTGGGGCAGCACGCTCGAGAGAGAGCGCGACGACGAAGTCGCGCGTTGTAACGGAGCGAAAAGGCGCGGCTGCTGCTGAAAGCAGCCGACGGCGAGCAACAGCACGGAGCTGACGGGCCGCTAATCATCGAGGGTTGGCACGAGTAATGCTCGCGCCTGTTAATTGCTGCGCCGTTCATCGGCAAGTCCGCGTTGAGATATAGCGCATCGAGGACAGCTTTTAGCCCGTTACAATGTATAATAACGATTATATTATGTTTGTAATGTTTGCATATACATAGGCTTTCATTGTTGGCGACATTTCTCCTGTCTTACTTATATTAAATATAGCTTGGAATTTCCTCTTACACCTAGTAGATTATTAATAAAATAAATAAATTTCTTCTGTGAACAAAAAAGAAAAAAATTTAATTTAAATACATTTCTACTGCCATTAGAAGCAAGGATTTCTGCGTTTAGTATTTCTGCTACTGCTAAGAAAAATAATTTTTGCATTAAGTGGATTTCCGTTACCGCGGAAAAAATTGAGTTTTGCGTTAAGTATACATCTGCTAACGGCAAGAGGAATACTTTTTCCCCTAAGTAAATTTCTTCTTTCACTCCGAATATTAACGGTTTGAACATTCACTTTTAAGTTTAATTTTTAAGTCTATGTTTACTCCAATCAAGTAACAATCTGTTAGCGGCAAATAGATGAACGTCAAGCAGATTTTATTCTTACCTCAAGATTTCTATTACGCCGTAATTCAAGATTATTTTCTGCTAGAGGCAAGTAGATTTTACTTGCTTCCAGAAACCGTTTTTTTCAGTGTAAGGACAAATATAGTATAACATACACGTATGTCAGACAAATAGTAGTTTTCGTCATTAGGGCGTAAAGTTCAACTTTACGCACCGAGTGTTGGGCGATCACAAGGTCGTAAAGATTTCGCCCGCGTGATAAACAATATTTTTTTTATAGTATGAGTAAAGTACGTCGTCGCATCGTTTGAGTGTGTAAAACTGAATTTTACGCATTATAGTATGCGTAAAGCGAAGCTTTACGCACACTATGTGTGAAATTCAACTTTACGCACTGAAAACGATGAGAATCGACGTACTTTACGCATACAATGCAAAAAATCTTCTTTTTGCAACGCTGTGCGTAAAACACGATTTTACACACCGTGAATCCGTAAAATGCTACTTTATAGTACACTTCAAAAAAATCATGTTTTTGCAACTGGGACATAGAATTTCACACTCCGGGGGGAGAGCAACATTCATTGCCTTCGATGAAACATGATTTTTTCAAGTTTACATAAAATAGCAACAAGCCCTTAAAACGGATGTAAAATCTTATTTTTACGCACAGTGTTGTAAAAAATATCGTATACGACTCGGGCGTACTATTTACTCACTCGTGTGATAGTACGAAATAAAATCACATTTTACACCCTTCTTGTATAATATGCTATTATACTGCCTAATTGCTTATGAAACTCCCACCTCAGATCGGAAAGGTTAGATACTACTTGTAATAACAGCTACATAGTTTGTCAGCGTCAATTTAGAGTTATATTTATAAGTATATACAATTTTTAATTATCAAATCGACGGCCCTCGATCATTCTAAATTATCTTTTTGGCATTATCTTACAAGGTCCGGGAATACTTAACTATCTCTACGCACTTGAAGAAATGTATTGTAACTCGTTTTTTAATAGAAATTCAGATTTTTAGTTCATTAGATTGTAAATATTCATAAAAATAATTGCAAAGTTATCAGGAATTAATTTGATCAATTTATCTTTATTTAAATTAAAATTCTGAACTTCTATTAAAAACGAGTTACACACTATTATAAAACTTCCATATAATTATATAGATATATTGTGTTTACATTTTGCGCTTTCAAATGTGTACATTGTATACCTATATACAACGTGTTCTGTCATTCACCCACGAACACAACGGAATGGGATAGAGCATAAAATTCTGACCAAAAAGTTTTACAATTTTTTAATAGGATGAACATTTACACACTGAAAAAACTCTGGCACGCAAGACGCACAAAACGAGTGGCTTATTTCGTCCCTGGATTCGGCACAGCACATCTCCCCTTCTGGCACGTAATACATACCAAATATTGCCGATACTTTTAAAACCTAACCTAAATTTGCCTTAAGATATGGTATACGCGCCGCCAGGGGGAATCAGTAGCACCGTTACGGGACAACAGCCGTGCCGAACCGAAGGGACGAAATACGTTCCTCGTTTTGTGCGTCTTGTGTGCCAGAGTTTCTTCAGTGCAGGTGTTGTTCTTAACTAAAAATTTATATGTAACCGCCAATGAGCGGAAAGTAGGTTGAGCTAATGCGCCGGGGTGGAGAAGAGGGGAAGGCCCGCCCGGGGGAGGGGGCATGCGGCTATCCAAATACACGTCCAGCAGGCCTAACCCTCTCTCTCTCCCACTCTCTCTCTCTCACTCTCTCTCGCTCTCCCGCTCGAGGTATCTTGCACTCACTCGCACTTCCTCGCTCCCTCTTCCGTTCTTTATGTACTCACTCACTCTTTTGCTCTCCCTCTTGCTCTACCTTCCTCCCTTTCTCTCCCACACAGTATCTGACACTGTTTTGCTTTCTCCCGTTCATTCTCGTACTCTCTTGCTCTCCTTTCCGCTCTCTTCCGGTTTTCACCTACTCCGTGACTCTCCCACTCTTCTTCCCGCAACCCCTCTCCCCTCTCATTCTTTCACAATACATGTCGCTTTCTCTCGCTCTTTCTCGTTCTTTCACAGATGCTTTAACTCTCGCCTCAGCCCTCCATCCTCACCCTCTCTCTCACACAGTACCACTCGCATTCTTTAGCTTCTTCCCACTCATTATCGTATTCCCCCACTCTCCCTTCCGCTATTACCCGATTTTTCATCTACTCCGTGACTCTCCCACTCTTCTTCCCACTATCCATCTCTCCTTTGACTCTTTCACAGTACATATCGCTTTCTCTCACTTTCTCTTGCTTTTTCACACACACGTTAACTTTTTACGTACTCACTCACTTTTTTGCTCTCCCTCTCGCTCTTCTTCCTTCTTCTCTCTCCCACATAGTACCTCTGGCATTCTTTTACTTTCTCCTATTCATTCTCGTACTCTTTCGCGCGATGCGCGTGCTCAATGTTATTTCTTACTGAAAATATCTGAGTAGTTAAAAAAAAGTTATGCTACAATTACTTTTTAAAAGTATGTATGCGGCATCCATTTGCAATCTACGTCTATTATGCGCTTGAGTAACAGTCAAACGTTAGTCCTCCAGAATGAGATAAGACTTTGGGCGTGTATAGGTATTTCGAACATCTCTTCAATGATAAGTATAGGATGATCATTTCGAGCAATGAATGTTATCCCATGAAATTGTGATATTTTTTTCAACATTTACTATCAATTATACACGAGAGTTGCACCCTCATGGTCAGCGCTTAAAGCTGCCCACCACGCGTTACTCGCATCTGACACGATATCGGACAACTATGATTAGAAGTAGATTATTATCTTATTCATTACATTTCGTGTCCAATATTTTAAATACCGAATATACAAAATTACATAAAAATTGAATATTATAACAACAATCACAGTGTTAAAAGTTCATTTTGTGACTGTGAAAGAGTAAGAGGGGAGAAGGATTGCGGGAAGAAGAGTGAGAGTCTCATGGAATAGGTGAAAAACCGGGTAAGAGCGAATAATGAGTGGGAGGAAGCCAAATAATGCGAGAAGTTCTATGAGGGAGAGAGTGAGAGAGGAGGGCCGAGGCGAGAGTTAAAGTATGTGTCACAGAGCGAGAAAGAGTGAGAGAAAGCGACATGTACTGTAAAAGAGTGAGACGGGAGATGGATAGCGGGAAGGAGAGTGAGAGAGTCACGGAATAGGTGAAAGACCGTGAGAGACCGGGAAGGAGAGCAAGAGAGTACGAGAATGAACGGGAGAAAGCAAGAGTACCCGATAATGTGTGGGAGAGAGAGGAAGGAAGGAAGAGCAAGACGGAGAGTGAAAAAGTGAGTAAGTACGAAAAGATCGGAAGAGGGAGCGAGAAAGTGCGAGTGAGTGCAAGATAAGTACGGCGTGAAAGAGAGAGAGAGAGAGAGCGAGAGAGAGAGCGCGAGAGGGTTGGGCTTGCTGGACGTGTATTCGGATAGTGTCATAAGCCCCCTCCCGCGGACGCGCCTTCCTTTCCCCTCCAGCTCCGGCGCATTAGCTCTGCCTACTTTCTGCTCATTGGTGGTTACATGTTAACATTTAGTTAACAACAACACCTGTAAAAATTGATCCTATAAAAAAATTGTAACGGAACTATTTCTTCAGAATTTTATGCTCTATCCCATTTCGTTGTGTTCGAGGGTGAATTCCAGAACCCGTTGTATCTGAAAGTTTTCTGACATTGCAATAACTTTCCTCGAGTAAGTAAAGATATTTTAGTATTCTTGGGCCGTGTAGAGTTACTTGAGTTTAAATCGTAACCGGTGAATTATTTTACGTTACCCGTGCTTCGAAATAGTACTTTACGTCACTATTAAAGTTGAACTTTACGCACCGAGTGTTGCGCGATAACGAAGTCGTAACGATTTCGCCCGTGTGGCGAACAATATTTTTTTTATATATTTTTATAGTATGAGTAAAGCACGTCGTCGTACCGTTTGAGTGTGTAAAGTTGAATGTTATGCATACTATGTGTAACTATGCGCATACTATGCGCAGAAGAGCCCCTTCTATACAACGTTAAAACGGAGCCAGCTCTAGTTCACCGCGCCACCGCGAGGGTCGCATGACCTATGACAGATCCCAAAAGTATTGGGTCCTTGAATAAGTTCTCGCTGTTTCCTAACAGATGGCGTTACCAGGACTAAGTGTATGTAATTTCATATACAAAGGAAGTACTGTCGATAAGCTTGAACTTAAGTGTATGTTAGTTCGACGTAGTGTAAACAGCGTTTTTTGTTCTTGCTACTAAAAATGTCAAGTTTTGTGCCAAGTAAAGAGTATTTGCGGGGAATTTTATTGCACTATTTTATTAAAAAAAATCTGCAGCTGAAGCGCACAGGATTCTTGTTGAAACTTACGGTGACCATACTCTGTCGGAAACGACATGCAGAGACTGGTTTCGACACTTCAAAAATAACGATTTTGAATTTGGAGGTAAAGAACGTACTGGTGCACCAAAAAAGTTTGAAGACGAAGAATTGGAGGAATTACTAAATGAAGACTCATGTCAGATGCTAGCTGAACTTTCAAAATCATTACGAGTAGATGAGACAACAGTTTCGAGACGTTTGAAAACGTTAGGAATGATCCAGAAGCAAGGACATTGGGTGTCGTATGAGTTGAAGCCGAGAGACGTCGAACGGCGTTTTCTCACGTGTGAAGTGCTGCTTCAACGGCAAAAAAGGAAAGATTTTTTTCATCGTATCGTGACTGGCGATGAAAAGTGGATACAGTACGATAATCCTAAGCGTAAAAAATCGTGGGGTAAGCCCGGCCATGCATCAACATCGTCTGCAAAGCCAAATATCCATGGTTCGAAGCTTCTCCTCTGCATTTGGTGGGATCAGCAAGGTGTAATTTATTATGAACTGCTGAAACCGAACGAAACTATCACAGGAGATCGCTATCGACTGCAATTGATGTGTTTGAACCGAGCCTTAAAGGAAAAATGGCCGCTGTACGAGCAAAGACACGACAATGTGATTTTGTTACATGACAATGCTCGGCCACATGTTGCAAAAGTCGTCAAAGAAACTTTGGAGGCACTTCAATGGGATGTCCTACCTCACCTGCCGTATAGCCCAGACATTGCTCCTTCCGACTACCACTTGTTCCGGTCGATGGCTCATGGCTTGGCTGAGCAGCACTTCCATTCTTATGAAGATGCCAAAAAATGGGTCGATTCTTGGATAGCTTCAAAAAACGAGCAGTTCTTCCGAGATGGAATCCGTAAATTGTCAGAAAGATGGGAGAAAGTAGTGACTAGTGATGGGCAATATTTTGAGTGACATGCTTTTTACTACATACTTTAAATAAAGCACCAATTTTCACAAAAAAACAGCGAGAACTTATTCAAGATCCCAATAATGCAAATATCGGACTGCATTGCGCGAATGTTTGGAATCATTCCCTTCAAATATGTTTGAACTTTTATGGTACGTTTTTCAGCTCGTAAAAAATCAATTTATGTATTGATTTAGTTCAAATATAATTTGAACTTCTATAATCCCAAACCTTTAACCCATATTAATTCTAAATTTTTTTCCGTGTACCGTGCGCTCAAAAAGTTCTTCTCTGTCTGAGCGTAAACAAAATACGCGCGATAGGCAAGAGGGAGTCAAAAGTTTTGCCTCCAATTACCACTCAAGAACTACCTTCAGAATATGCTCTCATTTTTTATATTTTTTTTTATTATTTCCATTAATTTTTTTAACAAACGTAATATTATCCATTTGAACAGAGGAAATATATATAGAAAATTATACGTAGTTTAACAATATGCTATCATTTCTAATAAATTTTTAATCCACGCACCTAACAAATATTTTCAATTTATTGATATTTTTCTTTATTTTTTAACCAATTTACTATTACCCGATCTAGCCTAAAAAATATGGATGGATAGAAAATTGCAAGTACTTTAAGAAAATGCTCTTACATTTGATAGAATTTCAAACCCCGCGACACAAAAAAAATTTCGATTTTTTGGTTTTTTTCTTTATTTTTTTAAACAACTTAATATTATTCGATTGGGCCGAAAAATATGGATAGATAGGAAATGTTAGGTCCTTTAAGAAAACGTTCTTACATCTAATAAAATTTTAAACCTTGACAAGAAAAAAATTTTTTTCGATTTTTGGATATTTTTCTTTATTCTAAAGTTGAACTTGCACAACTTCAAAATATACTTTATATCCCAGCAAAATTTGAGCCTGATCTTTTCCCGTTTCTCAGTTATGGAGTGGACAAATTTATAACACACGTACACACACACACACACACACACACACACACACAAACACAGAAATCTATAAGATTTATAATCATAGGCTAAAGACGATTTATAATCATACCTACTCTTTTGCAAACATAAGTATCCTACCGACAGGTTATGTTAAGGGTCCGAAAGTCAATTAAAAATTCAAATTTCGCGCCACAATATAGCAGACGAAAAAATAAGTAATTTGCCTATAACAAATAGTAAAAGCAATATTACGGAAAATCAGGACTGCATTGCCCTCTGTTACATTATTATCTATCATTTTACAAAGTTTGAAGTTTCTATATAAATATTTCGCTGAATGGCATTTGAATAATGTCTCAAAATCAAGTAATTGAAATGCCATTCAGCGAAATATTTATGTAGAAACTGCAAACTTTGTAAAATGATAGATAATAATGTAACGGAGGGCAATGCAGTCCTGGATTTCCGTAATATTGTTTTTACTAATTGTTATAGGCAAATTACTTATTTTTTTGTCTGCTATATTGTGGCGCGAAATTTGAATTTTTAATTGACTTTCGGACTCCCTTAAATCGAAAATAGACTTGATCTAACTTGGAGTCAATAGGCTCAAGGATTAAAAAAAAAATTGGAGCAGCAAATATATTTAACCGGTAAATTAATTTATCGTGAAAATATTAATTTTCTAATAAGTATTTTTTATTTCATGTAATGTACTCACAGAGTTTAAATAAAGTTAGATAATAGAAATGGATGTATTAAAATTATTGTACATGTATCAGATATTTTTGTACATTTAAGTATTTTTTATTTCATGTAATGTATTCACAGAGTTTAAATAAAGTTAGATTAAAGAAATGGATGTATTAAAATTATTGTACATGTATCAGATATTTTTGTATATTTTAAAACTAGAGAAATTAGTAAAATTAAGAAAGTATTTAACAACTCGGAGGAGATGGTGGGTGAAACCACACCTGAGAATGCACGTCAGAGATACAATTGGTGGTTATCAACTTATATTTATTTATTTCAAATTGAAAGCTGAAGAAGAATTTTATCAGTTTATTGGAATGCCAATTGCAATATTTGATAAACTAATGAATTCGATAAGAGCAAAATTAACTAAATATGGTCCACGAAAACTCCTAACAGCTGAATTAAAAGTTGCTGTGGTTTTAAGGTGGTGCAGAATACCGACCTCTATTATGCGACTTACCGTATCGGCCGGGCATCAGTAATTCGTTATAACTCGATTGTTACTACGATTAACGACTTATCCAAATCCGCTTGCCCTTCGTAATGTAATTATGTATCATTCTGCAAAGTTTTGAGTAAAAATTTCAAGGACATCTTTAAAAATTTCTGGAACAAAATTCCTTCATTTCTCGTTCCAGAAATTTTTAAAGGTGTCCTTGAAATTTTTACTCAGAACTTTGCAGAATGACAGATAATTACATTACGGAGGGCAAGCGAATTTGGATAAGTTGTTAATCGTAATAACAATCGAGTTATAAAGAATTACTGCTGGCCGGTCGGTACGGTAGGTCGCATAATAGAGGTCTGTATTCCACACCCCCTTAAGGTATATTTATGTACATTTTTACATTTTGTATATGAAATTTAAGAATATTTATTTTAATGAAAAATAATGTAACATCAAACGTTTGTTTTAGTTTTCTACGTCATGGAGGTACTCCTCAATATTTTGCCACATTTTATAGGATTGGAAGGTCAACAATATTCCAAATGATAGATGGTGTTTGTTCAGCAATTATTGAAAAACTTATGCCAGTATATTTTCCACCTCTCGAGAAAAATGCTTGGCTAAAAATAGCCAGTGATTATGAGAAGTTATGGAATCTGCCTCATTGTTTAGGGGTATTAGATGAAAATCATGTTGGTATAAAAAATCACCTCATTCTGGCTTTGTATTTTTTAATTATAAACATTTCCTTAGCATTGTTTTAATGGCAATATGCGATACACATAGACGATTTACATGATTCAATCTACGAGACTATGGTGAATTTTCATTATTTACAAAAAGATATTTTTGTCATATGTTCACATATCTTTCAATAATTTAATAATTATTATCATAATGCAGGCTCTGCAAATGATGCAAGTATGTTCAACAAGAGTGATTTTATAAAAGCTTGATAATGGTGATTTGGACATTCCACAGCTATGTGTATTACCAACAAATAAGTTATCAATACCATTCTTCTTTGTTGCGGATAATATTTTTGCTTTGCAGGAGCATGTTATGAAGCCATATGTACAATAGAAAAAATTGTTTAACTTATACTCAAGAAATATTTAATTATCGCATTACTAGAGCAAGAATCAATATAGAATGTGCATTTGCACTATTATAAAATAAGTACTCCAGAGAGATTACGCTTTTAAACTAAAAACTTACGAAAATATTATAATAACATTACTATGCTTGCATAATATGATTATTACGACTCAGAAAATAATATGCATCAAAATGATTTAGACGAAGTTAATATAGATGGTAATGATCTAAACAAAGACATGGAGGAAGATGAAATACAAATTCATGTACTCAGTGAGCGTCAACGGAGTATACTTGCTCAGTACTTTATTTCTGATGAAGGTTCAGTTCCCTGGTAAGAATACACTTAATAACAGGTAAAGATTACAATGGCATAAAGGAGTTACAATACGGATTTGGTTAATAAAATTAATAAACATTAAATTACTCAAATTATAAATATGAAATTTATTTTCAATGAAATTACCAAAGTTACATTTAAAAATTTAATTTTCAACGTATGTATGGAAGTAGATGGCTTGAAAAATGTCGGTTATACAAAGTAACTGGTTCGCATGTGATAATTTTGACAAATCATTTTTTAAATCATTTAGTATAGCCGTTACTGAAATGGAATTCCAGATCTCATTATCATCATCAATTTTATCTGTACTTTTTTCTGTGTGGTGTTCTTTCTTTTTCTTGAATTCTTGAATTTCTTGAGAAGTGGAAGTACTTGATTGATGATATTTGGATTCATCGTTCTCTCTAATCTCATTGTCACTGCTTTCAACTGCTTCTTCTTCCGATTGGTGTATTCTTTTTTTGAAACCAGAAATAGCACATCCATCATTTTCCCTCTTTTACCTAACTCTGGAATCCAATATTTGTTTACATTATTTTTGTTGTTCTCTTTCGTTACTTGAATCTCATCTTCGTCTGAGCTTTTTCCTGCATTACATCTGACAAATTCAATGGAATATGTGACTTTTGAATGTACTCTTGAGCTTTTTTACGAGGAGCTTTTAAATGGGGAATCACAAATTGGAAGTAATCTTTTAAATAATAATCTTTCCCCTTGTTTACTGCATTCACAAATGCTCTTCAAGAGATTCCCATGTTTTCTTTACTTGCTCTCCTGAAAAAATATAAATATCTATATATTATATGTATAGACATATTCTATTTTATTTCATTAAAACCAGAGTAATATATATATATTTTTAATTATTTTTTGTGAAATTATAGAATTTATATAATAGTACATACCAGTATATTCTAAATCGAACCTCTTTAAAAGTTTCTTGATAATTTTTGTGTAAGCTAGTGCTGTAATCTCCGCAAATTTATATCCTTCATCAGTATAACTTGAGCTGTCGTATAAAATTTTCTGCACTTCCACACCTTCTATAATTATTTTATCTACTGGCAATATATTTACTTCTTTTAAACTACACATTTTGTAAACAATTAAGAAAGCAAATGATTTTAAATAATGCAATCAGTTTATAATAATTCCAATAACTTCTTCTCCTACTTGTTGAAATAATCGGTAAAGCAAATGACGATCGCGTTGCGAACTTGGTGGTGCGCGCAACCCTCACTTGATGGACAGTCAATTGTCAATGTGTATTATTCACGAATTTTTCACGAAATAGTAAATAGATAGTGTGTTGATCTCCACATCATAGAAAATGGAAAATTCAATTGATTTAGCTACAGATTTTGTAATCATTGAATTCATAAAGAGGGAGCCTTTTATGCATGACAAAAGAAAACCTAATTATTTAAGAAAAAATAAATTAAAAACCGAATTATTTGAGGCAATTTCACAAGCTATAATTTATCAAGTTGAGATTTTCAAGTATGAGCTCCATTACAAAGAAAATAAAGATTTATCTTATAAAGTAGATTTTTTTTTTTAATCTGGTAGTAAACATAACCAAGCTGATCATTTCAGTGGTACGTCTCGTTAGGCATGACCGCTACTCGGAAGAGCCTTATATTTTCATCAGAGTGAATATTGTAACTTCCCGAAAACGTATGTATGTATGTACGTTCGTATGTAATCAAGTTTATGGATTATCTCAGCGAATTTTCGACCGATTTCATCGGGATTACGGGAAAACACTCCTCTAATTATACCTAAGTGCTGGTTCTCTAACGAGAAAGATCGATCAAAAATTTTCAAAATGCGGGCACAAAGAAAAATTGCAAAAAATCGATTTTCAAGCCTTATACATAGAAAAATTAATTTTAAGCTAATATGTTATCTGCTAACCAGTTTATCTGCTAAAACTAATTAAAATACACATTTTTTCTGTTGTACACTTTTCTCTACGAGCAATATTTGCCTAAGATAACTGCGAAAAACGTTAAAAAAAGTTAAAAAATGGACGATTTTCGGCTGTAACTTGACAGGATTTGATTTTACACAAAAATGTTAAATACAAAAGTTATAGATAATATTGAAATAAAACTTTTTCCTACTTAATATTTTTGTCTAAAATCAATTTCTGACGAGTTAAGCTTATAAAAACGATTTTAAACGCTAAAACATACATGAAATGGACGATTTTTGGCTGTAACTTGACAGGATTTGATTTTACACAAAAATATTGAATACAAAAGTTGTAGATAATATTGAAATAAAACTTTATCCTCTTTAACATTTTTGTGTAAAATCAATTCCTGACGAGTTAAGCTTATAAAAACGATTTTAAACGCCAAAATATACATAAAATAGACGATTTTTGCTTATCGTACAAAGAATTGATTTCCAATAGAACTCTTAAATACAAAGGATATAGATAGCGTTTAAATACCTATAAAAAAACTAAAACAATAACTAACAAAAACTGTTACATAAAAGCTGTAAAAACTTACAATTTCTTTTTTATTAAGGTAGCGGACATCAAACGAACCAATAGTTGTAAAAAATGATTATTGCTTTATTGCCAACGTTTCGGGAGCGTTTGTATACTCCCCTCTTCAGGGCATAGTAAACTATATCAATTAAACATGTTGGTCGATCCTATTGCAAATAACAATACATTGGCTACACTAAACAAACGAACCCCGCGCAAAAACAAATTTGTGGGCCATACATTGCCCACAGTGTTGGACAAGTATGGGCAATATATGGGCCATTGCAAGCCACATTAGAGCAATATATGGAAGATACATTTGTTATTCAGGAATCTAATGGCCATACTACCAGATAAGGTTGTTAAATAAATTATAACAACATTTTAGAATTAATCAACGTTTCGGACACTTTATTGTCCCTCTTCAAGATCTAACAATTACAATAATTAAATTAAATTAAATACACTTGTTTACAATCACAGAAAGTTGCGCAAAATTACAATACTTACGAAAACGTTTGTAAGTCAAATCTTAGCACGCGGGAGAACAATCCGCTCGTCAATGATTTATTGTGTGCGATTATCGATCTTTTATATCAATAAATGTGTATGTGTGAGTGTACGAATTTATACTGTACGCAACAATGTTGCAAGGTGGGGGTTACAACAACATGTAAGAGCTAGGGCAGAAAAACTAAGCCAAACGAACGATTTGGAACATATACTATTGTGTGTGTATGAAATCATAGTTCTTGATTAGTGATGTGTATTCGTTGGCTAGTCTATTTATTTCAAATTGTTTATTGATATAATTTTTTTGTGTATGTATAAATATGGCTTCTGAAAGGAGTCTTTTTTCTTTATTAGTTTCGGAATCAAGTATTTTGATATTTTTAAAATCTATGGTATGTCTATTGTCTTTTGTGTGTATATATAGCGATGAATTTTCATCCATCGATGAGTATTTTTTTGAGTGTTCCTTAATTCTAACATTTAACCATCTGCTCGTTTGTCCGACATATTAGGCATCGCAATCCTTACAATTAATTTTATATATCACATTAGAATTATCACAGGTATAATTTTATAATTTTATAATACTATTCAGTTTGTTTTTGGCGCTATAGACAACATTTGTATTGTATTTTTTGAAAAAAGTATGCATAAAATTTTCAAGTTCTTTAACGTATGGTGGACAAATGAAAGTATTTTTGTTTTTATTACTGACTGTATTCTTTTGTGTGTTTCTTAACTTTTTTAATCGTTTTTTTATATGTATTTCTATTAGATCAGTTGGATAATTATTCTGTTGTAAAAGTTTCTTGATAAAAGTTATGTTTTTATTATGGAACTTACTGTGTGATAATTTGAATACTTTGTCAACCAAACTATAGATAATAGCAATTTTGTTACATTGTGGATGTTGCGAATAGTAATTCAAATATCTTCCAGAGAATGTCTGTTTTTGAAACCAATCTGTGATAACGTTACGGTGTTTATCTATTATTATTTTAACATCGAGAAAGCTAATACAATTGTTTTGTGGTAATTCGACGGTAAATTGTAGATTTTCGTCATAGGAATTAAAAATATTTACAATATGTTGGATAGAGTTTTTAGGTATACATAAAAGAATGTCATCTACGTAACGATAATAAAACAATGGTTTGAAATTCAACTTATCAATCGATTCGGTCTCCAAATCTTCCATAACTATGTCTGCCAAGATGGGACTAATGGGATTTCCCATAGCTGAGCCGAATATTTGCTGGTAAAATTTATTGTTGAATTGGAAGTAATTATTATTTAGAATGAATTTAATAATATTTAAAAATTCTGTACAACTCATATTTATTTTATTATGTAATTGCGTCCATCTTTTTTCTATTGCTTTGTAGACCAAATACTCGGGGATGTTAGTGAAAAGACTCACAACATCAAGACTAATTATTTCGAAATTGGGTGGAATTACATGCTTTTGGATTTTTTCTTTTAACATTAAGCTATTGTTAATATGTGAAGCTGGTATTTTGAAATTTTTAGTTAAGAATTTTGTAAAGAATTTTGATAGATTATACACAGGAGAATTTACTGCCGAAATTATTGGTCTTACTGGAAAACCGTTCTTATGGATTTTAATTAGACCATAGGCTTTAGTAATGTTAAATTTCTGTAAAACGGGAGTAAATTTTTTTCCGGACCCTGAAAAATCAATCATGTTTAGCCATTTTATTAGCTCGTTGGTTTTTCCATATGGAAGGTACTCTGCCCCGGCGCCTGAGCCGAATTCGAGCTAGAATCGGGCCATAGTATTCCCACCCCATATAGTTCCCATATAGTTGCAATATTAGTCCCATATTTATTTTCATGAGAACCATTAACAAAAAAAACATAAATAAATAATAAGCGTAAAAAACAATCCTATTGTGCATGTAGTGGGACTGTAAAATATATAAAAAAAAAATTCTTTGAGTGGATTCGAACCTCGAACCTTTGAATTACTAGACTTGCTCTCTACCGACTGAGCTATTTAGTTATGTTTATATCAAAGGATCAAATGGAGATTATCTAGGCTGTAATCTGAAACGAATGATGATGTCGTTCAAGTATTAACCTCCATTTGATCCTTTGATATAAACATAACTAAATAGCTCAGTCGGTAGCGAGCAAGTCTAGTAATTCAAAGGTTCGAGGTTCGAATCCATTCAAATTTTTTTTTTTTTTTTTTTATAATAATTTTACAGTCACAGTACATGCACAATAGGATTGTTTTTTACGCTTATTTATTTATTTATTTATTTATTTTTTGTTAATGGTTCTCATGAAATTAAAAATATGGGACTAATATGGGAACTATATAGGATACTGGTGGGAATACTATGGCCCGATTCCAGCCCGAATTCGGCTTAGTCGCCGGGGCCGAGTATCTCCCATATATTGCTCTAATATGGCTTGCAATGGCCCATATATTGCCCATACTTGTCCAACACTGTGGGCAATATATGGCCCACAAATTTTTTTTTGTGTGGGACTTTTGTGTGGATTAATCATGTTGATATCGGATCGGTCGAGCGTCGTCTCCGATAAATCAACTACAACTGAGACAGCAAGAGTAGTTGATTTATCGGAGACGACGCTCGACCGATCCGATATCAACATGATTAATCGATGCAAAAGTTCGTTTGTTTGGTGTAGCCAATGTATTGTTATTTGCAATAGGATCCACCAACATGTTTAATTGATATTATTTACTATGCCCTGAAGAGGGGAGTATACAAACGCTCCCGAAACGTTGGCAATAAAGCAATAATAATTTTTTACAACTATTGGTTCGTTTGATGTCCGCTACCTTAATAAAATACATACACCACGAATGTACACTCAACTATACTTACAATTTCTTGTCAATGATCTAGAGAACTTAGTATGTAGCAAAATCAAAATTGGAAAAATGTTTAAAAATTCGGTTGTTAAAAATCTATAATTATGTTATCTTACTGTTTTGATAACAAATATAGAAATTTCATATAAAATTACACAGCTTAACCTGTTAATTATGTTCACAGAACCTAAGCGATTGATCTAAGAAAATCAAAATTGTCTAATATTATAAAAATACATGTTAAAGTAATATTATATTACGCAAAAAAAACTAGTGTAATATATGTCTTATAGATTTTGTAATATAGTAAAGTTCAATGTATAAAGAATGCAATGTTGACTTTGTCAGTCTTACAGTGTGCTGAAAAACTATTAAATAGGCAAGTCTCAGTAAAAATTTGTGAAATACATAAGGATGTATTTTAAAATAACAGATATCCTGAAATGAGTTCGTATACCCTGACTAAAGTCAGAAATTAACTAGATGAGCTAATATGACCAGCGACAACTGCCTACCCGTATCGCATCTAACCACACACACACAGCACTTTTATGATATCCCCAATTCCTAATTATTTATCCCCTCACATTCTAAAGCACTAACACTTGAACATCACTGATAGAGCCGGAGAAGCTGCAAAATGAGGCTGGATGGCCCAGGCCGGGCACTACTCCTAGGATGACAGTCTGCTCAGAATTATCTAATAGCCATCTGGGAGGAAAATACTGATAGAGACTGTCATGTGTGTCTCAATCTCAAAGACTGCCTCATAGTAGGGATGAACAAAACACATGAACAGATCAGCCACTGATCTGAGAGACAAGCGAGGAGAGTTGAGCACCTAGAAACCACATATGACTAATGAATAGATGACACAAAAAAAAATTACCATATAAAAGAAAAGTTTGGTTGTTGTCCACTATTCTCGCTGCACCAGCTACGTGTAACAATTAGAGGGGAAAGACTGGTGGGAGTCCCATTGGTTGTTTCATTGCTGAATACACCTCCAGCCTGAGAGTCGTTGAAGGCACCAGCAGTAGATTATCTATACACAGAGCCACTATAGTACACGGAAAAAATTTTCCTGGAGTTACTACTCCAACGCCACGAGTAACTAAAGAAATTCTCGTATATATAGTGCACATGACTTTAGATTAGTGACTCTAAGCCTTTGGTATACTCACTGTATCAATCTGATGCGATAGCTACGGCCGTCGATTAGTGTATCGATTGCTCGAGTAGTGCAGCACTCTTTCCGAGAGCGTTAAGTATAACCGTCAATTCCGATTCAGATTTTGTTTACTTTTAGTTTTTTTATGAAAAAAACATCACTTTGAAAATTGATAAAAGCCATAAAATTGTTCAATCATGCAATCGTATGGCATTATGCGATTGAGTATCATTTGAAGCATTCATGCCACATATCTTGCTACAAAATTTTGTATTGGTAGTAAATTATGTATCCCTGGTGGAAATTTGTCTATCTGAAATGGCCAACAATCTCAATAAATAGGTAGAAAAAATGGCTAGTTAATAGGCCCCGGTGAAATGCTTTTTCTCCCATTATTCGCACATTTAATAGATTGGACATAACCTCCAAATTTTCGTTTTAAGTTTATTTAAAGAATTGACGTTAAATTGGACGGTATTCAGCTGTAACTGACAGCTTACTAAAATATAAACAATATGAGCAGACAGAAAAACCATTTACAGTAGTCCTTTTGAAGATATTACGTAGAATGTATTTATTGCCATTAGATTCTGTCTCTCTCACTCCTTGTCATAACAACAGGCCTTCTACTAGCCATTTCCGGACTAAAAAAACTGATCAGTTTTAATACCTTTAAAATACTCAAAAACAAGCTTGTGTTTGTCTTCGCAAAACTCATTCTATTTTTCAATCTATTAAATGTTCGAATAATAGGGAAAAAAGCGTTTCACCGGGAGCTAGAAACTGGAAAAGGGAAATTCCCATTTTATAGCAAGTTTCTAATATAAATGGCCAGTTAATAGTTAGAAAATGTTTTGGATTTCCACCAGATTAAAAAACTAATTTCATTTGTCGAATACTTTATACAATATATTTAGCAATGTGTTCAAACCCTACTTACTTTGAATTTTCTGAATAAATATTATAACTTACTGACATCCAAGTCGAAGAGTTCCAAACACCCGGAACAAGAATTTATTCTAAACTTGAATCAATACTTTCTTAATAATATACAAGTATATTTCTGTAATATTATATAAGTATTTCTATAATATTATACTACATTAATACTGTATAAGTACTTTTTATAATAATTCAAATTATTTAATACAGTAAATCAGACATGTAGTGGATAAAACTTATTTACTGTTCTAAAATACATTGAAAACATTATCTCTTAGTTAAATAGTTACAGATGTACTGAAATACATTAAAATAGTTGTGTAATTTATGTAATTGATATGAACTTTTGAAAGTAAAAAAAATATAATTGGATAAAAATACTTCAAATATTTCATACAAAAGAACCAAATAAAAAATTATAGATTTTCATATCTTATAACTGAATTAAATGATTACATGATATTTAGTGAACATACGATAGATGTTTTCCTGAATATAAATACCTGTAATATTGCATTATCAACATAATATTTACTACTTAATATTTACATTATTATTGTGATTTTAAAATATCCAGCACCGTACAATGAGGATCTTATATTTTCATATAGCATACGTATTAATATCTTCATTATCAGTTCACAACAGGTATTTCCAAGTTGAGAATTGGATCCAATTGTTAATGCCATGTAGCGGATAAAACTTAGAATAAGTTAACCTCTATCGAATGCTCACTAAAAATCATGTAATCATTTAATTCAGTTATAAGATATGAAAATCTATAATTTTTTATTTGGATCTATTGTATGAAATATTTGAAGTATTTTTGTCCAATTATATTTTTTTTTTACTTTCAAAAGTTCATATCAATTACATAAATTACACAGCTATTTTAATGTATTTCAGTACATCTGTAACTATTTAACTAAGAGATAATGTTTTCAATGTATTTTAAAACAGTAAATAAGTTTTCTTACTCGTCCACCCGAAAGTACGTACTTCCGGCCCACATCTCCGGGCCGAAAGAGAAACTTTCGCATCCTATTTTAGACCAACCGCGCGCTCTGATTGGCTGCCGAAATTTCCTGACCCGCGGCGCTTAAGCGCCCGTGCGCATGTCCGAGGATAGATGTTTGTGCGGTGTGAATGTTAGACACGTACGAAATAAACAGAGGAAAGTGCACGGGTGACGAGAAAAAAGAGTTAGTTGAAATAAAAAGTGGTATTGTTTGATCGTGGTCATTACTTTTTTCCTTGTTTGCTACACGTACTTTCGAGTCGTGTAGAAACAATTAAGTGACACACTACACAAGTCCCAGCACTCTGACTGCACGATATCTTACAGAAAAATGAATAGCTCGACACGCGCTCTGGTTGAAATTCTCTCGAGAAATGTAAAATTGAATTACTATTTTCTACAAATTCTTTCGAGAAATGTAGCAATAGATACTGCGTTCACATGCAGTGATAGTGTCCGCTTTCTAACCTAAAACGTGCTTAACCAAACAAGTGAAGATTAAAAGCAATACAATTACGCGCAATTTCTCAATTTTCATTGAGATGAAAAAATGTCTTTCAATGAAACAAACACAGATGAATCCTCATCCGATGGTTCTGAAGACGAAGAAGAAATCTTAAAAAATTTTGACCAAGAGGCAATAGTACATTACGATACGTATTTTTCTTACTCCCCGGCCGAAAGTACGTTCTGTAATTGTTAAATAATTGATAAAATTGCGTTGTCGTCTGCTAGCTGTGTTTGAGTGTTAGTTTTTCTTTCGGCCCGCTCGATAGTACTGCCTCTGTCGGCCGCTTTGGGTAGCTCGGTCGGTATTACCGACTGTTTTTTCTTTCGGCCCGGCGTGGAGAGCTGGTTTTGTGGCCGTCTGCTACTTTCGCTGTTACACAGATGGTTTGATGCCCGCCCGACATTTGCAAGACCGAGGTGAAGCCGAGGTTTTGCTGGTCGGGGCGGGCATCAGAAACACATTCATTAAAAAAAGACAACACCACTTTTTATTTCAACTAACTCTTTTTTCTCGTCACACGTGTACTTTCCTCTGTCTATTTCGTACGTGTCTAACCTTCACGCCACACAAACATATTTTCCTCGGACGCTCCCGTCCGTACGTTAATACTTAATTGTTTCTACACGATTCGAAAGTACGTGTAGGAAACAAGAGGAAAAAACAATGGCCACGATCAAACAACACCACTTTTTATTTCATTTAACTCTTTTTTCTCGTCACCCGTGCACTTTTCTCTGTTTATTTCGTACGTGTCTAACCTTCACACCGCACAAACATCTTTCGTCGGACATGCGCGCGGGCGCTCAAGCGCCGCGGGTCAGGAAATTTCGGCAGCCAATCAGAGCGCGCGGTTGGTCTAAAATAGGATGCGAAAGTTTCTCTTTCGGCCCGGAGATGCGGGCCGGAAGTACGTACTTTCGGGTGGGCGAGTAAGAAAAAATAATTATAGAGTCAGAAACATTACCAAAGAAGTCTTCCGAACGCTACCTCCTAGTCTACAACGCTTACAAAAAATGGAAAAAAGAAAATAGAAATTCACTTTCAACAAACTCAGAAGAAAACAATTTAATTGTTTACTTTAACACCTTAAAACTAAAATTGAAACCGCCAACTCTATGGAGCATATGGAGTATGCTTCGAAATACTTTAAATACAAAAGACAATATTGATATTACTAAGTTCTTCGCTTTAAAATGTATGATAAAAAATTGTGGTAAAGGTTACAAACCTAAAAAATCAAAAACTTTAACCTGGACTGAAATTATGAAATTTATGACAACAGCCGATGATCAAGTGTATTTAGCCACAAAGGTAATTCATTATTTATATATTCACTTCGCAATTAATACTCTTATACTTGGTTAATTTACACTATATTTTTAACATTCACAGGTAATACTTACATTTGGAATTTGTGGTGCCCTCCGCTGTGACGAATTAACTATTATGAAACTTGAAGACCTAAAAGACTTGGGTGATGCCTTTCTAGTATCGATCCAACATAACAAAAACGACTACGCTGGTGAGATTCTTATTGGAAAACCTTTTCTACACTGAGAGAAATGTTGCAGTAAAATTTATTATAAACATAAGAAAAATTACTATATTTTGTAGGAACGGAGGGACAAATCGAAATTATAACAATTTTTGCTATGCAACATAGTAATTTTTATGAATGACCTTAAATTTCAAAAAATTAAATTTTTTCTCGTTCTTCCTGTTTTCAGAACTATTTTCAGACTCTAATCATACAATATTTAATGTGAAAATAAATTAAAATGAGAAATAAAAATATTTTTTTTACGAGCGTTGGGATCGAACCTGCAACCTTCACCGCGGCAATCGGACGTGCTAACCACTTACCCAAATAGGGTTCTTGAGTGTAAAATTTTGGAACTTGTACATGTCAAACCATCGATTTCAAGAAAATTTCAGATAATATTAAATAATGACAATAAATAACTTTGATAACACAAAGAAACTTATCATTAATGTGCATAATATAAAAATAAAATAATTGAAGTAAGGTTTTGAATGTTTTGTAAACTTAAATGCAAGACAAAGTGAAATTCCCGTAGAAACATAACCTCAATCAGACACGTGGGCGCCTTGATCTGCGCAGAAAGTACTAATGTTGTAGCAATTTTTACTATGTTGGATAGCAAACTTTCTTATGGCCTGTAGCAATTTTTGAATGTGGCACTTTTTACTATGTTTATAGTAATTTTTAATACGCTACGAAATAAAATTTATACGCTACAAAATAAAATTTAAATTCTATTCTAATAAAAATTAAAAGCATATATTTTAAATTTTATTATATCACAGTTTTTGCTATGTGTATAGCAATTTTTCTTTTATTTCGTAATACTTTCTAATCAACAACTGTCATAAAAATTACAAGAAATTTTGTAATTATTCATACAATTATAATAAAAATGCAGCATAAAGTGTATTTATCTCACCCTTCCTATACTTTATAGTAATTTTTATTACAGTTATAATAAAATTTACTACAACATTTTTCTCAGTGTATAACCAGGTTAAACATTACATTTCCTTAAGACAAACCGATCAGTTTACAGACAGATTTTTCATCCACTACAACAAAGACAAATGTACTCGTCAAGTCATTGGAAAATAGTATATTACGATACGTGTGACTTAAGTGGCCCATTATTGCACGAGTATCGTATACTATTTTATAGCTCGTGTGACATAAATCCGCCATATTCTTATTTTATTTATTTGTGCTTATTTATAATGATAGTTGGAACTTGGAAGTGGGGTGGGAGAAGCGTGGGGCGGAAGGGGGGGCGCAGCCCCCCGCCCTGAAAAAAATTAATAAAACGTTATTTAAATAATAGAATACCTGATATAGAATATGGTTATTATTGAATCTAGAATATTGAATATATACATAAAAAATCATAAAACTAGATTCTTGGCAATTTGATTTGTATCTTTAACAATAAGTTGAAGTTTATGAAAGTGAAAGATTTGTATACGTTATATCATTAATGAGAAAGACTTTTAAAACTAAAATCCATGCAGTTTAATATTGAATATTTAAAAAGCTCGCGGTCTGCCATCCCATAGCAGATGAAACTAACCTATAATATAGACAAGCCTTATTATCATCATTTTTATTTATTCTTTGTGGTTTGTCAACTATTAACGAAGTTTTACTTCTTTTCCTGTTCATTCTTATATGTAAAATCGTATTTTTGAATAGTTTTGGTAGATAATTGGCGTTAATTACGTGCCTGTGACTTAAGTAAATTCATTATTTCACAGTGTAATAATGGGCTACTTAAGTCACAGCTAGCCGTGACTTAAGTGCGGATTTACGTCACACAGTGCTATAAAATAAGATACGTGAAGTACCACAGACTATTGCTTCTCATTTAAAATTACAAAATCCAAAAAAGTACACAGGTCACTGCTTTAGAAGAACAGCAGCAACGCTTCTTTCTGAATCCGGTGCAAACATGCAAATGATCAAACAACTAGGAAGGTGGCGTTCGGATGCTATAGCACAAGGCTATATAGAAAATTCACTACATAATAGACAAATGATTTTCAATGGTATTATCCGTACAGCTACGAAAAACACTCATCCAAAACCATCGACAAGTACTACACCCAATGAAGCTGACTCCGACTACCATTCAAATTGGTCGCATTCCAACCAGGAATTCACTACGAACCAGTTCCATCCAATTCCAAGTAAGCATAAAAAATATTAATATACTTGATAAGTTTGCGTACTACCTTTCATTCCTAACAAACTTTATTTCAGACCAACAACTCAATTTTACCACAGCCAGCTATAAGAAAATACTTACACCGGAAAACAATGAAAATCAACCCTCGACAAACCACAACAGCAAAAAATTTCTTTCAAAAACACCATTGAAAGTAAGATTCAAAGATAAAGTAACTACTCAACCACCTCCATGTAAAATAAGAATTCTTCAAAATTTGAATCCTCAAATTCAAGATGAAATGTCTCATTCGAAACCATTGACAAATACTACACCCGACAAAGATGAATCTGATTACAATTTAAATTGGTCAGATTTCGAAGAAGAAATTACTACGAATAACTTCAATTCAACTTCAGGTAAGCATAAAAAATACTAATGTATAGAGTCGATGCTACCTGTACTACTTTTCATTCGTAACAAACTTTATTTCAGATCAAAAACCTACTACGACAACAAGCAATACAACAACTCTTCAACCGCAAACCAGCACCAATGAATCAAAAAGAATTCTTAAAAATTTTAATCCTCAAATTCAAGATAAAAATCAAAACCAAAATCAAAATAAATCACTGAATGGAGATAAAAATCAAAATCAAGATCAGGATAACTCATTGAATGATCAAATAAATTCAACTTTAAACAAATATATTAAAATTAAAAATTGTACTATCAACGGCAATTTCATTGTAAATATTAACAATTACAAATCTGATAAAGAAAATCATTTGTAAAGAAAAAAAAATCAAACAAAAATTTATTTTATATTGAGATTAATATATTGAAAGTTAAAATTATTAAGACCAAAGCTAATTAATTTAAATGTAAATCTTGTATTAATTATTGTATTAATACTTGATGTTAATATATTGAAAAAGTTTAAATTATTAAAATCAAACTTTATTGTACTTATTTCATGACCTTATTTCTTTCTTTTTTTAATGAATGGGTTTCTGATGCCCGCCCGACATTTGCAAGACCGAGGCGAAGCCGAGGTCTTGCAAATGTCGGGCGGGCATCAAACCATCTGTGTAACAGCGAAAGTAGCAGACGGCCAAAAAACCAGCTCTCCACGCCGGGCCGAAAGAAAAAACAGTCGGTAACATCGACCGAGCTACCCAAAGCGGCCGACAGAGGCAGTACTATCGAGCGGGCCGAAAGAAAAACTAACACTCAAACACAGCTAGCAGACGATTAGCAGACATACTGCTGGAGACTGGAAAGTTGTGAGGGCGCTGTTGTAGTAGCTATAGAGTGGTAACTCCAGAAAATTTTTTTCCGTGTAATAAGAGTCAAACACACACATGGAAAATTGAGTATCTGAAAACCACATATGACTAATAAATAAATGAGCCAAGCAACATCACCACACTCAAGAAAGATTCTGCAGCAGTGCCAATCGTTTACACTACTCTCGTCGCCAGATACCTGCAACAAGAGAAAGTACCATCAGCTTACCTATCAGAGAGGTTAGGAACGAGAAAGGGCTTACGAAATTTGCTCTCGCCGTCACACGCTGCCTTCCTGTCTCTGACGAATATCATCATTAACTAGTAACACGATGAAAGGGACGACATTCTCCAGGGCGGCGATTTGCAGCAACCACCGTCATCACTGGGAACAGTGGGAACGCCGGGAGCCGGCGATTGTTGACATCACACACCATGGACATATGCGCGCGCACGCCGCCGTAAGGCAGTCAACACAGACTGCACTAGGGCTAGTAGCAGCAGCATCTCTGGTAGCAGAAAGCGCGCGCGATCCACACATATATAGATATATAGATATACCATATCTTATATACAAGGAGCGCTCACGGTCACGTGAGCCTCAGCCTATAGCCGAGATAGCCGTTACGGTTACGGCTCCTGTACTCTGCACGTACGCAGCACCAAAACAGATTACCATTGCCGAATGCACCAGTGTTGGGTTTTCTTTTTTTGTTTTTCTCCTATTCGCGGTATTAGTGTATGTGTGCATGTGCCTCGAGTATTTTTTCGTAATTGAGATTGTATACGGTATATGTATAAGTTATACGAATACCAGTGAGCGATTAGTCTACAGTTTCAAGTACAAAAGTTGTGGATAACATTGAAATAAAACTTTTTTTCTATTCAACATTTGCATAAATAAAAATAAAAATTATCATTATAATTCAAATAGAAACTATGAAAACAATGTTTTTAATTTTAAATATAATTGCAATCATAGTACTTACACATTTATTATTCCTATGTGTACTTTAATCATATCAATTAATAATACTTAATTAATTTATATGAATCATAGACTATTTGAAAAGTTATCTACATATATCTATATGTGTAGAATTAAAAGGCAAATTTTCTACAAAAAATAATAAATATGTAATAGTAAATGCATAATTTCCATTTAAATTTTACTGCAGAGATGTATTTATTTGTATTCTAATGATAATAACAATGAAAATAGGTATTACAATTAATGCAATAATAAAATTATAAGGTTTTTCTGAGCATTGCGGTCGTGCCTACTATGTAAAAACGAAGTTTAAAAACGAAGTTTTTACATAGGAAGGGGGCGGGCGACGAGCGAAGCGAGGAGCAGGTGTGTGTGGGGGCGCGGGGGTTGGCGTTCGAGCGCAGCGAGACACGCAGGGGGGCTCGGCCCTCCTGGTTTTTAAATTACATTAAACTTTAAATGCATTTTTCTCAGTATTAAAATATTCAATATTGAAAATGTTCCCACCGTTTTAAATTTTTATGTATCCTCCTGAAAATTGTTAGCGCGTATTCTTGACTGCATTTCAAATAATTTTACCCAAGGCTTCTTTTTTATTTTATTTATATTGTTTTTTTATAACTAAAAAATAAGTTTAAAATTTAACAAATTTTTAGTGTTTATTTTAAAAAATCATTATCATAAGCCAAATAAAAAAAATATTCACTTTAACTCAAATACTTCTAGGTAAATTTTAAGTATTTACTATAAAAATGATCTACGTTCAACCCCAAAAGGCTTTGACAAAAATTTGAACGGCTAGAACTTTTTCAGTTTTATATATATTTAACCACTCTTTTAACAATAACTTAAATAATTGTTAATAAAAGGTCTTCAAAATTGGTGAAAATTTCTACTTTTATGTACTATACAATATGTTAGATGGAAATATTAATTTAGGTACCAGGGAAAAAAAATTTTTTCTCAAGTGGTCTCTACCGTTAAATTTATTCAACTACACTAAATCGGCATAATCGCCCAACATTAAATATTTTGGAAAAATAATTATACTAGTTGTTATTTGTTGTGCTATATAAAATTTTGACGGTACCAATATTTTTCTAGGCCCCAAAAGTCTTGGTGCAACCGCGTTTTCTTCCATTTACCGAGAAAATCCGATGTTCAGGTAGTTTGTGTCATCGCATGGACATAATATTTGATCTTTAAAATTAACTACGATTACTCTTCTTGAGGATAATTTGAGTTCTTTATGAATAAATCAAAATTTATTCTAAATCACCCATGCCATTTTTTATATACTGAATATAAAAATTTTCAAATCCATTTTTCATGAATGTAATTATTATACATTCAAGTTTGTAATCACGAAAAATCTCCCAAAAGTATTTAATCAGCCTTCCTCTTTAATAAGTGATTTATTAAATATTATGCTTTTATTTCATTCAAATGAGCTATTTTTTTACCCTCCTAGAGGAAGCTCTAGGATAGAACAAAATAATTTTTTGAGAAACTATTATAGAAATGTTGTTGTTACGTATGAAAGGAAGTAGAATGAATTAAAATGAATTAGTTGCATAAAAAATATGGGACTAGCGGGACGCGAACCGATGGACCCGAAGTTTGTAGTCCCGAAGTACTCTAAACCCAATCGCGTTATAAGTGCGGAAAGGAAATTATCGATGTCATATTGACAGAAAAGCTAGTGACTAGGTCAAATAGTCGATTGCATCGCACGTCCTTAGCCGGACGGCTAGGTAGACGCGCGTGTGTTCGTCGGAAAACTGAAATTCCCTTTTGGCATGCGGATTGCGGTAGCGGTAGCCACGCCAACGACAAAACGAATTGAGATTTGAAGAGTCCGAATGGAATTCGTTGCACCACCGCTCGCCGCGATATACGTTATTCACGTCACGTTTATGCAGCTCTATCGGGTTAGTGGTTTACCTAAATGTAAGCTGTGCGAAACGTGCAGACAAGTTTTCGCTATGTCTACCAGTGCGACGAAATACGCTTTTCCGGATCCCGGTTAACAGAAAAAGTCAAGTATCAACACAACACTTTACCTACAATTAGTTTGGTTGCCTTAGTCGGTCCTTTGATCGGGAGTATGACTCGCCGATTTTTCTTTTCGGCCCTCTATATACAAGTACACACATACCTTCACATACTACGAGAGAGTCAGACAACAAGAATGTCAATCAACAGCGTAGCTATGCCGGCAACTCTCCAGAATCTTTAACTTTCGTGTGACTTTAAAAACTCAAAATTTGAGTTTCTGATAGCTCTTACAAAAGTTCTTGCAAATAAGACACATGATTTTGTCAGAGCTTTAATTGCTTGTATTGACATAAAAAACAAGCGCATTTATATGTTAAGCTGTTTCAGTTGTGGCTGATCATGAAAAATTGGTGAAAATACCAACATTTTTTCGTAATTTTATCAGTTTTTTTTTATGTGCCACCTTAAACCATCCAAATATAAGATATTAAAATATTAAAATTTCGTGTATCATTCACGTAGCATATTCACCTAGCATATTTTGTAAATTATGAATGTTGCATTTTGGTGGTTTAAGTTGTCACATAATTTTCTTAGAGCAAGAAAAAGAAAAGAAAAAGACTCGCCTTGAGGGGAGTATTAGCGAAAGATCTTTAAAAAAATCGCTGCTACCTGTATTAGTGAAAAGGTCTTCTAAAGGAGGCTACGCATTCAAGTGTTATACATTGATATATTGATTTTTCTTCTTTTTATTTTTATTTTAATTAATTTATCAACAAGATCGTTCCCTGGTAGAAATTTCTCTATCGTAAATTTTTATGTATTTATTTATTTTACCAGAGTAAGTACAAAAGGTAAGTACATGTTTACATTATACAGGATGTATAATCCAGCAGAGGAATTGTTTTCCTGTTCGCTGGTCCGGTATTCTTAAATCTAACTTAACCTAAGATTCTATATAGAAATATAAGTTTTGTAACAAAATATAATATAATATAACAAATGTGATTAAACTTTTCAATATAAAAATATCTAGGTTGCTTTTATTTCTAAATGTTTCTAAATGTTTTCTTTTATCCATTTCTTTAGCTTCCTTTTTTTTTACTATGTATGCTACTAATGGTCTTTAAATCGTTGGGTAAGCGATTAAATATCATTATTGCTCTAATAAAACTGTTTTTAATGCTAATGGTTTTGAGCCTTTTAGGAATCTGAATACTTTTATTTCTTGTAGTTTTATTGGAACTAAGGTATATTAACTTTAATTCATTGTAATGATAATCTAGTGATTCATACTCGAAAATTTGATCTAAGTACATAGGATTTTTATTAGTGATAAATTTATTTTTATTAACTATTTTTAGTAATCTGATTTGTAGTCTTTTGAGCAAATTGATACTGTCCGCATACGCACCTCCCTATTTAGGCTATTATACCGTAGGAAATGACACTGTGCAAAAAGGCGTAGTATACCATACGTAAGCAGTCTGTTGACATAATCTTCGTTAGTTTATAAAACATGAAAATGAGATATTTAGTTTTGTTGTACATGTAAACAATGTGTTCGTTCCATCTCATGTTACTGTCAAAGACTATACCTAGATATTTGGTACTTTCTACTCTTTTGAGTTTTGTACTATTAATATTGATGTTTAAGTTTTTCGGAGTGCTATCGCTTTGACTACCAAATTCCATGTACACTGTTTTATCAGTGTTTAACGAGAGTTTATTCAGAGCTAACCATTTAGATATTTTTCGTAAAAAGTCATTCATTTTTGACTCTACTTCATGCCATGTTTTAGCTGTTGAAATAACACCAGTATCATCAGCATACGATATGATTGTGTCTTCCGGCATGTCTAATAATAAGTCGTTGATGTATAGTATAAAGGCATGGTGTAGTTTGTGCACATAAGAATTATGCACATATTTATTGTGCACACTTTAGCATTGGTGTATATCTATATCTATGTGTATACTCCAATGCTAAAGTGTGCACAATAAATATGTGCATAATTCTTATGTGCACAAACCACACCATGCCAGTATAAATAGTAACGGTCCCAATATAGTACCCTGTGGGACTCCCGTTGTTACTGATTCAAATTGGCTGGTTTTGTTGTTTAATTACACTCTTTGCTGTCTATTAGTGAGGTAGCTTTTTAATAGATTATAAGCATTTCCTCTTATTCCATAATTATACAATTTATCAAGTAGGATTTGATGATGTACAGTGTCAAATGCTTTAGCTAGGTCTAGGAAAGTTATCGCAATAGGAGTGCTAGTGTCAATGTTGTTGTATATCATATTGGATAATTGAAATAGTGCATCTTTAGTACTTCTATTTTTATTTTTTATTTTTCCTGAAACCATTGATAAAGTTAGTAATTCTATTGTGTATAATTTTTTCAAAAATTTTTGCAATATTTGATATTAGCTAAATAGGTCTGTAATTGGTAGGGATATGTTTTTCTTTAATTTTGTGTATTGGTAAAACTATTTTTAAAGCATCTGGCCACGTTGCCTTTTCGATACATAGATTACAAATGTGAACAAGTTGATCAACTACGTGGACACTTACAACGAAGGTACCCCAAGTGTAAGTCGCCGAGTTGGACGATATTGCAATATGTTGTAGTACATTAAAAAATAAGAGACACGTATTTTTTTTACGTGCTGATAGACACTTTAAGGGGGTGAAATCTACCCCTAAAGTTCACCCTCAAAAACAGTTTTTTTCAAATATTTCAAAAACGAATAAAGCTAGTTTAATGAAACCGACGCCAAAAGTTGTAGAATAAAAAAGCCTTCAAAACAGCATTACTTTCAATTTTAAGGGTAGCAACCCCTATTTTTTTTTCAAGAAAACTAAGCTTTTCTCATCAATTTTCAGCTATAAAAATTACAATAAATTATATATCGCCTCAAAACAGATTTCATTTAAAAGAAAATTAAAAAATAAAGTTGACCTGTCTCGTGGTTTTGGCCAAAATTATTTTTTAGGGGGTAACTACCCCTTATTTATATTTTGTTCATTACTTCAGAAATAAATAAAGACATCTTAATAAAACTAACGCTAAAAATCTTAAAATTAAAAAGGCCATAAATCTGCATAACTTTCAATTTTAAGGGTAGCAACCACTATTTTTTTAAAGGAAATTAAGTTTTTTATCAATTTTCAGCTATAAAAATTACAATAAATATATCTCTTTAAAAACCATTCCATTGAAAAGATTGACCATAAAATTTTGACCAATAACACAGACAAACGCTATGTAATTTTAGCGCTTTCGGGCAATACGAAATACTAATTTATCATTAATTTTGCAAAATTAGTTTGGTTAAACTACTTGTTTAAACGGATTATTGTAAAGCTTTTCTGAAAAACTAATTTTGACTTGAATTCCACAAGAAAAGTAACATGTTTATTTAAACTTTTATATGTTGTAGTGAACCAAAAAACGAAAAATATTTATATTTTTTATCTGTGAATAATACGTTTTAAAGGGGTGCAAATCATCCCCGGAAGTTCATTATGTTCTTACTTCCCTTTATTATATTTTATGTATTATTATAAATACTTCGTCAAAGGGCAATCGTACCGTTTTGATACGTGATAAATAAAGCATTAAAAAAAATTAATGTGTGTGTGCGTGTGTGTACGTGGATGTAAGTGATTTTTATGCAGTAAATAAGAGTAATCGCTGATTGTGAATGAGAAAATAATATGTTATTTTTATGTTATTATGAGGCGGATATTTATAGATTAGTGATTTAACTCGTAGTTTCATATATTGCTGGCAAACATTGTATTTATAAATCGGTAGAGTTCCAGTCGTGCAGTGCTGTTTTGTGAAAGTGGTTATTTCTACAATATTGTGGCTGTAATATTGCATCAATTCATTTTTTTTAATGTCAGCAGCACTACAAAACTACAGGTAAATGTCTATTTATATATCAGATCTAATGCATTAATTGTAAGAATTTCGTATCTGTCTATAGGCTTTAATAAAATTATAACAGCTTTTCAAAATTATATTTTGCGTTATTTTTAATGAACATATTAGAAAGTATGCAATTTCGTACATTGTTACATTTTTTGGAGATACATTTGACGTTATAGAGCACAAATAGTTTAAATTGATTTTTCTTTAATTTTAAAGATTTAAAAAATCCTGATTTATAAGTGCATAAAGTATTTTTAATATTTTTACGAAAATTAAAAAATGTATCAAAATATACTTTATTGTGTATACTGTATTGTTTACTTTCTGTTATTAACAAAATTATAGACTCCTGATTCAATTTTTAGCCAAAATTGTATAAGGTTCCTTTACTATTAGATGTTTTACAAATAATAAATTTTACATACAAATAATAATTTTAAATAACTAAATCTTAATTTTAATAAATCTAAATTAACAGGCATTGTGCAATACATCTTATCGATTACTGTTTACAAATTTAAAAAAAACTCGAGATTACCTTCTTTTCATTTTAATCAAGCGCTTTAGTAAAGAAATATACAGATACGATATTCTTAATAGATTCTTAACAGAATGGCCCAAAGTATAAATATTTGTTTTATTTGTATGTGTCGCCTTTTTAAATGCAACATTATTATCTTGTGAAAATATGGTATTTTTTTAATATTTAAACAAATATTTCCCGTTAAAAAGACATTGGTCGCATGATGGCGTACATCAGTAAAAGCGTACAACGTATAACGTACAAAGCTTCCTCATTGAGAAATAGCCATGTTCTCGCAACATAGTAATGTAACGTTTAGAGGGGTGACGCATACAAATTAAAAAAATGTTTTTATTTTCAGAATTCTACATATGTGTGTTGTAAAGATACTATTTCTGTATGCAATTATTCTTATAAATGTTTGATTATTTTAGCACTCAAAATGAAAATTAATCCTCTGAATGTTATTAATTTGCTGCTTGCCTATTTCCAAACACTTGATATTGAAGATAGCCCTTATAATATTAAAGAAATAGAAATAAAAGACCATTTCCAAATGATACTGTTAGATTTAATGGAATCGTCTAATAGCATAGACGTTATAATGGAAAAATCGTTGGATTTTCAAGAAGAATATAAAGAAACAGATGCACGTATTGTGGAAGATGTTGATTTACATACACTTCCTTACTATCCTGAATTACCTACGGATCAATGTACGGGACATGAAGAACCATTGAGTTTTGAATACAAAAAAAGGGCTGTAGAATATTGGAGAAGTGGAAAAACAAAAAGAATTTATCGCTTAAAACAGTTCAAAATAGATTCAGGAAAGTCAGTTCTGAAACACAGTTACATCGCTGGGCTCACCAAATCAATCAAGGTGGAACTTACCGAGAAAAAATTGCAAGAATTTGCGATTTCACACTAGAAAATTTTAAAGCTGCTACTGAAGCTGGATTAATAATTCATGACAACGATTTAAGAAGATGGGCTCTACAAGCACGAAAATTAATCGGAAATGAGGACGTAAGATTTACAGCTTCAAAACATTGGCTTTCAAAATTTAAAAACACCCATAGAATTTTTTCTCGAAAAATTAATAAATTTATCACAAAAAAAAAGTATAGAAAATAGAAATGATTTGCATAAAAAAGAAGTAGAATTCGCAACAGAAGTCAAACAATTGATTAATCAAATAGGCGCTGACAATACATATAATTCAGACCAGTCTGGTTTTCAGTTGGAAATGCATTCTGGTCGATCTCTTGCTTTTGAAGGAGAAAAGAAATTACAGTGCCTTGTACAGTCGGTCACATCAACAGCTCATAGCTATACTATGCAGCCAACAATTTCAGCCACAGGAAAGTTACTATCACCATTATTTTTAGTATTAAAGGAACGAAGCGGAGAATTTGGACCAATTGTCTCACAAAATTTGTTTGTGCCTACAAACGTACATGTTACATCCTCGACATCTGGAAAACTTAATTCAGGTAAAATCACGTTCTATTAATTTCTAAAAATAAAACGTTAATTATTTCGGAAGACACATTTAAATAAAATCAAAATTTGTAGAACTCTTTAAGGCGTGGTTAAAAGCGGTATATTTTCCTCAAGTTGGACCTAGAAGCATGCTGCTAATTGATTCGTGGAGTGGTCATTGTCCAACGATTGTACAGAAAGTTACGCCACACGATAAAACACTACATCTCAAAATGATACCTACAGGAACGACTGGAAACATACAGCCGTTAGATGTATATGGATTCCGCACATGGAAGAACTATGTTAAACATTTTTCAGACCATGTTTTGCTCATAGACGAAGACTTAAATTTACATTTGAGAAATAATATAATTAAATTACAGTCTTTGGTTCATAACCAATTTTCATCTCCACGATATGAAAATCTATTTAAATATTCGTGGTATAAAAGTGGGTATCTTGTGAATCGACCAGGAGATTTCGATGACCCCGTAAGTTTCAGTTTCGGAGATTCCTGTGCAACGCATTGTGAGATCAATGGTTGTAATAATGTTGCAATTGTTAGATGTTCGTGGTGTAAAAAATCTTCATGCTTAAAACACTTTTTTGAAGAATATCATTATTGTACAACTTACAATCCATAATGCCTCGAGCTATTCGACAAACAATTACTTTTTTGAGAATACTTTAAATTTTTGTAGTAATAGTAATAATAAAACTTGTGTTGTTAAAACAAAAACCATATTTACATTAGTTATCATTTCATTTTGTATTTTTCTGCAACACGTAACTTTAATTTTTATTATTTTTTTGAAAAAAAATTAATCTCACTAAATTTTGATTATTTACGCAATTTTTTCAGAAAAAAGATAATAAACACATTTACCCTCCCTGCTAGAAAAAGTTAGTAGAAGTCGATAAAAATCGATAAGTTTCACCATTGAAGTCAATAAAGTCTCTTAATTTCCTTAAAAAGAGAAAAATAGGGATTCCTACCCTTAAAATTGAAAGTGATACAGATTTGTGGCCTTTTTAATTTTAAGATTTTTAGCGTTAGTTTTATTAAGGTAGTTACCCCCTAAAAAATAATTTTGGTTAAAACGACGGGACAGGTCAACTTTATTTTTTTAATTTTCTTTTAAATGGAATCAGTTTTAAGGCGATATATAATTTATTATAATTTTTATAGCTGAAAATTGATGAAAAAAGCTTAGTTTTCTTGAAAAAAAAAAATAGGGGTTGCTACCCTTAAAATTGAAAGTAATGCTGTTTTGAAGCCTTTCCTATTTTAAAATTTTTAGCGTTGGTTTTATTAAGGTATCTTTATTTATTTCTGAAATAATGAACAAAATATAAATAAGGGGTAGTTACCTCCTAAAAAATAATTTTGGCCAAAACCACGAGACAGGTCAACTTTATTTTTTAATTTTCTTTTAAATGGAATCAGTTTTTTGAGGTGATATATAATTTATTGTAATTTTTATAGCTGAAAATTGATGAAAAAAGCTTAGTTTTCTTGAAAAAAAAAATAGGGGTTGCTACCCTTAAAATTGAAAGTAATGCTATTTTGAAGGCTTTTTTATTCTACAACTTTTGGCGTCGGTTTCATTAAGCTAGCTTTATTCGTTTTTGAAATATTTGAAAAAAACTGTTTTTGAGGGTGAACTTTAGGGGTAGATTTCACCCCCTTAAAGTGTCTATCAGCACGTAAAAAAAATACGTGTCTCTTATTTTTTAATGTACTACAACATATTGCAATATCGTCCAAATCGGCGACTTACACTTGGGGTACCTTCCTTGTTAGAGTTTTTAATGTTTTTGTGTTGATATTATCAATTCCACCTTTTTTATTGTCCATGTTGTTAATAATATTTAAGACTTCAATATGGTTTGTTGAAGTAATAAAAATACTTTTTCTGTTCATTGGTGGGAGTTTTATTTTCTCATTTCTTGGCTGCACTATTTTATCACTTATCTTTTTTCCTATTTCGCAAAAAAATTTGTTCATGTGTTCAGCCATATCTGCTGAATCCGTGATTTTAACACTATTATCCATTATATATTTAATGTTTTTGTTTCTTTTGGTATTTTTCCCAAGTTTTTGATTTAATACGTTCCACAAATTTTTTGGGTTTTTCATCTTTGCCTGTATCTGCTCTCTGTCAAATGACTCTTTGGCTTTATTTATAATTTTCTTTAATATTAAGTTAAACTTTCTATAATTCTCTCTTTTCTTTGAATTATTTGGATCTTTTTTCCATAATTTGTAAAGTTTCTCTTTGGTTACGCAAGATTTAATTATAGCAGAGGTTATCCAATTTTTTCTTGGATACAGTATATTCTTTTTACAATCTTTTTTCGAATATTGTGCTTTACTTAGACATATTTTTATTTTACTGACTAGATTATTTAGTGCTAAATTTGGCTCATTAATTAACGACAATTCTGACCAGTTAATTAATTTAGCTTCAGTCCTAAGTTTGTTATAATTTATACGATTCATTGCATGAAATTCTTTTGTGGCTCTTATCTTATTTATGGACATGAAAATCGGAAAATGATCATTAAGCGGAATTTTTAAAATGAAAGTTTTATAGTTAATTTTATCTAGCTTAATAAAAATATTGTCTATGCATGTTCCTGAATTGTTGTTTCTATCAGATGGTCTGGTAATATTTCGAAAGCCTGGGCAGTAACCATGCTCTAATAAAATATGCAAAAATTCTTGGTTGATTGATTCATGATTAGAAATATCAAAGTTAAAGGCCCCTATTATGAGGTTATTTTTATATTTACTGTTATTATTTATCAAGTTCTTGAGTATTAATAGAAATTCCGATTTACTAATGTCGTGTGATCTATACAGGGCGGATATCATAATTTCGTTATTATTTTCAATTGCAATTTTAGAGTTAATTATTTTGAGGTTATTTATAGTTAATACTTCTGTCGTATCAGTTAAGTAGTCGCTTACGTAAATCACCAGTCCATCTGATATATTAATTTTACTGTTATTGTAGTACATATTGTACCCTGGTATACTAAAATATTCGTAATGCTCCAAATTCCATGTTTCAGTGCACACAATAATACAAGGTTTTATCACTAGACTCTTCAGGAATACTAATAGTTTATGAAAGTTCGCATTTAAACTCCTTATATTTACGTTTAAAATTACTTCCTTTTCAAAAGTCATACATCTATTTAGTTCACTAAGATCATCGCAATTATAGTCAGTATTAATTATTTCATTCTGTAAGTCTTCAATTAGATTAAAGTTACCCTGGTAGAAAATAAACCAACTCGGATGGCTTATCTACTAACTGTTGGCCAATAATTTAGGCCAACGAATAAGAAAAATATTGACCAACGGTTAACCAACGGTTGGTGGACTATCAATCAATAATAAAACATTGAGTAACTCATAAAACAATAATAGAAATTAATAAGAAATATAGATATGTAAAAAGATTTTGATACATAAACAATAATAAAAATTATTGTAATGCATTAAAAAAATATTTGAATGAAGTTGGGAGTAAATTTATTTGAAGGTTAAGTAGACAGCGTAGCACGTGGGCTATGCTCCGAAATTACTATCCGCATCCCGCTTTCCGCAAGACAAGCACACGTGCACATAAATACACACATATTACATACACACGAGTGCGATCGCAGGTTCATGTATTATGTATAGGTAAAAGTATTTAACTGCGCAGACTCATACGAGTCACGTGACGGGATTGCCGGGATCGCGTGGTTTTGCTTCACTGTAAAGGTCAGATGGTAACGGAGCACCGTGTAGAAAACGGAGCAATACGAGTACGAAGAATTTATGTAGGATACTTTCAAATTTTAAATGTAGAATACCTTTTATGTAGGATTCTTTCAAATTTTAAATATAGGATACTTTTAAATTTAAAAAAATGTAAGTATCCACCTGTACATGTCCTGACTTACGTCAAAAAGTCACGCACACTACACATTAACACGCCCTAACCTCAATTTGAACAAACAAAACTATACCCGTTACCGATTTAACCATATTTATCTGAAGAAAAATACTATTAATATGTGGGTTTTGATTATTCTATGAATAATACAAATTTTGAGAGTTTTATTTAAATAATAAGTTGTGTAAATGATTTTTATTTAAGATTTTTAATATTAAGCATTCATTGACCAAGCGCAAGGGTGATTCCGTGACGAAATAAGCGGTATTTATCGCTAACTGTTTGTTAAACGGTTGGCCAAATCCTTGCGATTTGGCGAACGGATGGAGTACGGTTGGTTACAATTTCTACCAGGGTATTTTCCATGTAAGTTTGCAGTGGTAGCTTTAGATGTCCCTGGTATCGCTGGCAGTGATGAGCGCTGTGAGCCTGTCGAATCGCTGCTTGTTCTTATTACTCTTCTTGGTGTTATCGATTGTTGATTTATTGCGCGATCTACCTTACCAAAATACCGTTGGAAGGTAGATTGCACAGGGTAATCAGTCATTTCTATGTATTTTTAAATTTTGGATTTTAATATTTCACATAGATCACTGTCGATTGCACAATGGTTTGTATTATAATTAGTTTTAAATTTTTCATTACAAAAAACACTGTTCGGACATTTCATAATTTCACTAGTACACTTTGAGGTTGTGTAATTTCCATTGCACTTAGAACACGTGTCTTCATTTTTGCATTTTTTACTGTTATGCCCAAATTTTGAACATTTATTGCAAGGATAAGAATTTATAATATCGAATACTCTACAACTCTGATAACCAATAAATAATCTGCTCCTGTTGTCTCTGATATGTTTATAAATATCCGATGTTACCTCAATTATTGCACTGTTGGTGCCTGTTTTTGTATTGGTATATACATGAAGTACTTTACACTTGTTTTCAGTGATCAGGAACTTAATAAATGGCTAGTAAAAATAGCTAATTTCTGGATAGTGATAAAACGATTTTTCCGATTATGTTCTCTATTTAATGGAGATAACCTTAAAATAAATATTAAAAAAAGGTAGGTAACGAAAAAGTAAATACGAATTATTGGTATTAAATTCGTTTATAGTACTGTGCCAAAGGATACAAACGGAAACAATGATTTTCCCGTTTGATTCTGTCTCTCTTATTCCTCGCCATAATTGCAAGCCTCTTACTAGCCATTTCCTAACTAAAAAAACTGGGTAACTTTAATATATTTTAAATACTCATAAATAAGCTAATGTAAATCTGTAGAAAACTTATTCTATTATTCTGTCTATTAAATGGTTAATATGATCGGAAAAATCGAGTCATCGATGGATAGAAATGGACAAGAAATGTGTATAGTTTTTGACGTATATTAGTGAAACTTATTATTTATTAGGCAAATAATAAAATCGAGTTCCACCAGGGTTGTAGCGATCAAGAATCACATATATACACGGCTAGCAAGAAGGTAATGTAATAATAGGTAACAGTTGTCAAGTATATATCGAAGTGGTAGTACTGAGAAAATGTACGAATTGTAAATATTAGAATAAGGTAGTATCTACGAGATATATATGTCCTCCAGAAGCAATGTATCGGATTTATAAATTCAAATTACACGATCAATCACATATTACATATAGATTAGCTGTTCATCTTAAAGATAATCAATATGTATATTTTAAGCATGGTTCTATGAAAGAAATGATCAATAAAAATGTTGGTATATTTATACAACGAAATTCCTAAGCATTACGTTTTCGACAAAAATTCAAAAACGTGAAATCGGAGAAAAAAATTGTGGAAACCAGTTTTAAGAAGAATGTATTTTGTCAGTCCTAAGGATCGAGAACGTTTTTATTTGTTATTACATTTGTTACATGTTTGTGGTACTACGTATTTTGAAGATTTAAGAACTTTCGACAAACAAAATTTTCACGACATTTTATGAGGCCATCATCGTTCGGAAATTAATAAAAACAGACGATGAATGGGATAATTGTTTAAGTGAAGGAGTAAATTTTCAATTTCCAAATGTATTATGTCAACACCCGCGTAAAAATCGAAAATGTAGGCAAGACATAGGAAATGTATTGGAAGAAGGTATGGGACATATATTGGTAATTCATTTACCTATATCTTGCGGACATCTCTGTAAATGCGCTCAACCCAAGCTTTCCCCTAGATATTGCCAATTTTTTTACATTTTACATTTTTAAAAGCATTGTCAAGTATTTTATATTGTACGCTAATGAATCAATGAAACGATTTCCATTTTCATATTATTGCTAGTACAATCAAGTAGAGTAAAAGCTAAAAAAATGTTATAGAAATATAAAAATAGGAATAAGTATAGAAATGATAAAGTATAACTAGATCTTGCTTATTTTAAAGGACCCCGCACCATTAACATTGGAAAAGTGACTAATGTGAAATAGCTTAAAAATTTGGTAATACACGGAGAAAAATGTTATAATAAATTTTATTATACTAGTGCTCGCTTCGTTCGCGCGATAAACTCACACTCGTGCAAGGATCATATTTATCACGTGTATCGAACATTATTTTGTGATACTTTGTGCGGTAAATCATTTTTAATAAGGTAGATCTCTAATATATCAAGAAGTGGGTTTCGAAAGTAACGAAATTCTAGCATGTTCTTTAAAATCTAAACAATTTCTCTATTTTTTAAAATACAAGCAATATTCAAACGCGCTTCGCGCGTACTTTTCTGTTTTTGAGGTTATGTATGCTATCTTCATTACGTTTTACTTTTAACTTATTTAAGTATTTTTTCAAAGTCAGAACTTAATCATTTTTATACTACTCTTAATGTAAAAATTCCATTTAAAAAATTCAAACATTAAATTCCAAACAGTAAATTTCCCGCGTCTTCTTCTTATCGACTAATCAAAATCAAGCCTTTAGATGCTTCAACATGGCCACTCATCACATTTTTAAGAAGGGAAAATGTGAGAAAAATTACTATATTTTATAGGAACGGTGTGACATATCGAAATTATAATAATTTTTGCTACACAACATAGTAATTTTTATGGCTGACTTTAAATTTCAAAAAATTAATTTTATTTTTTCATTTTTTGAACTATTTTTGCATTTTAATAGAATACTTAATGTGAAAATAAATTTAAAATTAGAAATAAAATTTTTTTTTGACGACAGTTGGGATCGATCCTGGAACCCTCAGCATGGTAATCGGACGCGCTATCACTTACCCAAGTAGGATTCTTGAGTACAAAATTTTGGAACTGACATATGTCAAACCCCTGGTTACGAAATCTCTTAAATGATAATATTGAATAACTACAATTACACAAAAAATACTCATCATCAATGTACATAATAAAAAATAAAATGATTGAATCGAGATTTTCAAATTTTTGCTTACTTAAAAGCAAGGCCAAGTGAAATTGCAATGGAGTACATAACCTCAATTAGACCATGTGCACGCCTTGACGTACGCAGAAAGTACTATAGTTGTGTCAATTTTTACTATATTGGATAACAAAATTTCTTATGACGGGTGGCTAAAATTAAAAGAATATATTTAAAATTTTACTATATCACAGTTTTTGCTATGTTGTATAGCAATTTTTCTTTTATGTCGTAATACTTTTTAACCAACATTGTAATAAAAATTACTAAAAATGTTGTAATTATTCATATAGTTATAACAAAAATGCAGCATACAGTGGAAATTAGTCTAGGCGCAGGCTATGATTTCGTAGCCGATTGAGTGCCATTGCTCTACTCAAGGTTTTTATACGTATCTTTTCGTCCTGATTATGAATTTTGAGGGTAGAAGTCCTGAAAGTGGTCAGATAAATTGTTATTAACAATTTAATTGTTTAAATCGTTATATCTTCAATTCTTTGATAGATATTAAAATTTTGCTTTTGCAAAATTGTTGGTTTTTAATACAGAAATATGCTCGACTTTGAATTTTTAAGAAAACTTAATTAGAACAAAGTTATAGCAAATTTAGTGCAAAAAAGTCCTGATGTACCTTCGCGTGGCCACTCTTTCGCTTGTATCTCCGGTTCTAACGAAAATTTTTCCACTTTCAACCTCACATTTTGAAGAGAAAATAATATTCTATTAAGCTACTTCATAATTATTATATATAATTTAGTTTACATAATTATTTAAACATTTTTAATTAAAAATTTCAGTAAAAAATGTCAATTTAATTTGTTTATAAGACTTTTTTCACTATTTGCACTATATTCAAGGTATGACGCCATCCATTTTTTATGCTAAGTACTTGAAGACGATCTTTGGAGGCAAAAGTGAAAAGATCTTGGGTGTTTTTTAGCAACGTTTCGTTGGCTTAGTACGCCAACCTCATCAGGCCTTTATTCAAACACAGAAATAAATTAACATATACAATTATTTTCAACTATATAAAGACAATTAAACAACGACGCATGAATACAAAAATCAAAATTACCAAAAATAATAAACGTATATATCATACGTCGATCCGATGTTATTATCGACTGAAAACAATAACACATATGCTGCATTTATATACACCGGACGATGTTTACATAAAGAGTTATATGGTATCAAGTTCGTTAATAATGGGAAAATACATTGTGCCTAGTCTTTGGATATCTTCCTTTTTGTTAATACTATTTTTATTGTTTTTTATATAGATCATTTCGGAAATCCGTCTTTTTTTGTAATTGCTTTCAAAATCTACGACAGATGTATTTTCCCAATCGAATTCATGTCTATTTTCCAATCGATGTGTACTGACAACAGACTCTTTATTTTTGTTTGTTTTGTGCTCATTAATGCGCGTGTATAACGATCTTTTGGTTTCTCCTATATAAGTAGCAGAGCAATTAAGACAATCAAATTTATACACCACATTCGTACGATCCCATTTTTTAGTTATATCTTTACCTAACCGAATGATCGAAGACAAACTTTTATTCAATAATGGGATTGTACAAATGTTGTGAGATTTTAAAACCTTAGATAGACTATTAAAATCTTTATTAAACAGTAACGACAATTTTGGTAACTTTTCATAGTGATTTTTGTGTGTATTAAGTGTATCGCCATACTTAAGTTTTTTTAATCTGATTTCAATATGTTTTTCTATAAACCACATCGGATAATCATTATTACGTAAAATTTTCTTGATGAGTTTTTTATTGTCTACGTGAAAATTGGAATCCGAGAGTAAAAACGCCCTATCAACTAAGTTAAAGATAATATTCTTTTTTTGCTGTGCTGGATGGTTTGAAAAATAATTGATTACACGTCCAGATGATGTCGGTTTTTGATACCAATTTGTTAAAATTGTATTGTCACTTCTAATTAATGTCATGTCTAAAAAATTAATTTTGTTATTATCTTCTAGTTCATAAGTAAATTTTAGATTTTTGTCATAAGCATTAAACACTTTAATTACTGCGTCAATATGTTGTTTTTTGACACAAGTAAGCGTGTCGTCAACATATCTGTAATGAAAAATAGGGGTACAGTCATACTGTAGTTCTAATTCTCGTAAGCAATGTTTCTCCAAATCATCCATTACAATATCTGCAAATAAAGGCGAGATCGGTGAACCCATCGGGGTTCCATAAATTTGTTGATAGGCTTGACCATTAAAAGTAAAAAATGTATTATTAAACAGGAATGTCGTGCATTTTTTTAATTCATCAAGCGGGATGTTACAGCGATTGTGGATGGAAACCGCTCTTCTATCTAAACTATCCAATACTAATTCACACGAGATGTTTGTAAATAACGACGTTACGTCTAAAGACAGTAATGTGTATTCATCAGTTAATATTAAATTTTTTAATTTTTCTTTTAATTCAAAACTGTTATTGATATGTGAACTAGGCTTTGGTATAGCATTCTGAAGTTCTTGATATAATATTTTTGATAAGGACTACGTGGGGCTATTAACTAATGACGCAATAGGACGTAACGGTACATCAATCTTGTGAATCTTTGGTAATCCATAACATTTCGCCAATGTCGTATCAGATTGAGTTAAACTATTCTTAAGAAAATTTTTGTACAAAAAACCATTATTATTTAAATAATTTAACATACTGTATGTTCCATCTTTTAGACGTTTCAATGGATTTTTACTTATTTTTTTATATGTTTTTTCATCCGATAACAGATTCATCATCTTTTCATTATAGACAGATTTTTCCAAACAAACCGTTACGTTAACTTTATCTGCTTTTGTAAAGAAAATTTCTTTGTGTGTTTTTAAAAAGTTTTTTGTTATTTTTAGTTTTTCTGACAAAGCTCTGTCCGTATATGGTATATGTACATCGGTATCAATAGCCTTTTTTAAGGATCTTGTGACTTTTTTTCGTGTTTCATTTTTTTCATCATAGTCAATCTGTACAGAATTGAGACAGTCTTCAACATTTTTTATTGTATTAACTATATCATTCTTAGAAATTTTTGAAATATGGCTAAAATTTGAACCCAGTGAAACAATATCAATAATATCCGACGGAATTTGAACATTCGTTAAATTCTTAAGCCAAGTACTTTTATTACTAATAACATTTGTGTTCGACTTTAAGGAGGCGAGCTTTTTCATATGTATGGAATCAAATTTTTCACATATAATTTTTGATTTATTAGAAGTGAATAAGAAAAACTTTTCTATAGTCAAAACGTCTAACGTGGACTGTGTTATATTTTCTTTTGTAACGTTAAGATTTTTTCAATAAATTTTATGGATTACCAAAGATTCACAAGATTGATGTACCGTTACGTCCTATTGCGTCATTAGTTAATTTTCCCCACGTATTCCTTATCAAAAATATTATATCAAGAACTTCAGAATGCTATACCAAAGCCTAGTTCACATATCAATAACAGTTTTGAATTAAAGGAAAAATTGAAAAATTTAATATTAACTGATGAATACACATTACTGTCTTTAGACGTAACGTCGTTATTTACAAACATCTCGTGTGAATTAGTATTGGATAGTTTAGATAGAAGAGCGGTTTCCATCAACAATCGCTGTAACATCCCGCTTGATGAATTAAAAAATGCACGACATTCCTGTTTAATAATACATTTTTTACTTTTAATGGTCAAGCCTATCAACAAATTTATGGAACCCCGATGGGTTCACCGATCTCGCCTTTATTTGCAGATACTGTAATGGATGATTTGGAGAAACATTGCTTACGAGAATTAGAACTACAGTATGACTGTACCCCTATTTTTTATTACAGATATGTTGACGACACGCTTACTTGTGTCAAAAAACAACATATTGACGCAGTAATTAAAGTGTTTAATGCTTATGACAAAAATCTAAAATTTACTTATGAACTAGAAGATAATAACAAAATTAATTTTTTAGACATGACATTAATTAGAAGTGACAATACAATTTTAACAAATTGGTATCAAAAACCGACATCATCTGGACGTGTAATCAATTATTTCTCAAACCATCCAGCACAGCAAAAAAAGAATATTATCTTTAACTTAGTTGATAGGGCGTTTTTACTCTCGGATTCCAATTTTCACGTAGACAATAAAAAACTCATCAAGAAAATTTTACGTAATAATGATTATTCGATGTGGTTTATAGAAAAACATATTGAAATCAGATTAAAAAAACTTAAGTATGGCGATACACCTAATACACACAAAAATCACTATGAAAAGTTACCAAAATTGTCTTTACCGTTTAATAAAGATTTTAATAGTCTATCTAAGGTTTTAAAATCTCACAACATTTGTACAATCCCATTATTGAATAAAGTTTGTCTTCGATCATTCGGTTAGGTAAAGATATAACTAAAAAATGGGATCGTACGAATGTGGTGTATAAATTTGATTGTCTTAATTGCTCTGTTACTTATATAGGAGAAACCAAAAGATCGTTACACACACGCATTAATGAGCACAAAACAAACAAAAATAAAGAGTCTGTTGTCAGTACACCTCGATTGGAAAATAGACATGAATTCGATTGGGAAAACACATCTGTCGTAGATTTTGAAAGCAATTACAAAAAAAGACGGATTTCCGAAATGATCTATATAAAAACCGCTACCAATTCATTGGCTCGTAGCTTCCTCAAACTTAATTTATTGATCCCTTTAATTAATTTTTACTTCTATAATATTTAAAATTTAATACTTTATCTTGTACGGTTAGACTAACAAGGAGAGGGTCATGGGTTCGGATTCAGCTTAAACTGTGGTATATGTTTTTGGATGTACAAATATGAAGAAAGCTGCAATATTAGACCCTAACGCTAAAAAAAACTAAAGTTCTGGGAACTTTTAGCTTTATTTTGAAGAAAGTGTTGAAAAAAACCGTCTCTAAAAATGGCAACTATTAAACTTAAGAAAGTCTTAAATATAATATCAAGTAGAGAAAATAAAACTAGAGAAAACGAGCTTTCATTTGCGTTTTTAAAGAACAAAAAATATCGATTCCTTCCAAAGTTATAAAAGTTTGAAATTGATCATCGAAAGTGCTCCTGTTTAGCTCTTGTTATCGTGTGACAATTAAAACGCAATTTTTTTTCTAAAATGATTTGTTTCTAAAAAACCAATGAAGATAATCTCTTGAAATTTGAACAACATATAGTTTTCAATGAGTGTAATAAGTGGTTAAAATTTCAAGTCGATAAATCAAGTATTCTCTTATAAAACGCCATTCGAAAATTTTTTAAAAAATTTTTTAACCTCAAATATCTTTTTTCGTAATGGACCAATTTTTTTGGGCAACGAACTCGATCTGAAGATATATAAAAACTACATCTGTGGCAAATTTCAGGACGATTGGGTAATTTTTGCTCTAGTTATCGTGCGACAGCAAAAACGCAAATTTTTTCTAAAATAATTTGTTTCTAAAAAACCAATGAAGATAATCTCTTGAAATTTGAACAACATATAGTTTTCAATGAGTGTAATAAGTGGTTAAAATTTCAAGTCGATAAATCAAGTATTCTCTTATAAAACGCCATTCGAAAATTTTTTAAAAAATTTTTTAACCTCAAATATCTTTTTTCGTAATGGACCAATTTTTTTGAGCAACCAACTCGATCTGAAGATATTAAAAGCTACATCTGTGCCAAATTTCAGGACGATTGCGTAATTTTTGCTCTAGTTATCGTGCGACAGCAAAAACGCAAATTTTTTCTAAAATAATTTTTTTCTAAAAAACAAATGAAGATAATCTCCTGAAATTTTAACCAAATATAGTCTTCTATAAATTTAATAAGTGGTTAAAATTTTAAGTCGATAAATCAAGTATTCTTTGAGAAAACGCGATTCGAAAATTAAAAAAAAAATTTTTAGCCACAAATATCTTTTTTCGTAATGACCGATTTTTTTGGGCAACGAACTCGATCTGAAGATATATAAAAACTACATCTGTGCCAAATTTCAGGACGATTGGGTAATTTTTGCTCTAGTTATCGTGCGACAGCAAAAACGCAAATTTTTTCTAAAATAATTTTTTTCTAAGAAACAAATGAAGATAATCTCCTGAAATTTTAACCAAATATAGTCTTCCAATAATTTAATAAATGGTTAAAATTTTAAGTCGATAAATCAAGTATTCTTTGAGAAAACGCGATTCGAAAATTTTTTTTTTTAATTTTTAACCTCAAATATTTTCTTTCGTAATGGACCGATTTTTTTGGGCAACGAACTCGGTCTGAAGATATTTTAAAGCTACATCTGTGCCAAATTTCAGGACAATTGGATAATTTTTGCTCTAATTATCGTGCGACAACGAAAACGAAAATTTTTTCTAAAATAGTTCTTTTCTAAAAAACAAATGAAGATAATCTCTTGAAATTTTAACCAAATATAGTCTTCAATTAGTGTAATAACTGGTTAAAATTTCAAGTCGATAAATAAAATATTTTTTGAGAAATTAATTTATGAAATATAAAAAAGTTTTCCTTAATAACAAATGACAGAATGAAGATATTTTAAATTTTAAAAAAGGAAAATATAGGTAATTTAAATACCTTTTAAGAAAAGTTTATTATATTATGTAATAATGACTATAAGATTTGAAAAAATCAAAAAAACTAAAAAAACAAAATTCGTTTTTGGAAAATAATTTTTTTTCTAAAAAAAAATGAAGATAATGTATTGAAATTTTAACCACATATAGTCTTCAATTAGTGTAATAACTAGTTATTTATTTCCAGTCGATAAATAAATAATTTTTTAAGAAATTAATTTATGAAATATAAAAAAGTTTTCCTTAATAACAAATGACAGAGTGAAGATATTTTATATTTAAGAAAAAGAAAATATAGGTAATTTAAATACCTTTCAAGAAAAGTTTATTACATTATGTAATAATGGCTGTAAGATATGAAAAAATCAAAAAAACTAAAAATTCAAAATCGTTTTTTAGTTATAAAACAAAAGAAAATCAATAAAAACTCAAATCCATCAGGGTACCTTTCTTTTCCCGCGAAATGAAGAGAATAAGCTTTACCAGACGAAAATCGGTTGATTCGTTTCGAAGATATGAAGAGTTTAACACACACACACACACGCACATACACACACACACACACACACACACACACACACACACACACACACACACACGAAAACAAAAATTATCAAAATCAATATACACATATATCGCCTTAAAACATCTTTTTGATCATTTTTTTCCAAAATTTTGTTCACCGTTACAAAGCTTCCTCTATGAGGAAGCAATAGAATTTAATAGGGGTACAATATAGATATTTCGAAATAAATCATTAGAAACAGGTTAATTTGCTTTGAAATCGTAGTAATGAAATTCGATGTTTTGGACAGAAGATGAACTGTTACAATCGAAAGTATGATTTTCGTAATTTAGAATTTCGAAATTTAGAACTATCTGCATTATCACAGTCGAACGGAAAAACGTCTATAGTTGACTTCAATTTTATAGTGAATCGTCGAAACTCTGGACCCCCCCCCCCCAATTCATTATGATTTTTAAATTCAGGACGATTGGATAATTTTTGCTCTTGTTATCGTGCGACAACGAAAACGCAAATTTTTTCAAAAATAATTTTTTCTAAAAAACAAATGAAGATACTCTCTTTAAATTTTAACCAAATATAGTCTTCTATAAGCTTAATAGGTGGTTAAAGTTTTAAGTCAATAAATCAAGTATTCTCCGAAAAAATGCGATTCAAAAATTTAAACAAAAAATTTTTAATCTCAAATATCTTTTTTCCTAATGGACCGATTTTTTTGGGCAACGAACTCGATCAGCAGATATATAAAAGCTACATCTGTGCCAAATTTCAGGACGGTTGGATAATTTTTGCTCTTGTTATCGTGCGACAACGAAAACGCAAATTTTTTCAAAAATAATTTTTTTCTAAAAAACAAATGAAGATAATCTCTGGAAATTTTAACCACATATAGCCTCCAATTAGTGCAATAACTAGTTATTTATTTCCAGTCGATAAATAAATTATTTTTTGAGATATTAATTTTTTAAATATAAACAATTTTCATTAATAACAAATGACAGAGTGAAGATATTTTAAATTAAAAAAAAGGAAAATATAGGTAATTTAAATACCTTTCAAGAAAACTTTATTATATTATTCAATGATGGCTATAAGATATGAAAAAATCGGAAAAACTAAAAATTCAAAATTGTTCTTTGGAAAATAATTTTTTTTCTAAGGAACAAATGAAGATAATCTCTTGAAATTTTAACCAGATATAGCCTTCAATTACTACAATAACTGGTTAAAATTTCAAATAGATAAATATAATATTTTTTGAGATATTAATTTTTGAAATATAAAAATGTTTTCCTTAATAACAAATGACAGAGTGAAGATATTTTAAATTTTAAAAAAAGAAAATGTAGGTAATTTGAATACCTTTTAAGAGAAGTTTATTATTTTATGTAATAATTACTATAAGATACGAAAAAATAAAAAAAACTAAAAATTCAAAATCGTTTTTTGGTTATAAAACAAAAGAAAATCAATAAAATCCCAAATCCATCAGGGTACTTTCCTTTTGCCGCAAGACGAAGGGAATAAGCTTTACCCGAAGAAAATCGGTTGATTAGTTTCGGAGATATTAAGAGTTGAAATATACACACACACACACACACACACACACACATACACATACATACATCCACGAAATCAAAAATCATCAAAATCAAATAATATACACATATACCACCATAAAACATCTTTTTGAAGACTTTTTTTTCGAAAATTTTTTTCACCGTTACAAAGCTTCCTCTTTGAGGAAGCAATAAAAATAGTATTAACAAAAAGGAAGATATCCAAAGACTAGGCACAATGTATTTTCCCATTATTAACAAACTTGATACCATATAACTCTTTATGTAAACATCGTCTGGTGTATATAAATACAGCATATGTGTTATTGTTTTCAGTCGATAATAACATCGGATCGACGTATGATATACACGTTTATTATTTTTGGTAATTTTGATTTTTGTATTCATGCGTCGTTGTTTAATTGTCTTTATATAGTTGAAAATAATTGTATATGTTAATTTATTTCTGTGTTTGAATAAAGGCCTGATGAGGTTGGCGTACAAAGCCAACGAAACGTTGCTAAAAAACACCCAAGATCTTTTCACTTTTGCCTCCAAAGATCGTCTTCAAGTACTTAACATATTTGCACTAATTTTCTCAAAATTTTTCTATTGCAAAGTTGTTTGTTTTTCATTTACAAACACGCTAGATTTTGAAATTTTAAGAAAACTTAACTACTTTCCCTCCCTCTCTTCCACCGCTCGCTCACTCCCACTGCCCCCCCCCCCTCTCTCTCCCTCTCTCCCTCTCTCTCTCAATATCCGTCAAACTCTGTACCAAAAACTTTAATGAGAGCTTAAATATTTTTTTAATACAATCAACACGTTTTTAAAAAAAAATAATTTAAGTACGTTTTAACAACACAATTTTTGTCTAGACCTTTTATTTATTCGAATCTCATCTATTCAATAAGCACTCTGCAAATGGTAATAATTTTTTTCATGACTGTACCAATAATAATATTGTTAATATAAAACTTTCTATGAAAGTATAAAATAAGGAAGGTATAGACTTTTATCTGTATCATCTGTAAAATAATAATATTTATGATTTTTTAAAAGAAATCAAATAAATACCAGTGAAAAAGCCTTTTACTTCTTTGAGTCATTGTATGCTGAACAAATTATATGTAAATAAATACATTCAAATTGTTCATTGCAAATCAAAAAAATGAAAGTTGTGAAATCAATTATCGATAGTCAAGTAATGCAAACAACTCTCGGAACCAACTGTATGACTATTCTCAGAAATGTATTAAAATTTGTTCATCCTTCTATACAAATTAAACACAAGAAAGTACTGAAATCAATTTATTGTAGTCAAGTACCCATAAGTTAACTTGACTGAATAATACAAGTTTTCGTAACTACTTAAAAATATTCAGTCAGCGGGCATAAAGTACTACTTAACGCCTGACAGGCGTAATAGCTCCCATACTCCTACCAAACTTTATAGAACCTACGCACTTTACGCCCGTGTGGGCGAAAATTATTTTAATTATACAACTATTATGCCTTCTTTTTATTTCTAAAATTCGTAAGAATTTTATCAGATATTTACGAAAAGTCAAAGCCTATATAAAAAAATTACATAGTTACCACGACATCTCCATTTTTCATTGATCTTTCTCAATTTTGAAATTTCTATAATATTACGCATCTTGGGAGGACAATAGAAGTCTATAGAGCTGCTCTAGCAGGGGTGGTCCTCCAATCTCCCATACATACTTGGCGGGCTCGACGGTTTCCAGTTTACCGGTGGGCTTTGTAAATATAGAATACTAAATTTTTACATAAATTCATTAACAATGTTTATACCTATAAGCCCATTACAAATAATTACATTGGCTCTAATTTTTAATTGATACCGTTTAAATATAATATCCCTACATGTGCAGAATCTCATGATTTACTTTCATTACCGAAAATATTTTTCCTTGTGTCCGTCTTTTTTAAGCGGGAATGAGATAAAAAATGCATATAAATTTATTGTCTACTCAAAAGTGCTTTAGGTTTTATTAACCATTTTGTAAGCCACCTATTTTTTATTCTTTTTCGTCGTGTAAATATCATATGAGATCTCATATGAGATATCATATGTGTGATGTCATCTGCAATTTTACATATTATGGGATCTCATATGAGATCTGATGTCCGATATTCCCAAATGAGATCTGATGTCCAATATTCTCATATGAGATTTCATATGATATTTTCATGCGGGTTTGCACTTTCTATTTAAAAACAGAGTAATAAATTCAATACTGAGCCCTATTTAATATGTAGAAGCAACCCATTTATACATTTTATCTGATCTTTAAGCATATGAATATTTATATGAAAATGACCATGTTTACACCTTAAACTGCAAACCTTCGGGCCCGCCAAGTATTTATGGGAGATTGGAGGACCATCCCTGCTAGAGCAGCTCTATAGACTTCTATTGTCCTCCCAAGATGCGTAATATTATAGAAATTTCAAAATTGAGAAATATCAATGAAAAATGGAGATGTCGTGGTAACTATGTAATTTTTGCTTCCTCCTAGAGGAAGCTTTGTGATAGTAAAAAAGAAAGTTTGTGAGATAATGTCTTAGGAATGTTGTATAGAAAATTTGGAATCGAAATACACCATTTTTAGAAAATGTCCGTATGGATGTGTGTGTGTGTGTGTGTGTGTGTGTGTGTGTGTGTGTGTGTGTGTGTGTGTGTGTGTGTGTGTGTGTGTGTGTATGTATGTCCGTATACTCTGATATCTCATGATCTACTCAACCGATTTTAACGAGAGAGTGATCATTTTTTCAGATTTTGCTTCAACAATTGGGGTCAATATTTTATTTTTGTCAAAATCGATTTTTTTGTTTTTTATCGCCATTTTTAAATTTTCAAAATTTTTATTTTCAATTTTTTTATATTTAGAACAAATATTATTTATATACGATAAATTCTCTGTATGCAGAATAAAATTTTCTACAATTTAAAAAAAAAAAAAGCCGTTAGCTATATTTCGTCATAAGTTATTCATGAAAACGTCATTTTTAGTAAATAGGTTATATTTCAAAATTAAAAAAAGATATTAACATGAATATTTTTTTGGTTATAAAGAATACTGAGTACTATAACTTACTAAATTTTTAGGTTTTTTTATTCATTATTTTTGGAGAAAAAAATAATTTATAAAAAAAAGTGTTTTTTTTTGTCGTTCAATAACTAGAGTAAAATTGGCTTAATCAGTTTGAAATTTTTTTTAGTGGTACATTTTGTATCGCAATCGATTGAGTTCTTTGGGCAAAAGGATTGATCCATAGATTTCGGAGATATTTGAGGTTAAAATTTTTTTCACTTTTTTTTTAAATCGTAATTTCTCGAGAACGGCTTTATGTATTTGAATCGGGTGGGCGGCATTCGAAAGAGAATTTCAAGACCTATATTTTCTAAAAAAAATTATTTGTCTAGCTATTACGGTTTTTTTGTTATTAATAAAAACGTAAACATTGAAAAATGAAAAAAATGAGTTTGGTATGTCCAACTATTGCGGGAGTAAAAATTGACTTAAGCGCTTCAAAATTCCTCGTAGAGGTGGATTTTGGATAGTTTTTGGTCGAGTTATTCGGGCAAAATGATTGGTCCTTAAATTTCAAAGATATTTAAAAAAATTTCAAGTTAATATTTTCCATAAAATTTTCCCAATTTTTTTTAAATGTATTGAGGATGGCTCTATGTATCTGAATGTGATGGGTAGCATTTGAAAGAGAATTAAAATATTAATATTTTCTAATACTTATAGCATTGACTCAGAGACTCAATTGCGGCGACACTTTTGGCCTTGCGGCCTTGTCCGTCAGCTCGTGTCCGGGGGCCTTTCTACATAAGTATGTGTGTTCTGTGTGTTCCGTGTGTTCCCGACAAAGACAGATATGATCTGTTCCGTTTATGTAATACAGAGACAGACATAGAGAGAAGTTGTCTAGAACACTAGAACAGACAGAACACACATATGTAGAAAGGGCCCCGTGTGTGTTGTGTAGGTACGCGTATGCCCAAGCGCATGCGCTGCCGCTCGTTTGTCGTCGTAAAGGAATCGAGCCAATGAGGATCTCTATTGCACGACTGCAAAGTAGAAAACCCATCTCCAAAGCAGCATTACCTAGTGCAGAGAATATAGTTAGTTGTTTTTAAAGGGCGGCTTTGTACCAAAGTCTCAGTAAATCGTTCTCACTAATTTTAATTGTCGTAACGGACGAAGAAATGGAGTGAGTATTTCCGCCGACGAAGAAGAGAATGAAAGTTGCTTGCCGACCGTCGGATGACGAGCTCTAGAAATTTGACGACGAGAAAATCGACAAGGTGATTATTGAGGATGAGGACAGCGATGAGGATAACGATGATGACGACGAGGTTCAGGACAGCATGAAGAACGAGGCTGAGGTTCAAGCTATTGAGTCTACCCTAGCCCAAAATAACTATAACTACGAGGCTCACAAAATGCTTATAGAGAAACTGCATTCGATGGCAGAGTTGGAAAGGATTGCCAGGGAGAACATGAGTTCCAAGTATCCACTGACACCAGAATTATGGTTGTCTTGGTTGCGATATGAAATGAAGATTGTTGTAACACCAGAGCAGAAGATTGCTCTTATGGAACTTTGTCAGTAAGCTGTTCAAGATTACCTCTGTAAGTTAATTAATATTTCTTGTCATGAATCCTGCTAATGGTTTTAATTTGCAATTATAATTCTTAGTTATCAATTTTATTTGTTGATTATAATGACCACGTTGTTTTTTAATATTTTATATAGGCTTTGACTTTTCGTAAATATCTGATAAAATTCTTATGAATTTTAGAAATAAAAAGAAGGCATAATAGTTGTATAATTAAAATAATTTTCGCCCACACGGGCGTAAAGTGCGTAGGTTCTATAAAGTTTGGTAGGAGTATGGGAGCTATTACGCCTGTTAGGCGTTAAGTAGTACTTTATGCCCGCTGACTGAATATTTTTAAGTAGTTACGAAAACTTGTATTATTCAGTCAAGTTAACTTATGGGTACTTGACTACAATAAATTGATTTCAGTACTTTCTTGTGTTTAATTTGTATAGGATGAACAAATTTTAATACATTTCTGAGAATAGTCATACAGTTGGTTCCGAGAGTTGTTTGCATTACTTGACTATCGATAATTGATTTCACAACTTTCATTTGTTTGATTTGCAATGAACAATTTGAATGTATTTATTTACATATAATTTGTTCAGCAATCAATGACTCAAAGAAGTAAAAGACTTTTTCACTGGTATTTATTTGATTTCTTTTAAAAAATCATAAATATTATTATTTTATAGATGATACAGAAAAAAGTCTATACTTTCCTTATTTTATACTTTCATAGAAAGTTTTATATTAATAATATTATTATTGGTACAGTCATGAAAAAAATTATTACCATTTGCAGAGTGCTTATTGAATAGATGAGATTCGAATAAATAAAAGGTCTAGACAAAAATTGTGTGGTTAAAACGTACTTAAATTATTTTTTTTTTTAAACGTGTTGATTGTATTAAAAAAACCGCTGCCAATTCATTGGCACGTAGCTTCCTCAAAATAATTTTTTGATTCCTTTTATTAAATTAAAATTCGAAAAATAAATTTTTCACGAAAAAAATTTGTAAACTTTTATGGAAAATATTAACTTGTAATTTTTTCATGGCTATTCATTGAGGTTCAATTTGTAATTTATTTGTTTGTGATTTTAATTCTTATATGAATAGAAAACAATCTTCTTCAAGTTCTATTCTTCATCAAATTTTTCTTCTTCAAGTCCACTGTCAACGGCTTTTCGTCGTACATTGGTTCGAAATAAAAAGAATATTCTAAAGTTGTTCTTTGATTGTGTTTACAAGAAAAATTATTGTATGGGAGACATAACGCACGTGCGGCACAGCATGCAATACAGTAAAGCAATTTTATTTTCTATTATATTTCTGTAAAAATTATAATATAATTATATATTATTCCATAAAAAATGTTGTATTCGGATTTTATAAATAAATTTTTTATATAAATATTATTCACATGTTAGTTCAATATATTCATTTTATTTAATATTTTGCTATTATTACATTTTGAGATTGATTACAAAAAATTTTATAAGAAAAATTCATATTTTTAAACTATAAAATAAATAACATCGAAGGTTGTGGATTCGTCTAGTGTCGTGCTATAGAGTAAGCTTGTTTCTTTTAATATCCAGAGAATGATTCTACATCTCGTACAAGATCATCGTTTTTTAATAACTATGGTTTGACGATTCGATCGACTTCTCTTTGCTGAATATTCGTCTTCTTCAGTTACTCACGCATGTCGTTGTCTGTTCGATTGTTCTTCGGATATGTGTGCGTATTTTAAATGTACTTTAAATGATGTATTTTGAAAAATTTGATAAAGACAGATTTTTTTTCATTTTTCAATTTTTCAAGTTTTACATTTTTGTTAATAATAAAAAACTGTGAGTTTATTTACTATACGATATGCTATAACTATATATATTATAAATATATATAGATATATAAGCGTAAGATAGACGACAACCGGAAGTGTCGTAAGAGCTGCAAACCGGACGCCGGAATAAGGAGAAGAAAAGTTCGGAAAGGAAACAGCACATAAAAAAATTCAGCTCTCTATATCTTTTGAACGAGATCATTTTTTAAAATAAAATCTTTTGATTTGAGTAGAGCAATGAAATTGCTTTCGATTAAGAGGGATATGTTATATACTAAAAGCTAACGCAATATACGTAAATGCGCATTGAATTTTTCGTACACCCATTTCAATGTACATGTAGCACGACGGGTCGCTCCTTTAGGCTTCTTCTATACTTGCCTTCGGAGCGCTCCCGCGCTCCTTGATTAAAAAAAAAGGTATCGCAAATTGAGTGCAAAAAAGTCCCGTTGTAGCTAAGCGCGATAGTTCTTTTACTTCTTCTGGCAAAAATTTGTTAATTTTCAGCTAAACATAAAATATTATTAAATTAATTTATAATTATTATCTATAATTTAGTGTAAAAAAAATTAAGCGCCACAATTTTAAACTTCAAGTAAATAATATTGATTTATTTGATGTACACGCATAAATAAAAATGATATTGATATTTTATCAAATAATCTATTATTCGTTTTTCAACGTATTTCCACATCTCAAGTTTAATCTGAAAAAGCGCTCATAAATACAATGATTAAATTAATATAATTTAGAGTTCTTAATTACATATTTTTATGAAGTTTTATTTTAAAAAATCTTAGTAAAATATGTGTATTGATTTTATTAAAATATTTTAATTTCATTTAACAAATAAAATCGACATTTTTTACAGAAATTTTTCGGTTGAAGTGCTGAAATAATTATTTAAACTAAATTATAGATAATTATTATAAAGTAGCTTCATAAAATATTATTCTCTCTTCAAAATGCGAGGTTGAAAGTTGAAAATTTTTCGTTAGAACCGGAGATACAAGCGAAAGAATGGCCGCGCTTAGCTACAACGAGACTTTTTTGCACTCAATTTGCGATACCTTTTTTTCTAATTAAGTTTTCTTAAAAATTCAAAATCTAGCGTATTTGTAAATGAAAAAACAACTTTGCAATAGAAAAATTTTGAGAAACTTAGTGCAAATAGTGAAAAAAGTCTTATAAACAAATTAAATTGACATTTTTTACTCAAATTTTTAATTAAAAACGTTTAAATAATTATGTAAACTAAATTATAGATAATAATTATGAAGTGGCTTAATAGAATATTATTCTCTCTTCAAAATGCGAGGTTGAAAGTTGAAAAATTTTTGTTAGAACCGAAGATACAAGCGAAAGAGTGGCCGCGCGAAGCTACATCAGGACTTTTTTGCACTAAATTTGCTGTAACCTTTTTTGTAATTATGTTTTCTTAAAAATTCAAAATCGAGCATATTTCTGAATTAAAAACCAACAATTTTGCAAAAGCAAAATTTTGATATCTATCAAAGAATTAAAGAAATAACGATTTAAACAATTAAATTGTTAATAACAATTTATCTGACCACTTTCAGGACTTCTACCTTCAAAATTCGTAATTAGGATGAAAAAATACATATAAAAACCTTGAGTAGAGCAATGGCACTCAATCGGCTAAGAAATCATAGCCTGCGCCTAGACTAAATGTCACACTTTTCCTATATTATATAGTAATTTTTATTATACTTATAATAAAATTTATTATAACATTTTTCTCCGTGTAGGTAGATCAAGACTTTCTAAACAACAAATGTCCTATGAAGTAGGGGTCTGGATGCCCGAAAAAAAAGTTACGGATACCTGAAGTTTGAGAAAAATAATCCATGCTTGACTTATAAATGAATATATATACCAATAAAAAGTCCTGAAACATAGCGTTCAACAGAACTATATATATATATATATATATATATATATATATATATATATATATATATATATATATATATATAACTATACTATATAGTTGTAAGCTCAATTAAGATGCTAACCCTCCGCGTCTCTCCGCGTCCCTCGGCGTCTCTCCGCATCCCTCCGCGTCCCTCTGCAAAGTCCCTCCACAAATAGTACATTTCGACACGGGTGGGGAAGTCGATTATTTAGCTGGTGTGACTTTGCACGAGCGAAGCGAGTGCGAAAAAGTCACACTACCTAAATAATCGACTTACGCACTAGTTTCGAACGGTATTTTATACCACGAACGCCGAAAAATCATATCAAAGTGGTGATTTTGAGGTTAGAGTGGTATAAATAACGTAAAATTCACTGTTTTTTTGCGTTATTTGGGATCTGCCTTGTCCCTCCGCATTGTCCCTCCGCGTCCCTCCGCGTCCCTCCGCGTCCCGCCGCATCCCTCCGCGTCCCTTCGCGTCCATCCGCGTCCCTCCGCGTCCCTCCGCGTCCCTCCGCATAAAGGGTCCTGTCCCTCCGCGTCCCTCCGCGTCTCTCCGTGTCTTTCCGCATTGTCCCTCCGCAATGAAAACTGCAAAATGAAAACTATCCCCCCGCGATCGTCTGCATCCCACAGCATCGTCCCTCTGCGCTGTCCCTCCGCAAAATGAAAACTATCCCCCCGCGTTCGTGTCCTTTCGCGTCTCTGTGACTTAAATAAAACTTGATAGACTAAGTACGAAAAAAAGCATTGTATTTTTTCATATAATAATATGAAATAATAATCCCCCTTCGAATAAGAAGGGTTTTTTTTTTAACGAAGTCTTCGTTATAACGGGCGAATAAAAAGCCTGTATCTTTTGATTAATTTTTCTTTTATTTTTGCTTAAGGAGGATATATACCTCTCAGCGTGCGGGGAAGGACGAAAGTTTCCCCTCGCACCGCGCGCACCGCTCCGCTTACCGCGCACCTCCTCTCGCAGCCTATACGAACTCGATCGTTTGTTTGTTTTGCCGCAGTACTCAGTATCGAGCTAAACGTATGAATCGACTTCGTACAAAAATTCTGATGTATATTTGCTATATTGCGAATAGTTGTAACGGACTTAAATTTTCGCGCGTGAAATGGTTCAGTTACCGAACTGTATTTCGCGATCTAGCATTACCGCGATGACTAGTAGATTTGAATGAAATAAAATCTCAGAGGCTCGCGACCGAGCGTAAGCGACGTAATCGAGTAGAGCGTTGAGAGAGTTTGCGCGGTGAGCATCTCTCTTCAAACTTTGTATTCGTACACCCATTCGAGCACCGACGACACCACGAGTGAGGCGAGCGCATATCTTAATATCTTCCCGATTGGAGCAAGTGGCGACAAACAAAAAAACAAAAAAGAGGAAAGAAAAAAATCAATGTTGAGAGACAGGTAAACTAAGCCATGTCATTTATAGTCTTGCGACAGGGTCAGTTAAGCGGGCCGAACGGACGCGTTCGGTTAACCCGGCAACGCCACGACAAGTAGGCGCCAACGACTCCCAAGGTTGCAGAGACCAGAACCAGGCTGCAAGGTCGCGGCTAAGGAGACGAGGCGGCGACAGCTTTGGTGGTATTACCCGGCGAGGACTCGAGGGTCCCACTGTCGATGTCATTGCCTCACACACACGTTCCACCGTCGTGTCCCGGAGAATGGCTAAGTTTTAATTAAAACATGTATAAATAGTAGCGGTCTAGAATGACGCGAGTTGGTGTTTAAAGAAGTTTTGACGCGAGCGAAGTCGATCGCCCTAAGCTCTGAATCAATTGACGTATGCACAAACTTATCGCGACGTGTAATTGTTTACGTAATGCGCACGAAATTAGAAGTATATGACGCGAGAATTACAGTGACCGTTTTCTTGTATTAATCCGGCGGCGTATTTTATGTCATATTTGGTATCAATAAATGTTCTCTCGATATATAAACTAATTAAGCTGTAGTAATTTGGTGTTAATTTCCTTGTAAAAAAATATTTTATACCAGACCCCGGCCGACCCGACAGGGTTAATCCGGTCATTTCATAGTTTTTTGGATCATTCTTATATTTTGTAAAGAGTCGCATCCTAAGTGTCTTGTGTTTTAGCAAAGGTATTTCCATAAGAACCCGTGTATAAGAGTTGATCTTTTAAGTTCAATAATTTCATAACCGAGTTGACAAACGATATGAAAATCCCCACACTTATAGAAAATCAATCAAAGAACAACATATTAGATTTTTGGAATGATCTTATATTATTCATTTTGGTATCGAACCTCCTTAAGTAGTGAACATTTTCACTTGCAACATTAAAATGTAAACTCGCGCTATATTCTGCGAGGGCATTGCGAAGGAGCAGCAGACGTTCAAAAAAGTAGCAGGAGTTCCAGAAACATCAAATCGACGGCGCGTTGCCATCTACAGGAACGCTTTGCCCTAGGCATAAACAATATTAAATTCGTTATATGTTCGTGTGGACTGTTAGCGGTACAGTGTCCTCTTGACATAACCCAATTAGTAAGGAAATATTCGAAGATATGTTTACAAAATTAAAAGAAGATCAAAAATTTATTTTCAAACAACTTATAAAAAATATAAATAAAATCAATTTTATAGATGGTTCTGGAGGTTCGGGTAAAACATTTGTATATAAAACTTTAATTTATTATTTTCTATCAAAAGGAAAAAATATTATATCAATGGCTTGGACTGGTATAGCGTCTATTCTCTTACCCAAAGAAATGACTATACTCATACAACCTTTAGATTGCCATTAGATTTAAATAGTATGGAAAATATTTTTTTAAAAATTAGAATCAGATAAAAAGAAATTAAAAGAAACGGAAGTCATAATCTGAGATTAAGCGTCTATGATACCCAAAAATGCTTTAGAAATTATTGACAGATTTTTAAGCCATTTATGTATAAACGATTTACTTTTTGGGAGAAAATTAATAATTTTAGGAGGTGATTTTCATAAATACTCCCAATAATGAAACACGGATTTAGAAGCGCTATAATTGAAGACACTATTAAATATTCTGAACTTTGGCCTTTATTTAAAATATTCAAATTAGAACACAATATTCGTTCTCAGAATAATGAATTCTCGAAATTATTATAACAAATTGGAGACGGTAATATAAATCCTTTTATAATACCTAATAATTGGAGAACTAACAATGTTTGCTTACACATTTATAAAAATATTAATAAAATAAATGATTATGATCGTGTTATTTTAGCACCTCATAATGAAGACATTAAATTTTTGAATGAAAAAATTTTAATGTTATTAAATGGTGATAAAAAGACTTATTATAGTACAGATTATGCGACTCATAAAGGTGTTGATCAAAGTGATAACAGCATTCATATACTTTTTCCAATAGAAACATTAAACAATATTTATGAAGGTTTGCCACCTCATAAATTAGATTTAAAAGTTAATGCTATTGTTATGTTAATTAGAAATTTGAGTATACACGAAGGTTTGTGTAATGATACTAAACTTAAAATAACCAAATTATTTAAATATAATATTGAAGCGGAAATATTAACAGGAGAAAAAGTAGGTAATAGAGTTTTTATTTCTAGAATTACATTAAATACAGGAGAATCTTCTTCATTACCTTTTATTCTTTATAGAAAACAGTTTCCATTAACATTAGTATTTTGCATGACCATTAACAAATCTCAGGGACAAAGTTTTGATTATGTAGGGTTATACATCAAAAGGCAATTATTTTCACACGGTCAATTATATGTTGCTTTATCAAGGTGTAGAAATCCAGATAACATATATATTATAAAATAATTTAGAAAATTGATTAGAAATTGAAAATATAGTTTGGGAAGAAATTCTTGATAATTATACAAAAATTTAGTTATATAAGTAAATATGTGTATACATTGCATATATTTATTAAATATGTTCATATATATTCAAAAACCAAATTTCTCAATATAAAATATACGCAATAACAGTATAAAATAAAGGAGAAATTATTTCAATGATGTTAAGCGATTTTAATGATTAGCTAAATGAAAATTGTATATAAAATTTAATTACACTGAGAAAAATGTTGTAGTAAATTTTATTATAACTGTAATAAAAATTACTATAAAGTATAGGAAGGGTGAGACAAATACACTTTATGCTGCATTTTTATTATAATTGTATGAATAATTACAAAATTTCTTGTAATTTTTATGACAGTTGTTGATTAGAAAGTATTACGAAATAAAAGAAAAATTGCTATACAAATAGCAAAAACTGTGATATAATAAAATTTAAAATATATGCTTTTAATTTTTATTAGAATAGAATATAAATATTATTTCGTAGCGTTTAAATTTTATTTTGTAGCGTATAAATTTTATTTTGTAGCGTATTAAAAATTACTATAAACATAGTAAAAAGTGCCACATTCAAAAATTGCTACAGGCCATAAAAAAGTTTGCTATCCAACATAGTAAAAATTGCTGCAACATTAGTACTTTCTGCGCAGATCAAGGCGCCCACGTGTCTGATTGAGGTTATGTTTCTACGGGAATTTCACTTTTTCTTGCTTTTAAGTTTACAAAATATTCAAAACCCTACTTCAATTATTTTAGTTTTATATTATTCACATTAATGATAAGTTTCTTTGTGTTATCAAAGTTATTTATTGTCATTATTTAATATTATCTGAAATTTTCTTGAAATCGATGGTTTGACATGTACAAGTTCCAAAATTTTACACTCAAGAATCCTATTTGGGTAAGTGGTTAGCGCGTCCGATTGCCGCGGTGAAGGTTGCAGGTTCGATCCCAACGCTCGTAAAAAAAAATATTTTTATTTCTCATTTTAATTTATTTTCACATTAAATATTGTATGATTAGAGTCTGAAAATAGTTCTGAAAACAGGAAGAACGAGAAAAAATTTAATTTTTTTAAATTTAAGGTCATTCATAAAAATTACTATGTTGCATAGCAAAAATTGTTATAATTTCGATTTGTCCCTTCGTTCCTACAAAATATAGTAATTTTTCTTATGTTTATAATAAATTTTACTACAACATTTCTCTCAGTGTATGTTTCGATTTGATCCATATAAAAATACAAATAAAATCAAAGAAACGATTTTTAAATCAAAATTTTTAACGTGAATATGCTCTTATATATTCAAAAAACAAATTTAACAATATAAAATATACGCAATAATAGTATAAAATAAATGAGAAATTGTTTAAACAATGTTATAAGAGATCTAAATCAATAGCTAAATATAATCGGTATACGAAATTTATTTAAGTTTCAGTTTAATACATAAAATAATAAAAATAAAGTAGAACAAAAGGTTTTTAAATCAAACTTGATAACGTAAATATATTCTTATATATTCAAAAAACAAATTTCCCAATATAAAATATACGCAATAGCAGTATAAAATAAAGTAGAAATTGTTCAAATGATGTTATAAGATCTTAATCAACGACTAAATGAAAACTGTACATGAAATTTATTTAAGTATGGATCAAATCAAAATTTTTATCGTGAATAATACTCCTAAATATTAAAAAAAATTACATAATAACAATATATATATATATAAATATATATATATATATATATATATATATAATATAGAAGTATTTAAATGATGTTATAAAATATGTTATTCAATATCAAAATAAAAATTATATATGATATTTATTTAAATGTGGATTAGGCCTACTCGGGATACCACTAAAAAAACGCATTCATTTATTTACCTCTTGCGTTATGTGAAAAAAATAGAACAAATGGATTGTTACTTAAAATGGGGGTTGACGAGCGGAGCGAGTAGGGGGTACCCCCTAGAGTGTGTGTGTGTGTATGTGTGTGTGTGTGTGTGTGTGTGTGTGTAATGTAAAATGTTAGATCCGGGTTCGGGTAATAAATAAGTATGTAACACAAGATTACAAAAATACACTTGGAACTTTATTTTACTTCAACCCAACGGTCAAGATCAAACTCAAAATCAAAACTGAACTATTTACACAATAAACAACAGCTGCTCCGCCGTTATTATGTGCGGCGGTTAACAATGTTCGAACCGCGCACACGTTCGATCATAACAATGTAAAAAATATTATATCAATGACTTGGACTGGTATAGCGTCTATTCTCTTACCCAAAGAAATGACTATACTCATACAACCTTTAGATTGTCATTAGATTTAAATAGTATGGAAAATATTTTTTTAAAAATTAGAATCAGATAAAAAGAAATTAAGAAAAACAGAAGTCATAATCTGGGATGAAGCATCTATGATACCCAAAAAAGCTTTAGAAAGTATTGACAGAACTTTAAGAGATTTATGTACAAACGATTTACCTTTTAGGGGAAAATTAATAATTTTAGGAGGTGATTTTCGACAAATACTCTCAGTAATGAAAAACGGATTTAGAAGTGCTATAATTGAAGACACTATTAAATATTCTGAACTTTGGCATTTACTTAAAATTTTCAAATTAAAACACAATATTCGTTCTCAGAATAATGAATTCTCAAAATTATTATTACAAATTGGAGATGGTAATATAAATCCTTTTATAATACCTAATAACTGGAGAACTAACGATGTTTGCTTACAAATTTATAAAAATATTAATAAAATAAATGATTATGGTCGTGTTATTTTAGCACCTCATAATGAAGACATTAAATTTTTGAATAAAAAAATTTTAATGTTATTAAGTGGTGATAAGAAGGCTTATTATAGTACAGATTATGTGACTCTTAAAGGTGTTGATCAAAGTGATGACAACATTCATCTACTTTTTCCAATAGAAACATTAAACAATATTTATGAAGATTTGCCACCTCATAAATTAGATTTAAAAGTTAATGCTATTGTTCTGTTAATTAGAAATTTGAGTATACACGAAGGTTTGTGTAACGGTACTAGACTTAAAATAACCAAATTATTTAGATATAATATTGAAGCAGAAATATTAACAGGAGAAAAAGCAGGTAATAGATTTTTTATTCCAAGAATTTCATTAAATGCAGGAGAATCTTCTTCATTACCGTTTATTCTTTATAGAAAACAGTTTCAATTAACATTAGCATTTTGCATGACCATTAATAAATCTCAGGGACAAAGTTTTGATTATGTAGGGTTATACATCAAAAGGCAATTATTCTCACACGGTCAATTATATGTTGCTTTATCACGATGTAGAAATCCAGATAACATATATAAAAATAATTTAGAAAATTCATTAGAGATTGAAAATATTGTTTGGGAAGAAATTCTTGATAATTAAAAAAAAAACAATTAGTTATATAAGTAAATATGTATATATATTTATTGCATATATTTATTAAAAAATATGTTCATATATATTCAAAAACCAAATTTCTCAATATAAAACATACGCAATAAAAGTATAAAATAAAGGAGAAATTATTTGAACGATAAGAGATTTTAATAATTAGCTAAATGAAAATTGTATATAAAATTTAATTAAGTTTCGATTTGATCCATATAAAAATACAAATAAAATCAAAGAAAAGATTTTTAAATCAAAATTTTTAAAGTGATTATGCTCTTATATTTTCAAAAAACACATTTCACAATATAAAATATACGCAATAATAGTATAAAATATGTTTTTATAAATAAAAAACAACATTTGTCGTGTTTCGACGTTTCGGACACTTTTCTTTGTGTCCCTCATCAGGATTCTATTAAAAAAATGTTATTACATAATTATTACAGGTATGTTAAACGTAAATAACTAAATCACATTAAATATATAAACAAAAAACTTACAATGAGACAGTGTCAATCTAGTAACGCAGAGAACAATCTGCTCGTCAATAACTAGATTTTACAAAATTCCCGCTTATATACTACCTAATGTATGTGTATTCGAAAATATACATTATCACAGATATAACTACTATATCTAAATGGTGACGTGAAGTAGAAATGGTGGGAGAGGCGTCGCTGACAGAGCTAGTAAACGGAGAGAGGTAACAGGGCAACACACAGGGTATTTTGATTACAAGAGCTGACAAGGGCAATGCTACTGTAATTATACAAAAATCAGTGTACTTAGAAAAAACTGAAAATTTATTTAAAGATAAAAAATATTATACAGAAATTAATAAAAATCCATTACCAAGCTTAGAAAGGAAAACTAATGAATTAATCAAACGACTCAATAAGATAGATTTTACTGGAAACGGAAAAAAGTTACCCGCAATATTACAGAAATTTAGTATTTCAAAAGCATATGGTCTAATTAAAATTCACAAAACCGGTTTTCCTGTCAGGCCAATCATATCCACAGTAAATTCACCTACATATAACCTTTCAAAGTTTTTCGCAAAATTCCTACAAAATAATTTAAACCCGGCTGTGTCACATGTAGAAAATAGTTTAACATTAAGAGAACAAATTAATGACATTGTTATCCCGTCTGATTATGATATTATTAGTCTGGATGTAGTCAGTCTCTTTACGAATGTACCCGAAAATTTGGTTGTTCAATCTATTGAAAAAAGATGGACGCAGTTGTATAACAAAATCAATACGTCTTGCACGGAATTTATAGAAGTTATAAAGTTTATTTTGAATAATAATTTTTTTCAATTCAATAAAAAATTCTATAAACAAACATTTGGTTCGGCAATGGGTAATCCATTAAGCCCGATTTTATCTGATATAGTTATGCAAGATCTTGAAACTGAGTGTATACAAAAATTGAATGTTAAACCTATGTTTTATTTCCGTTATGTTGACGATATCTTGTTATGTGTACCTAGCAATTCAATAGACCACACTCTTAATACTTTTAATACATACAACAAAAACTTACAATTTACGGTTGAAATAGCATAGAATGAAAGCATTAGCTTCTTAGATCTTAAAATTATAATAGACAAAAATAGACATATAATTACAAACTGGTACCGAAAACCTACTTTCTCAGGACGCTATTTAAATTATAATTCACACCACCCCCTCAGTAATAAAATAGCTATTATATATTGCTTAGTTGATAGAGCCATCAAATTATCGCATAACAGTTTCCACAACGAAAATATATCATTTATAAAAAAGGTGTTAAAACTGAATGATTATCCTTTACAAGTTATAGATTTTCACATAAAAAACGTTTAAGGAAGATAAAATTTACAACAAATTTTAAACAAACAGAACCTGTTAATAATAAAGCCGTCATTAGCTTGCCGTATGTTAAGGAACTGGAATTTTTCAATTATAACTTCTTTAAACAAGTTAGTACAAAGGTTGTCTATAGCACTACAAATAAGTTAAATAATATTATAAAGTTAGGTAAAGATAAAACAGAAAAAGCGAATCAAGCCAATATTGTATATAAAATCAATTGCCGGGATTGCAACGCTTCTTATGTCGGACAAACGAGTAGACGCCTACAAGTCAGAACAAAAGAACACGCAAAGAAATATAAAGATGAAGATCAAAATTCTGGATTATTTATGCACGCTAATGAAACAAATCACACAATAGATTTTGAAAACATAAAAATATTAGATAATGAAATAAATAATGGAAAAAGACTTCTCTCTGAGGCGTTTTTTATACACACACAACCAAATTTTATTAATAAACAGTTCGAAATTACAAGGCTACCCAACGAATACAATACATTTATAAAAAAATTCGATTTCTCATCTCCGAAATAATGTAATTGCCGTTCGATGACTTTGTAAAGGTACCAGGAACACACACATGTAGGAGGTATGATTACACAGCGTGGAAGTTGGCATAGCCCGCTTATCAAAACATCGATAGCGCCACCTCCTCTTGTGTGTGTTGCCCTGTTACCTCTCTCCGTTTACTAGCTCTGTCAGCGACGCCTCTCCCACCATTTCTACTTCACGTCACCATTTAGATATAGTAGTTATATCTGTGATAATGTATATTTTCGAATACACATACATTAGGTAGTATATAAGCGAGAATTTTGTAAAATCTAGTTATTGACGAGCAGATTGTTCTCTGCGTTACTAGATTGACACTGTCTCATTGTAAGTTTTTTGTTTATATATTTAATGTGATTTAGTTATTTACGTTTAACATACCTGTAATAATTATGTAATAACATTTTTTGAATAGAATCCTGATGAGGAACACAAAGAAAAGTGTCCGAAACGTCGAAACACGACAAATGTTGTTTTTTATTTATAAAAACATTACCTGGTAGATAAGCCATTAGGATCACTATATAGTAATACTAAGAAAACTACCATTAGATGCAACTAACAATCTAAATGAGAAATTGTTTAAACGATATTATAAGAGATCTAAATCAATAGCTAAATGAAATTGGTATACGAAATTTATTTAAGTTTCAGTTTATACATAAAATAATAAAAATAAAATACAACAAAAGATTTTTAAATCAAAATAGATAGCGTAAATGTACTCTTATGTATTCAAAAAAATCACTACCTTGAAAATAAATAGGTTCAAAGTCTTCAAGGTCTTATTTTTCAAAGTTGGGGGTTGACGAGCGGAGCGAGTAGGGGGCGCAGCCCCGCTAGTATATATATATATATATATATATATATATATATATATATATATATATATATATATATATATATATATATATATATATATATATATTAAATATAATTATATATAATTTATATATAATTATTTGAAAAAACTAATTATTTATTTTTCAAAAATAAAAATGAATGAAAAATAAATATAAAAAACCTGATGGTATATTTAATAACGTACATGTCATATTGCATAATAATCATATTTCATCAAATAATCAAAAGAATCATCTCTAGCGACGTTTCGATGCCATCGACCAGTTGCCATCGCTAGCAACCAATCGGGAATTTTTAGTATAGGTATGGTTTCGAATCACCAGAAAATAGTGCCCAAACGTTTCTAGTAGACGTTCGCCGCTCTTTTCATTTCATCTACTTTTGTTTCTCGTCCTTACGCATACACTCCTTTTCTCTCCCAGTAAATCTTTTATGTATATATGTCCTAGCGGCGGTAGCGCATCAGCCGTGCGATGTGGGGAGCGAGATTGCTGGAGCGGAAATTGGCTCGCCGCCGAGGAAGTAGAGTCCCGTAGAATTCGGCCGGAATAGCCCCGAGAGTGAAGGAGCAGTCGCGGAACTCCACCTCCATCTAACGCTTTCTTTATTCTTCCTATCGCTTTTTCCTCACTTTTCACCAACAGCCAGTTCCACCTTACACTAGTGGTAACTTCTTTTTCTTTAAGCCCCTCCCCCTTTCCCTACCTCTTTATCGATCATTCCTTTGTGTTTTGTATTTGTATAACCGCGGTGAAAGATTCGACGGATTCAAAAAGAGAACTGCGCTATTTATGCTTCTCTATATACATGTACATCAATGCGGCTATAGGCTATCCAAAGTTGTGACTCTATTCACAGTTCGGAATATTCTTTCGTCTGCCGCACTGTCATGTAACTACTAATAGTTTCTCTTTCTCTTCTTTATAAGCACTCTGAATATTAATCAGAGTAAAGTCGCGCCGCTAATAGAAAGAAAATCAACGTTTACCACTAGGGTATATATGAGAATTACTATGCCTTCAGAAATTATTGTTTCCAATCCATTTGTGTGTGTGTGTGTGTGTGTGTGTGTGTGTGTGTGTGTGTGTGTGTGTGTGTGTGTGTGCGTGCGTGCGTGTGTGTGTGTGTGTGTGTGTGTGTGTGTGTGTGTGTGTGTGTGTGTGTGTGTGTGTGTGTGTATTCGAAATTCATAAGATAATTATTAAATTGGCTATACATGTGTCAGTTTTCCACGCCACCCTTGAGGTACTGTTATGGGCTCGTTGAGTTTTTTTTATTTTATTTAGATTTTATATATGAGAAATAACCATAATTAAATATAATTTTAAGACATGCTAAAATCAAATTAAACTATTCCCATAATTTTGCATATGAGTCTAAATAAAACCATGGAACTCATCGCCGATGGTCATATTATAACCATGGGAGTCCGTAATTCCTCCCCCTCCTATGGACCTAGCCTTTTCCTTCTTCCTTCCATAAAGTGTCTCTATCAACGTTGTTGTTAACCAGCTGTGGTTTGTACATGATTAGATATGCTAACGTATGGATAATGATTAAATTTTTGTATTTTATTACATTTAAATTGTAAAATCTAAAAATATGTTTCCATAAACGTGTTCATTTAAACTTACTTTTCCTTGGAGTTATTTTGTTGAATAACAATAAGAAACACAAATTCATTTCGATCTAAATGTTTCTATGGAAAGTACAATATTTGAATTTTTTTTTCAATTTTATTAACTAGTATAGTAGAAACATTAAAATTATATGTATTTTTGTAAAAATAGCAATTTTTTTTAGTAAGTATGGTGGCGGAATTCGTCAGCTTTTGATTTTTTCGTAGAAAAATAGAAAAATCTATCTTTTACATGGACATAGATATAGATCCCGCATGATTAGCAGTACTTCTGACGCATAAGCAAATAAGACCAAAATAATGTATTTATATGTATGGCCTACTAAACTACGTAGGTAAATAAGAAGATTTAAAAAAAGAAAGTTTCAGTTCGCACACTAGATATAGGGCAATAGGAAATTATCAATTATCAACTTACTAAACAAAATGAATGTATTTATTATTAATATTAATTCTCTGGTAGAAATAGTCACCAACCGTTCACAATTAGTTCACCAAATCGCAAAGGTCTGGCCAACTGTTTAACCAATGGTTGGTAATAAATGCCGCTTATTTCGTCACGGAATAATCCTTGCGGTGGGTCAACGAATACTGAATACTAAAAATCACGGAAAAAGAAAATTTACATAATTTATTATTCAAATAAATTATTTAAAGCTGTATTATTCATCGAATGTCAAAAAATCACATACAGACAGTACCTTACTTGACACAAATAGATTTAAATCAGTAAAACTTGTAAGGTAAAGTACCCGAAAGCGGGATATATTCGGAATACAACCATATACAAACGGTGTTTTCAGAACCGACAACCAAAATTTTTAAAAACTTTTTAATTTAGATTAGTCATTGATACACAATCTATTTTACTAATCTATACAAAAATAAACCTATTTAAATAATTTTTTCTGATAAATAAGTAAGATTGAAAAAACATGTGTACGACTGCTATTCCCGGACACTCAATGTCGAGCTGGGACCTAAATAGGGATGTTACTCGAACCCTATATTGGGAGAATACTTTTAAATGTGTTCCGCTTTCGGGTATTGGGAAATATGAGGCGGCTAAAGTTGGAAAAAAATTTGACTTCTCACGCTACTGAAATATAACCACGAAAAGTTTGGATGCCGTTTACAATCAATTAAAAGAGTAAATTAAGACAAAATTGACGTGCATACATAGTTAGTATCACAAATAATGTTAACAAAGTAATGCCGTTACCCTATTAACATTTTATAGTAGTTATTTCACTGCTGTCCCGATTTCGGTCCTATTTTTAATTTTGTCCCGCATTCGGGTACTTTACTTTACATAAAATTGAGATTAGTTTATACACAAGTCAGAGAATGTACAGGCGTCCTGATTCGTCTGTATTACAGGCATAAACATCTGTAATTTCCAGACAAGCGACAAGGTTCAACGTCGGATCTGGTGGGCTGATTTACTTTTTTTAATAATTTCCTTATGATATTTTACTCTAGCGTGAGTCTACGCATTTGGACGTAAGTATACCTATATATGTGCATTTATCCTTATTGGCAGCAGGCACAGGCCGCGTATTATGATATGTCTACTTAACCTTAAAATAATTTTATTCCCATCTCTACTATAATGGCCATTTTATAGCCTGAAAAGCGGGGCAAAAGTGGCGTCTGATTCCCTCTTATACTTTATTCCCGCATAATGCGAGAATAAAGTAAATTAGCGGGAATAAAGTAACATAGTCTAATTTTGTACGTTTATGGTGAATTGGGTTAAAACTAATAAAATTATAACACATAAATACAAAATAACTTTTCAAATTTATGAAGTGGCCACAGTGGCGATTGGAATAAAGTACTATATGTAACACGGGACTAAAGTCGATCATACCCTTGGGTGATCACTGCCCTCGCTTTGCTACGCTCGCTCGGGCACTGAACTTACCGGCGGGAATAATTTGCGACTTTAGTCCCTTGTTATATGTACTATTATTTCCACTACAATCATTTTATACTTTTTACAAACTAAATCGTTTTTAGTTCTATATTTCTATATATTACTAGTTCTTATTAGTTATACTGTTGTTGTTTCATAAGCTATGAAATGTTTAAGTATCGATAGTTCATCAACCGTTGGCTAACCGTTAGTCAATATTTTTTATATTTGTTGGCCTAAAACATTGACCAACAGTTAGTTATAGCTTTTAAAAATTGTTTCATCAACCCAAGTTTTATGTGTGTGGAGTAAGTAATATTTTTGAGAGGTTGAGCAAAGGATCTCTAGTGACACTGTGGATCCAAAAATTGAGTTTTACTCTACATGGCCATTACTTTTTTTTAGAGTGATGCCTTTGATCTCTGCTATCCCATAAACATATAAAGCAGGAATATTTGGTAAAACCTGATTGCAGTATTAATATGATCGATATTTTTTTCCCACTCCCATAAATTTGTGCAGTAGACTATATTGTATGCCGATTGCTTGTCGCCTAGCATAAATATACAGGTAAGCGCATCTTCTTATTTACAGATTCTAAACACTGCAGCGCTACGCTGCGGGCTATGCCTGTACTCGTAAGTATACTTGATACTTACTCCGAGCGTCTAGCCATCCGGCTGTACACGTATGTCGAACGTGCACTCTCGCATTAGGATGTAAGTTACACCATTCTAACAGCCGACTTGATATACTAAATCCTGCTGTGTATTACTAAGTTATGAATACTTGGCTTTTATAGTATATTACGATACGTGTGACTTAAGTGCCACATTATTGCACGGTGTGAGGTTCGCGCCCGAGAGCAGCGAGGACGCTAAACGCCGTGTAATAAAGAGCCACTTAAGTCACGAGTATCGTATACTATTTTATGGCTCGTGTGACATAAATCCGCCATATTGTTATTTTATTTATTTGTGCATATTTTATGATAGTTGGAAGTTGTAGTGAGAAGTGTAGGGTGGGGGGGGGGGCGCAGCCCTCCCGCCCTTAACAAAATTAATAAAAAGATATTTAAATAATAAAATATCTGATATAGAATATGGTTATTATTGAATCTGGAATATTGAATACACGTAAAAAAATCATAAAACTAGATTCTTGACAATTTGATTTGTATTTTTAATAATAAGTTAAAATTTATGAAAATGAAACATTCGTATACATTATATCATCAAAGAGAAAGACTTTTATATCACTCTAACCACAATGTCACAGCTTTGCTATGTTTTTACAGCGCTCGTGGTATAAAATACCGTTTGAGTCTAATACATAAGTATATTATTTACCTCACGTGACTTTTTACTTTTGCTTCGCTCGAGTGAAAAACATTATACAACCTGTTCTCGAAATGTATGTCTTACTCAACAGAACCTGGTAGAGCACAAAATTTTAAGACGAAAGTCACGTTACCGTTTTTTGCAAATTTTGAGTATTAAAGAAGTTGTAGATACTTAAAAAATAAACACATCAGCTAATCAGCTCAAAGGCAGCCGCGGTTTGCGGGGAAGTGGGCGGAGCTCGCGCGATACGGTAGGCAGAAGTAGGAGAGGCGCGTCATTGGCGCCTCATCCGCTAGAGGGGGATCGCTGGCATTTTTCGATCAATATCCTGCTCTCCTGATCATACACTGTCGATATTCTTTTCAACTTCCCCCACTTTCTCAGCAAGGAAGGCTAGCTGGTATCTCCCGATCGATCTTCTTCTCTCCTGCTCCTACCAGCTCGATAACCTTCTCTCCTGATCCTAGTAGCTCCTTCATGCACCCTCTCTTGACCCCACCCTCTCTCCCCCTCTTGTATACTTTTTCAGTCGCACTCGTACTTTTTCGGTCGGTCTCGTTCTTTCACGCTCTCTCTTGTACTTCCTCGGTCGCTCTCGTCCTTTCTCACTCTCCATCATACTTTCTCGCTACTGTTAGATTTCTTCGCTTTGTCCCTCCCTTCGGTCTCTTTTTCTTACTTCTCACTCGCTCTCATTCCTTGTCACTCTTTGTCATACTTTCATGGTCACACACGCACATACACACACACGCACACGCTAGCACACGCACACGTACACCTACGCTCGCACGCACGCACACACGCACACACACGCTCGCACGTATATGAACACACACCTACGCTATAACAGATACGCACACCCACGCTCGCACGCATACGCACATGCTCACACAGGCTCGCACGCATACGGACATGCTTACACATACACGCTCGCACGCACACACCCACACATGCACACACGCATATGTACGCACCACCCACCCTCGAACACAGACATGCCCCACATAGCATGAAAGGTTCCGGAAGAACGTTCCAAGAAAGCTTACAGAGGAAGGTTAATGGAACCTTCCAGGAAGCTAACTGAAACTTTCAGGAAGGTTACATTGGAAGATTTCTAAGTAAGCTTCCAGAAAGATTCCAGGAAGGAATCAGAAAAAGTTTCAAATACTTAACTATGAAATATTACATGGAAGCTCTACGGATACTTCCAAAAAGCTTAAATAGAAGATTATCGAAAATGAGTACTGGAAGCTTTCGCGGAAGGCTCTTGGAAGCTAACATAAAGCTTCTAGGAAGAACAAAAGTTAAATTACATATAAAGATTACGGGAAGCTTTTTAAATACATTCCAGGAAGCTTCCTCTAGAAGTTCCAATTAAACCTTGAGAAGAGCTTTCATAGAAGATTCTAGGAAGTATTCAAGTAAGGTTCCTGACATAAATAAAGCCACTGGCCTAAAGTTATAACGGAAGCTTCCGGCTAGATTCCGGAGTAACCTTTTTAGGGAGCTTCCAGAACGCGTTAGGAAAGTCTATCAGAAAGGTTCCAAAAGTGCTACGGTGAAATGTTGCTCAATACTTACGAATAAGCTTCCACGAAGCTTACATAAACGATTACTGAAATGAGCACTGGAAGCTTCGCGGAAGGCTCTTGGAAGCTAGCATAAAGCTTCTAGGAAGAATAAAAGTTAAATTACATATGAAGATTACGTGAAGCTTTTGAAATATATTCCAGGAAGTTTCCTCTGGAAGTTCCAATTAAAACTTGAGGAAAGCTTTCATGGAAGATTCTAGGAAGTATTCAAGCAAGGCTCTTGACGTATAAATAAAGCCACTGGCCTAAAGTTATAACGGAAGCTTCCGGCTAGATTCCGAAGTAACCTTTTTAGGAAGCTTCCAGAAACCGTTAGGGAAGTCTAACAGAAAGGTTCCAAAAGTGCTACGGTGAAATGTTACTCAAAATTTACGAGAAAGCTTCAATCAAGCTTACATAAACGATTACTGAAATGAGCACTGGAAGCTTCGCTGAAGGCTCTTGGTAGCTAACATAAAGCTTCTAGGAAGAACAAAACTTACATTATGTATAAATATTACGGGAAGCTTTTGAAATATATTTCAGGAAGCTTCCTATGGATGTTCCAATTAAACTTTGATGAAAGCTTCCATGGAAGATTCTAGGAAGTATTAAAGGAAGTTTCCTGAAATATAATAATGTAACTGTCCTAAAGTTATAACAGAAGCTTCCGAGTGGACTCCGAAGTAATTTTTTTAGGAAGCTTCCAGAAAACGTTAGGAAAGACTAACAGAAAGGTTCCAAAAGTGCTAGGGTGAAATGTTACTCAGAATTTACGAGAAAGTTTCCATAAACCTTACATAAACGATTACTGAAATGAACACTGGAAGCTTCGCAGAAGGCTCTTGAAACCTAACATAAAGGTTCTAGGAAGAACAAAAGTTGAATTACATATGAAGATTGCGAGAATTTTTTTAAATACATTCCAGGAAGCTTCCCATGGAAGTTCCAATTCTACCTTGAGGAAACCTTTCATGGAAAATTCTAGGAAGTATTCAAGCAAGATACCTGACATACAATAAAGCAACTGGTCTAAAGTTATACCGGAAACTTCCGAGTGGATTCAGGAGTAACCTTTTTAGGAAGCTTCCATGCCGAAAGCGTTAGGAAAGACTAACAGAAAGGTTCCAAAAGTGCTACGGTGAAATGTTACGCAATACTTAGGAGAATGTTTCCACGAAGCTTACATAAACCATTACTGAAATCGGCACTGGAAGGTTCGCGAAAGGCTCTTGCAAGCTAACATAAAGCTTCTAGGAAGATCGAAAGTTAAATTACATGTAAAGATTGCGGGAAGTTTTTGAAATACAGTCCAGGAAGCTTCCGATGGAAGTTCCAATTAAAACTTGAGGAAAGCTTTCATGGAAGATTCTAGGAAGTATTGAAGCAGGGTTCCTAACAAATATAAAAAATAGCTGGCTTAACGATATAATGGAAGCTTTCAAAAGGGTTCCAAAGTAACATTCCTAAGAAGCTATTAGCAAGTTTTAGGGAAGGCTGACAAGAAGGTTCCAAAAGTGCTGCGGTAAAATGCAACTTGAAATTTACGGGGAAGCTTTTAGAAAGCTTACATAAAAGTTTACAGAAGATCAGCACTGGAAGTTTCGCGGAAGGTTCCACCTTGGAAGCTTCATAGATTCATAGATCGTCTGATAATCATCTTATTTTGAAAATCGAGAAAGTTCAGGCGCGCTGCGCGCGCTCTTCCTTTGCCTTTATTCTATTATGCCTGTTACGAAACCAATTTGTAAATCCGTTCGTATTAAAATTCACTTTTATACACACATATATATATATACACAAATAATTAGAGATTTTCTTTTAAATAATTTCTTCAAAGCTCTGTCTTGGCCTCAAATTACGAGTTACCGACCGCGTGCACGAATTTTCATTCGGGGCCACAGCTGTCTCTTAACCAATTTTTGAAATTGATGAAGAGAGACCACGGGACAGGCGCGAAGAGGCGCGCTTGCAGACGTTCTGGTCGGCTGAGACATTCTTTTAAAGTGTTACTATAGCAACCGTTTGACTTTAAACATAACAAAAAAAGAACAAAAAAGATTCATTCTATGATTGAAGAGCTCAATACGTTCGGATGTATTTCAATCTGTCTATATTACGTTGACTAATAATAACAAATAAATATTTATCCACTATTCTTTGACCTTATTAATTCTTTTACGAACAATGCCTATACAATAAATAACCGCAAATTTATTCAATATTATTTATTGAAACTTGGATTGTATTTGTTTGTTTATTGCTACAATACAAAAATTTGGAGGTTATAATATACAATTAAAGTTTGAAGGTATAATATTTTATGACTGGTTTCTTCGTAATATTTCTGCATTGTATCGTCTTATCGTTTCAGGTAATATTGTTGGAATATTTTAAAAACGTTTCTTGATTTACTAATAAATAATTTTTCGATTTGATGGAGAAGTTTACGTCGCTTTTAGTGAAATATATCATGAAATATTTATCTTTAAGATTTCCGCAATGTATCGCTTTTGTCATTTCTCGGAATGGTTCCGAAATAATTAAAAAACATTTATAGAATTATGGAAAAATAGTTCTTCAATATAATGTTGAATATTACGTCATTATTAGTGAAATATTATAATTAAATGGAATGTCTCTGCAATATTTCCGTAATGTATCGCCTTATCAATTCTCGGAATATTTCACAAATGTTTCACAAACGTTTCTTGAATTGTAATATCGATAAGTAGGAATCTTTATTTATGTCATTTTCATGCAATTTTTCGCCGAGTATATGAGAATATCTCTAGAACTTTTAATGTTCAGTGTTTAAAAAAAACATAATTTTTTTGTTCGAGCAATTACTTATCTAGTCAAAGCTTGCTTTACTCGTTTTTTAGTTTTTTTTTTTTTTAAATGAAAGCAACATAATTCCATTTTACGAGTATATCGAAAAATTTTTTTTTATAATATAAATGACGAACTTATTTGGCTTAATCCTATCAAAATTGTATTAAATTTTAAATATATCATTTTGATAATTTAACTACGTTTTTCTAAAATATTAAGTTAGTGATTACAATGACTTTTGGAATATAAAATTCAAAATTCAGCGTGTGCTTATCAAAAATCTATTTTTTTTTTTCTTAATGAGTTGACGCTTGAGAAGTAATTTTTTGAAGACGCATGACTTTTAAACAATGCGTGGCACACCCACGTGCAACAAATCAAATGATTGTATTTTTAATAAAGAATGAAATCTGATAGCCATATTAAGAAAATTCTTTATGTTAAAAGGTATGGAATAGAATTACTATGAAAATTTTTATTTTTGAGAAATGACTGATACAACTTTCTTGATTCTAGATTTCAAATGTATTGAATTTTTAAATAATTAAATTAGGTTAATTTTGGACTCCACATGGCCAAAAAAGGAATATAATGAAAAATATACAGTAACATTTTTTTTATTATAGCTTATCAAATCTTCAACTTGAATGGTCTACCTGGAGTCTAAAATCAACCCAATTTCATTATTTGATAAATTAACTTTCAAACATTCATTTAGAAAAACACAATTTTGTAATCCTTTCTATATATAAATACTATACTCAGAATTTTTTGAGCGATTCTATTCGTACTATCATAAGATATACTCGTTGAAAAATTGCATCAAAATGACAAAAAGCAGATTCCTACTTATCGACATTACAATTTTTTTTAATTAAAAAATTTCGAAACAATTTTTTGGGAAAACACAATTATCAGGCCCACCGTATATATAAATACTATACTAAGAATTTTTTTAAACCATTCAATTAGAATTTTCATAAATTATTTAATCAACATAATGAAATGCCAAATATAAAAACATGTTTATTAAGAGTAATAATTCCGACACTATAATTTTTTAATTTACCGCATTAAATATATAATTTTTGAAATGCATTAATATTTTAAATAAAATAATCAAAATAATAACAATTAAATAATCATCAAAAGTGTAACTTATTTAGATGAAAATGTCCGAACTCCTTCAAGCGAGCGATAGCGTAACGGATAGCATGCGTGCGTAGTAACCCAAGGATCGTGGGTTCGATTCCCGGTCACGTCAAAAAATTTTGTGTGAAATTGTTTCTGCGATTATAAAATGGCGATCAATATAGGTAGAAATAAGTTCTAAAGAATATGTGCGAATTGTTAATACTTATAGAGAATTTCTAATATTTATTTATTTACTCTTTCAAGAACTTGGAAAAAGCTTCTTAAAAGCTTACTGGAAGGTTCCCACAGACTATCTGAAACTTCCAGAACCATATTTGAAAGTTAACTGAAAGCTTACTGGAAAGTTCATAAAGTCTACTTGAAACTTTCGGTAACTTTTTCGAAAGATTCCTGAAAGTTTCCTGGAAAGTTCCCACAGACTACCTGAAGCTTCCAGTAACTTATTTGAAAGCTAACTGAAAGCTTACTGGAAGATTCCGATAGTCTACTTGAAACTTTCAGTAACTTTTTCGAAAGATTCCTGAAAGTTTCCTGGAATATTCCTACATCCTACATGAAACGTACAGTCATTTTTTCGGAGGCTCCCTTAAGTTCCTGAAAGGTTCCTGAAAGGATTCTTACACAGTTCCTGAATTCTTCCAAGGAAGCTTCTCGTCATGAATTTGACGTAGACATTATGTACTGCCGGGAAGCTTTCATGGAACCGTTCAGGAAGCTTCCATTCTCAAAATGACATAAATCGATTCTGAAGTCTTGTAGGAAGTATTTTTTAAAGCTTTCTGTAATCTTTCGGGGAAGACTACTGGAAGATTCCCACAAACTACATGAAGCTTCCAGGAACTTTTTGAAAAATTCCTGAAAAGTTCCTAGAAAGTTTCCGAAAACTTCCTGAAAAGTGTCTGAAACAGTTCCTGCAATCTTCCGAGGAAGCTTTTTGTCATGAATTTGACTCAGACATTAGGTACTTTCAGGAAGCTTTCGTGGAAGCTTTCCTGAAGCATACGAGGTTTCATGAAAGCTTCCAGGAAGTTTCTAGTAAGCTTTCATGCTATGTGGGGCATATGTACGCACACACCCACGCTCGCATGCGCTCGCACACACACGCTCGCGCACGCACAGGCACACACACCTACGACATAACCCACACGCACACCCACGCTCGCACGCACATAACACGTACGCACCCACATCCACGCTCGCACGGATACGCACACGCACGCACACCCATGCTCGCACACGCACACACCCACGCTCGCACACGTATACAGATACCTATGCGTACGTATGCATGGGTGCATATGCACGTATGCGTGTGTGTACGTATAAGGGTGTCTCTACAACCTTGCGTGTAGCGCGTGCGTATACACGTGCGTGCGAGCAATTGAAGGAGAGGGGACAGAGGTATCAACTGTCTCGCGCGGAGTACACCTAACCTAAAAACGGGCTTGTTAAAAGGCAGCAGCACCGCATGTTGAGAGCAGCACTGATTTATTTGTTATTATACACGGTTTGTGATAAAATATATTAACAAATATATACAAATATAATACCAAGTAAATCAGTGCTGCTCTCAACATGCGGTGCTGCTGCCTTCTAACAAGCCAGTTTTTAGGTTAGGTGTACTCCGCGCGAGAGAGTTGGTACCTCTGTGCGCATGCGTGCGAGCGATTGAAGGAGAGGGGGTACTCAGCGGTAGAGATACCAACTGTCGCCGATATTCATTGTTCGACGTTGAGCTGAATAATCGATTACACGGCACTACACCAGTGTCATCAATATCAAATCAATATAAAAACTAGGGGGGCTGCGCCCCCAGCGTACCTTCGGCACGCCCCCCCCCCCCCCCCCGCCCCCTACACACACCTGCTCCTCGCTTCGCTCGTCGCCCATCCCCTCCCTATGTAAAAACTTCGTTTTTACATAATAGGCACGACCGCAATACTCAGGAGAACCTTGTATTTTTATAAAAGCGAAAATAGCAACACTTCCGATATTTATAATAAAAAAAAATTAAATATATAATAATAATAAAAAACCTAACTACATATACCTATACAATCTCAATTACAAAAAAATACTTGCGCACATATGCATATATATACACTAATACCGCGAAAAGGAGAAAAACAGAAGGAGAATGCTCAATACTGATGCATTCGGCAACGGCAATCTGGCTTAGCCCTGCGACCTGCGTGCATGAATACTTATACTGCAGCAGTCGAAACGGCTACGCTAGGTACCTCGGCTCACGGTCGTACATACTTCTCGGACCTATGTATACTACCGTGCTTCGGCTAGGCTACATTCGCACATCAAGAACAGCGGAAAAACACATGCGACTCGTGCGACCGCGAGGTATAAGATATATCTATATATATGATCGCGCGCGCTTTCTGCTACTGCTGAGGGTGAGCTCACATGAGACGGAGTGATTCCGGCGGAACGTATTTAAACACGTGAGTGCGAAAGAGACATTCGCTGCAGAACGCTCCGCTGACCTCTCTCTCGCACTCACGGGCTTAAATGCGTTCCGCCGGCATCATTCCGTCTCATGTGAGCTCACCCTGAGTAGTGCGGCGTGCCGTCAACCGTGGCGCACATGTGTCCATGGTGTGTGTTGTCAACAATCGAATCGTCTGGCTCCCGGCGTCCCCAGCGATGACTGTGGCTGCTGTAGTATGCCGCCCTGGTGAATCGTGTTCGCCCTTTCATCGTGTTCGTCGATTGTTGATGATTCGTCGGAGATGGGAAGGCAGTGTGTCAGCGGCGAGAGCAGATTTAGTAAGCATTTTCTCGTTCCTAACCTCTCTGATGGGTGAGCTGATGGTACTTTCGCTTGTTGCAGGTATCTGTGGCAGCGAGAGTAGTGTAAACGACGGGCACTGCTGCAGACTGTTTCTTGGGTGTGTAAATGTTGTCTGAGTCATCTATTTATTAATTATATGTGGTTTTTAGATGCTCAACTTTCCTTGTTTGGCTCTTACACTAGTGACTATTATGTGTACAGTTAAGCTGCTGCTTGTGTCTTCAGCGTCTTCAGTGAAACAACGGTTTAAGGTCTCCACCAGTTCTTCCCCTCTAGTTGTTACAGGAAGCTGGTACAGTGAGTGAACAACAGCCATTGCTGCAGACTCTTCTTTTGTATGGTATGTTTTTTTGAGTCATCTATTTATTAGTCAATGTGGTTTTTAGGTGCTCAACTCTCCTCGCATGTCCCCCAGAATAGGAACTGATCTGCTGTTCATGCGCTTTGCTGATCCCTAGGCTGAGGCATTCCCTGACATTGAAACACAATTGACGGTCTCTGTCAGTACTTTCCTCCTAGGTGGTGTGGTTACTGACACAGTGGATCGCTGTTAGATGATTCTCAGCAGACTGGCATCCATGGAGTAGTGCCAGCCTAGACCGTCTAGCCCTATTTTGCAACTTCTGCAGCTCTAAGTGATCTTCGAGTGTTTGTGTTTTAAAGTGTGAGGGGATAGGTAATAGGAACTGGGAAATATTATATAAGTGCTGTGTGTGTTGTTAAATGCGATAAGGGTAGGTAGTTGTCCCTGGTAATATTAGCTCGTCTATTTAATTTCTAAGTTTAGTCAGGGTGTAAGAACTCGCTTCAGGGTATCTGTTGTATTAAAATACATCATTATGTATTTCGCAGACTTCTACCCAGTGAGACTTGCCTATTTAATAGTTTTCTACTTGGCAAATATTGCTCGTACAAAAAAGTGTTCAACATAAAAAAGCTGTATTCTAATTAGTTTTAGCAGATAGACCTGTACATATTAGCTTAAAATTAATTTTTCTAGACATTAGGCTTAAAAATCGATTTTTTGAGATATTTCTTTGTGCTCGCATTTGAAAAATTTTTCATCGATCTATCTCAATATAGAACCAGCAGTTAGGTATAATTAGAGGAGTATTTTCCCGCAATCCCAATGAAATCGGTCGAAAATTCATTGAGATAATCGAGAAACTTGAGTACATACGTACGTACAGACATACATACATCTCAGAAAACGCTTAAAACGCACTCGCTCTGAGTGGAACATGGTTTTTACACATTAATTTTTCAGTATTTGAATTCTTACAATTTTCGCTCTGGTGAAATTATAAGGCTCTCCCGAGTAGCGGTCGTGCCTAATCAATGCTTATGAAGTCCGTACAAGGTGATAAACTATGAATATAATATTTTTTTAAATAAGAATTAAATTAATTATAACAAATAAAATTTAAAACATTATTCAATCAATTATAAAAAGATATATTGTACTACAATTTTAAAAGAAAATATTTTAAAATACTTTATATGCAAATCATTTTTTTAAAGTATTTTTTAAAGTAATTTTAAATAATTTTTTTAAGCATTGATTTTGATATAGATTTGATATTGATGACACTGGTGTAGTGCCGTGTAATCGATTATTCAGCTTAACGTGCAGGCGACGAGCCACGGGTTGTCAAAACACACGGAGCAGACAGCAATGATATGCCGCAAAGGTGTGATGGTCTATCTTCTTTGGCAATATCAACTCTTCTTTCTCTATCATTGTCTTTACGAGTGTATTTTCAGGTATTGGTATTTATGATAAGGTGTAGTGAAGGAGTGAAAAGAAGAAAAGAAAAAAAAGAAGACAGGAAACGGAGGTCCAAGAAGACTTTTTCAAGGATGATGCACGGAGCAAGAGCCAAAGTGTACCATCAACAGGATTATACATTATACATTAATTATATATTAGATACGTATAACCTCATTATTTATATTATATAATTCTTTAAAGAAAAATTGGTACTTTGTGTTTGTTTTTTTGCTTTGTTGCAGCTTATGTTCAGGTGACAGGTTATTATAGTGCTACACGGCATCATCAACATTTTTTGCATTGTAGACAATAGAATATTGTCGCAATATTATAATATAATTGATTGAATAATGTTTTAAATTTCAATTATTATAATTAATTTAATTCTTATTTAAAAAAATATTATATTCATAGTTTATCACCTTGTACGGACTTCATAAGCATTGATTTTTATATTGATTTGATATTGATGACACTGGTGTAGTGCCGTGTAATCGATTATTCAGCCCAACGTCGAACGATGAATATCGGCGACAGTTGGTATCTCTGCCGCTGAGTACCCCCTCTCCTTCAATCGCTCGCACGCACGCGATTACGCACACGCCGCACGCAAGGTTGTAGACACCCTAAGTACGCACACACACCCACGCTCGCACGCACACGCACACACACAGCTACTATATAACACATACACACACCCACGCTCGCACGTACATGCGCACACGCGCCTACACGCATACGTACGCATACACACCCATACGTACGCACACACCCACGCTCGCACGCATACACACACACACACACACACACACACGCTCGCACGTTTTTTCCACGTTCTTTATTCGGCGTAAACAAAACAATAGGTTAAAGTGAACCACTTGGTAATTAAATGAGTATTCGATAAAAAGAAATAAAGCACCTTTAATTTGCATAGGTATTTTTCGAATAAAATTATATTATTAAAGCGTATCATTAACAGATAAAAACTAGTTTATTATTTAACTCAATAGATGAAAATAAATAATAACTTAATTATTTAATACATGCATTTTTATTGAACTATATTATTTAATCTATTAAAATGAAATTTAGTACGTGAAAATCAACTTGAAAGAACTTAGCACTTAGACAGGCCGTCGAAATATAATAGACCATCCCTAACATACCTTCTACTAGGAACATGAGTCGCTCAGGTGTTAAGGTTTGTTATTATTTTATTATGAAGTCGCTGTCTTTCGTACGCTCGCGCGTCAACGCCTTCTGACGTGGAACTTGCGTCCCCGGGTAAAAATTTATAGCCATGTACCCGGGGGCCGTGAGTTTCCCGTAGAAGAGGTATTTTGATGAGCGCAAGAGAGAAAGCGATATAATAATGAAAAATCTGAACGCCAAATACCTGGGGGATGCAAGTTCCCAGTAAAAGAGGTAGATGCGCGTCCAGCAGCGGTCAGCAAGTTCCTTGACAAATAAATATTCTCGTAAAAACACCACGGAGGACGCAATTTTACTGAAGAAGAGCTGAACGCGCAGGCGTACCCCCGTATCTGACTTGCCATTAAAGTAAAATCTTAAAGCGAAGTATCCGGGGGACGCAAGTTTCCCGTAGTAGAGTTAAACGAGCTCGTAAGACATATAGCGGTTTCCCAGTTAGTAGAGGTAGATACGCGCGTAGCCAGTTCCCAGAAGTAGAGGTAGATACGCGCGTAAGACAGAAAGCAAGTTGGTAATAGAAAAAATCTAAATCTCAAATACCCAGGGGACGCGAGCTTCCCATTTCTTTTTATCGAATAGCCATTTACCAAGTGGTTCACTTTAACCTATTGTTTTGTTTATGCCGAATAAAGAACGTGGAAAAAACGTGCCAGCGCGTGTGTGTGTGCGTATGCGTGCGAGCGTAGGTGTGTGCGTACGTATGGGTGTGTATGCGTACGTATGCGTGTATGCGCGTGTGTGCATGTGCGTGCGAGCGTGCGTGTGTGCGTACGTATGCGTGTGTGCATGTGTGGGTGTGTGCGTGCGAGCGTGTGTAACCGTGTGCGTGCGTGTGGGTTATATCGTAGGTGTGTGTGCGTGCGCGAGCGTGTGTGCGAGTGCGTGCGAGCGTGGGTGTGTGCGTACGTATGCGTGTGTGCATGTGTGGGTGTGTGCGTGCGAGCGTGTGTGTGTAAGCGTGTGCGTATGCGTGCGAGCCTGTGTGAGCGTGTGCATATACGTGTGAGCGTGGGTGTGCGTATGTGTTTATAGCGTAGATGTGTGTTCATGTGGGTGCAAGCGTGGGTGTACGTGTGCGTGTGCTAGCGTGTGCGTGTGTGTGTGTATGTGCATGTGTGACCGTGAAAGTATGACAAAGAGTGACAATGAATGAGAGCGAGTGAAAAGTAGGAAAAAGAGACCGAAGGGAGGGACAAAGCGAAGAAATCGAATAGTAGCGAGAAAGTATGATGGAGAGTGAGAAAGAACGAGAGCGGCCGAGGAAGTACAAGAGAGAGCGTGAAAGAACGTGACCGACCGAGAAAGTACGAGTGCGACTGAGAAAGTACACGAGAGAGGGGGAGAAAGAGAGGGGTCAAGACAGCGTGTACAAAGGAGCTAGTAGGATCAGGAGAGAATGACATCGAGCTGGTAGGAGCAGAAGAGAAGAAGATCGATCTGGAGATACCAATTGCCTTCCTTGCTGAGAAAGTGGGGGAAGTTGAGAAGGATATCGACCGTGTATGATCACACGGAGAAAAATTCGGTGCAGCCCCTACCCTCTAGGTTTACGGGGAGTGCCGATTTGAGGTAGTGGAGGCTATACACTCAATCAGAGTAGCAGCTACCCCGAATGGCGCGCCTCTTACACCGCTTCGGTATACTAGACAGCGTCTGCCCGTGCGAGATCAAGAAAAAGAGTACTCACTGCACCGAAAAAGTATAGCCTTTGCGCCGGATGGTGGGGAGTAGATGCTGCGCGCGTAAAATGCGCAACAGAAGCGCCTTTTCCGCTCGCTGACTGCGCCGCTCGCTGAGCGCGACTGTCGCGCCGATCGCAGGTTAGGACACACCCCGAATTTTTCTCCGTGCAAGAGAGCAAGATATTGATCGGGAGATGCCAGCGATCTTCCTCTAGTGGATGAAGCGCCAATGACGCGCCTCTCCCACTTCTGCCTACCGTATCGCGCGAGCTCCGCCCACTTTTCCGCAAGCCGCGGCCGCCTCAGAGCTGATTGGCTGATTTGTTTATTTTTTAAGTATCCACAACTTCTTTAACACGCAAAATTTGCAAAAAACGGTAACGTGACTTTCGTCCTAAAATGTTGTGTTCTACCAGATTCTGTTGAGTAAGACATACATTTCGAGAACAGGTTGTATAAGGTAAATAATGTACTTCCGCACCCGTGTCGACAATTGAACACAAACTATGATAAAACTAAAATTCATATAGTTTAAAATTGAATATTTAAATAGCGCACGGTTTGCTATCCCATAGCAGATGAAACTAACCTATAATATAGAGAAGCCTTATTATCACCATTTTTATTTATTCTTTGTGGTTTGTCAACTATTAACGAAGTTTTACTTCTTTTCCTGTTATTCTTATATGTAAAACCGCAGTTCAGAATAGTTTTGGTAGATAATTGGCATTAATTACGTGCCTGTGACTTAAGTAAATTCACTATTTCACAGTGTAATAATGGGCTACTTAAGTCACAGCTAGTCGTGCGGATTTAGGTCACACAGTGCTATAAAAAAAACCCTATAGTAGAAAACGGTAACCAATAGTACAAAATCTGCTGTATTTTGTTCCTCCTTAAAGGTATCGGCTCTAGGCCATGTTCGTAATCTGCTGTATGTATAGGGACCAAAAAAAAGTTTTTGCAAGAGTGATAGAGTAATTCTGATATCAAAATCATGTTCAGTGGGTCAAAATACATGTAAAGAAGGCTTCAGAGCTTGTAGCATTGCATAGTAACTTTATTAATCTCTCCAAATTCATGAAATAGTCCATTTTTCGTAATTTTCGGTAAATTTTTGGGATTTAAAGAAAAATGAAGGGGGATGGGGCAGCTCTGACACCAGATTCATGTTCAGCGAGTTAAAATACGTATAAAAAACTGTTCCTTGGCTCGGGTGGGGACTGGTTTTTCGAAAATATTTTTGCCGAAAGCTAATAATTCCGAATATATAATACCGACAGTTAAGTTTGCCGAACAGCTAAAATTGCAGAACGTGATTTAGCAGAAATATGAAAATACCGATAGCTAAAGTTGCCGAAAAGAATTTTGACAGAATGGGTGTAAACCGAGAGTTAAAAATGCTGAAAATTATATTCTATTAATATTTTGACTATTGTATGCGTTTTCCATTTAATAAGCGTGTTTTCGGCATTCTTATCTTTAGCTTTTAAATTTTTGGCATAAATATCTTCAGTATTATAGAGTTCGATCTTTTATTTCTTCGGTGTTCTTACCATCGGCATTGGCTCTTTTCGGTGTTCGGCATTTCGTTATTTTTAACCTTTCGGCAAAAATATTTTCTAGGAACCTATCCCCACCCCCTCGGCTCACAGCGTTACCTATCGACTCTATGGATTTCTCCAAAACCATGAAATAGTCGATTTTTCGTAATTTTGGTTAATTTTTATCACGAAAAAAAATTAGTGGGTGATGGAGCTATTCTGGGACCGAATTCGTATTCAACGAGTCAAAAAGGATAGGAATATATATAACGGGTCTCCAGGTCAAAGACTTCTTTTTGTGTACCAGTGCTATTCATTAAAAAAATTACACTATTCTATTTAATAATTAAAACGTTTGGGGATCAAGACTAAATAATATAAAATATATATAACTAGCAAGTTCAGGCGCGCTGTACACGCTCTTCTTCTACACTGATTGTATGTATACAATCAATATTGAAATATTATAAATTTAAAATTTATTTACACGCTCTTCTTCTACACTGATTGTATGTATACAATCAATATTGAAATATTATAAATTTAAAATTTATTTTACTTTTTAACATCTGCAAATTTATCCAATACTTTTATTGAAACTTGGAATGTATTTATTTTAGTTTTATTTCTACAATACAAAAATTTGGAGGTTAGAAATTTAATTGTAATCACAACAGTATTCATCTTCCTTCATTGTTAACTACACATACAATTTTAATACTTTTTTGCTATACAAAACCAAATTTTACGTCATTAATACTACTTATGACTTATATTTTTAGTTTAAATATTTCATAATTCAAAAATTTGTGGGTTTTATTTGGACCAATCAGCTAAGACCTTAAGTGAAAAGCTAAAGTCACCGTCGACCAATCACGGGCTTTTTTTAAATGGACTAGACCAATCGCAAAGGTTTTATTTAGGCTTCACATTTCAGGAATCATTCATTTAAGAGACGATATAACATTCTTAATTGTTTTTATAAAATTTCAATTGCATGAGTGTGTTTGTCAGTAGATAAGCTAGGCCGGTACCCGACCACTTCAGGTCTAGACCTGCTGGTCCAGAACCGGCCTAGGATTTTTGGGCCCCCCCCCCCCCGCTATTGCACGAGGTGGCATTAACCCAAAACAGGTCTAGACCTGCTGGTCCAGAACCGGCCTAGGGTTTTTGGGTCACCCGCACGGATGTCAATAACCCAAACCGGCTTGATCTAGAACCGGCATACTGGTTCTGGCTCACCCGCACGCCATCGAGTTGAGCCAGAACCGGCATACCGATTCTCGATCAGGGCTTGCCCGTTCTAGGCTAGCCGAAGTCAGGCTTCGCCCTGGGGGAGCGGACCGATGGCAGCGAACAGCCATCGGCGAGCGGCGCGGCAGCTTGCTGCCAACGGGCAGCGGTAGCAGCCGGCGGCGGGCGGTCGGCGGCGGGCGGCCTGCTGCTTGTCAGCCTGCATTACTCGGCCAGCAGTTCTTATCTACTAGTAAATATTTAGAACTTTTTATAACCCTTTTGCTCGGGTAAAGTACAGGTGTTTGTAGAAAATTTTTCCGAACATTTTTTCCACTGCGACTTTTTTTATCGTTTTGTATCAGTTGTTGTTGCTCAGGAGCAACGGTCGAGCTGCTTTGACCCATTATTAGGGAATGAAAGCTTCTAACGACCGCAACACGCTTATATAACCGAAGCCTTGACTAACTTTGCTTGCGAGAGCCATCTAGCGGTGAGAATTTGAAGGAGGATAAGAGCCCCACCTCGCTCCTATCCTGTGAGGTTCTACCTGTCTATCAACCTCTCCATTATCCTTCAAATATTTTTTTATTCGGCATTCTCTTCCATGTTGTACACTCCATTATGGTTAGTACCATTGCGAATATTTAAAAGTTTTCACGAAAAAAACGCCGGAGGGTGGATTCGAACTCACGATCTCTAGATTACTGAGCAATCACCTTACCACTCGGCTATCGAGACATACGTATACTCATAGCTTAATTTATATTCTTATAGCGCGATGTCTTCACGGTAGTGCCGTCGGTAAGGTAGAACACTGTAGGTAAATGAATATACTCTACCGATAAACATTAATATTTTAATATAAAAAGTTTTCATGAAAAAAACGCTGAAGGGTGGATTCGAACCTGCGATCTTCAGATTACTGAGCAGCAACTTTACCACTCGACTATCGACACATATGTATGCTCATAGCTGAATTTGAATCTAATAGCACGCGCAAGGCCTCAATGTTCACGGTGGTAAGGTAGAATACTGTATTAATATACTTTACCGATAAACATTAATATTTAATATAAAAAATTTTTAAGAAAAAAAAAATCGCCGGATGTTGAATTTGAACTGACGATCTTTAGATTAACTGAGCACCCACCTTACCACTAGGCTATCGAGTCATATACATACTCATAGCTGAATTACGAGGACGCTGCGCGCGCAAAATATTTTGCACAATTTTGAGGTTATGAAAATTTTGTATATAGCATATGGTTCTATGTAAAAAAGTGATAGCCCCCCTATTGGAATACACCCCCAAAATTTCATCCGTTTTTCGATCCGAGAGCTCCTTCTCGAGATATAAGCAAAAAACCAAAATTTCTACCCCCACCACCGATTTTTTAAAATTCTGTCAACGTTGTCGGATGGTATATTAAAAGTATTTTTCCCCTATTGTTACATCCCCAAAATTTCGTCCGTTTTTCGATCCGAGCGCTCCTTTTCGAGATATAAGCGAAAAACCAAAATTTCTACCCCCACCACCGATTTTTGGAAATTCCGTCAACGTTGTCGGACAGTATATTAAAAGTATGTCCCCCCTATTGTTACGCCCCCAAAATTTCGTCCTTTTTTCGATCCGAGCGCCTCTTCTCGAGTTATAAGTAAAAAACAAAAATTTCTACCCCCACCACCGGTTTTCGAAAATTCTTTCAATGGACAAATATGAGATCATGCGCATGTACCCCTCAGAGGTAGATAAAATGCCCCGGCCTTGTCAGGATGCGTACGGTAGGCCTTGAACAGATTGCCTTAAAATTTTGATGCTTGTTCAATACTTATCTAAACCTAGGCATATGCCCTATTTTTCGAAGCATCATCCAAATAACGCTTCCCAATTTGACAGTCCCATATACAGACAGTTCATGGGAAAATTATAAGAAAAATGGGCTGGCAACATGTTATGAACAGTCCGCATGACTCGACTGATGTGGTTAGGCGCGAAAATTTAAAATATTTAACTCATAAATTAGAAAATAGTATGAGACCTTTGTATTATAAAAATAATACTGATATTCTTTTACGATTACTCCAACATTTTTGCATCACAGAAGTTTAAATTAATACTTTTTTAGTATTTAGAAAAGAAATGTAATGTATTAAAATATATATAGTGTGCGCTTGATTTCAGCTAGTTTTCTCTTTTGAAAATAATACCTATGTTTGAATGCAAACTATTCGGGTCACATATGATTTATTTATAGTGTTTAAACCTTCCCAAAGTGAAATAAAAATTGCAGCAAATAGTTTATTTATTTGATTTCACAAACAATATTACTAACATATTACACAAGTAAAAAAAAAAATACGTAGGTGGTACCTTTAGCGGGATAGGATTTTTTAGCAAAAGTGAGACTAACAGCCGGTAATAGGATAATTTGAGGTTATGCTAGTCAATATTAGATTTTCAACACTCTACAAATACTAAAAATAATGCTTTTTTTGCACGCAAATAATTATTGCAAAATTATAGTAAAAAAAAAACATCATTGAACCACCTCTATTCAGAGTATAAGATGTATGTAGCGACTCATTTATATAATCCTATCATAAACAGTTTATACATGTAATAAGTCTTATAAAATAATAAATGCTCAAATTTATTGTAGAAAATGGCAATGCTATCCGTAAAATAAATAAATAAATACTACTGAATTATATACACCCTACATACTTAAAATTTAGCGAGGCACTCAATTTTCGTATCTTGAATAATAGTTGAATGTTTATAAACGAACTGAAAGTATAAACATTATTCAAAGAAAGAAAGATAAATAGTTTTCAGATGACTTTTATCGTTTTAAAATTGAAATGAATGAGGCGGTTTAAAAGGGAATTTTTACTTTTATTTATTGGATAATCAATTTAATACTGTCCCGGACACCCACCTGTTCTGCAGATTAGGGCTTAACATGTATAACTCGGAAAACTCGTGTACGCAAAACGTGGACTGCTGTATCATTCATCTTAAATAATCGGTAATTCCAGGCTCTTCATTTGTCAACAGAGCATGGCGGGAAATAGCAAAAAAAATGACAGGGTATTTGAAAATATTTGTTTACCAAAATAATTTTATTGAAAATTAACATGTGGCTTAGCCAATATCTCAATTTTTAGATAATCTAGTAAAATATAACTTTGAAAGATTAATTTATGATACTAGCATTGCGAAGTTCACTAAGAATAAAACGGATTTCACCATAGTTAGTTCTTATTCCCATGATTTGCTCAGCATCGAGTACTTGTAAGCGATCAACTAATTTGTTAGGATCATCCCAGACGTCGAGTTCGTATGCAGTTGTAACATCTACTCGAGAGATTTTGGGAGCAACTTCTTCCTCTTCATCATCACTAGTCCACTGTCTCTTTTCACTTTCACGTTGATATCTCCAATTAATAAAGTTATAATTCTTACGAATTCTTCTAGGTAAATATTCATCGGTTGAGAAATCTGATGCATCTTCACTAGAATGATCAGCTTCATAATAATTATCGGTCTCGTTAGAATGCGAGTTAACTCGTGTATCAACAGTTATAAGCTTCTTTAGAGGATTGATTATAGGTTCAAGTATCTTTTTCGCTGCCACTGGATTAGTTTGCTCAACCCTTTCACTTTTCTCTCTTCCGTTAACATTATCTTCTCGAGATAATGGCGAGATAATTTTTACAGACGACTTTTCGAACATAGGAGCAATAAAATTATAAAATTTGTTACTCTTTAGTTTTCGAATCGACTCATTCACGCAATAGTGCTTTTTGTGAGCGCTCGAAACTTCAATAATCATACGATAATTATCCAAATCATCTGAATTGATAAGACTTTCATCCGGAAGTTTTTTGAATAGTAATTGCTGTAATCCTACGGACAAACGATAGTTTCGTTCCTTTATCTGGACAAAGTCGCCTTCAAATTTTATTGGAGAATTTCTGATCATAAGTAAATTTCCTCGCTTGTAAACACCATAAATATTATCCAGATATCTCCTCGAATTTCCGTTTAATTTCGTTACATATTTCTTGACTAGTTTTGCAAATTTACCATTATTGGAGCTAGCTATTTTATTATGGTCAGGGCTCATATTAGATAGTTTGATTTCAGAAGTTTCCATATCATCTGCTGTATCCAGAGATTAAGCACTTTTTGTTAAACCTAATAAAGGCTGTGATTTTTGTACTACTGCATCCTGAAATTGGCTAATAACATCCGGTGTGTTTGCCATGTTTATGCTTCAATAGTTTAGCATCAACTGAATAAATATACCGCCAACATCCTTTTTATACTTTTATGCTGTTATAGAGTAACACCTTCTATATCATACAGTCAAAACTTTTAAACTTTTATGCTATAGAGTAAGACCTTTTTGAACTTTTATTCTATTATAGAGTAACACATTTTTATGTTATAGAATAAAACCTTCTATGTCATACAGTTAAAACTTTTTAAACTTTGTGTCATAGAGCAATACCTTTTATACGTTATAGAGTAACACCTTTTTTATGTCATAGTGTAATACCTTTTTTATGTCCTAGAGTAACACCTTTTTTATGTCATAGAGTGACATCTTTTTTATGTTACAGAGTAACACCTTTTTCATTGCTATATAGTAACACCTTTTTGAAATTTTATGACATAGAGCAACACCTTCTTATGTTATTTAGCATCATCTGAATAAATGTATCGCCAACATCCTTTTTATACTTTTTTACTATAGAGTAACACCATCTTGAACTTATCTGCTACTATAGAGTAGCACCTTCTATGTCACACAATAACATCTTTTTACATTTTATGTCATAGAGTAACACCTTTTTATGTCATGGAGTAACACATTTTTTATGTTATAGAGTAACACCTTTTTTATGTCATAGTGTAACACCTTTTTTATGTCATCGAGTAACACCTTCTTTATGTTATAGAGTCACACCTTTTTTATGTCATAGAGTGACATGTTTTTTATGTCATAGAGTGACATCTTTTTTATGTTACAGAGTCATACCTTTTTTATGTCATAGAGTAACAGCTTTTTTATGTCATAGAGTAATATCTTTTTGTGTCATAGAGTGACACCTTCATTGCTATATAGTAACACCTTCTTGAACTTGTATGTCATAATGTAACACCTTTTTATATTATTTAGCATCATCTGAATAAATATATCGCCAACATACTTTTTATATTTTTATGATATAGAGTAACACCATCTTGATCTTATCTGCTATTATAGAGTAGCACCTTCTATGTCACACAATAACATCTTTTTACACTTTATGTCATACAGTAACACCTTTTTTATGTCATGGAGTAACACCTTTTTTATGTTATAGAGTAACACCTTTTTTATTATAGTGTAACACATTTTTTATGTCATAGAGTAACACCCTTTTTATGTGATAGTGTGACATGTTTTTTTTATGTCATAGAGTTACACCTTTTTTATATCATAGGGTGACATATTTTTTATGTCATAGTGTTTGGGATATATCAAGTTTTGAATTTCCCGCGGTTGCGCGACTGAGGGATAACTCAGCAGGTGGCCGCGCGACGGCAGCACTCAGCAGCTGTTCTCTGCGGAACAGCTAAATCGCTATACTGATTAGCCGAGTATGGCAAAACTCATGCTGTCTCTCTCATGCTTACACATGTAAATGAGAGAGACGGTGATTTGACTCACTCCTCGGTAACAACGAGACGAGGAAGAAGACAGAAGTGCTCTCTTAATTCTCATACTCAGTTAGTATCCATGTAATGGTTCGCCTCGTGGAAAAACTCACGGTACTTTGGCTCTCAGTAGATACACTCAAACCTCTCACTAAAAGTCTCTCTCAGTAATGGTCTACCACGAGGGAAATCTACTGTGCCGGCGATTCTCATTTGATGGAGCTCTCTCTCTCTCTCGGTCAACTCACTCTGTGTAGCGGTTCGTCTCGTAGAGAAACTCACTGTGCACATTCGGCGATTCTCAAGTGAAAAATTCAAGTGTAGTGTTTCTCACTCTCTTAACATGGACTGCTGCTCGGCAACATCTCATATGGCGTCGTCTATCGCGGCATGTTTTCACGCAGCAGTGTCTCTTACACGGAAACTTCTCACACGGCGGTGATACTCAAGCGGCATCTTCTCACCGGCGCTCGATGCTTCGAGCGCGCCACGAGGCAATATCTCACACGGCATATTCATAGTGCAGTGCGTCTCACAAGGCAGCTTCTCACGCGGCTTCTCCTCACATGGCATATACTCACTCAGCAACTTTGCACGGATTCTCGCTCACACCTGCACTCTCACCAATGCAACCCCGGCAGTAAACTCATGATCACCGTGATCAATAATATCAACGGGATTTGAGCATGGTTTTTTCAAGCAGGAAAATTACACTGGCAGTTCTCAATCGGCTTTGCTCAACTGGCTTCTCTCATCGGCTGCTTCGCATCCTCACACTCATCTCACCGGCTTATTTCATCTTTCGTTGTCATGCTCAACATACGGTTCTTCTCCACTGCTCAGCTTCGTTGCGGAATCACCATCACGGGACCAACTCGTCGGCGTAAAGATTAATATAACCTCTACGTATGATAAGGTAACAACTCAAATACATGCGGCCATTTTATACGAAGGTGCGCTGCTACACGGAAAGCATAACCAAGCTGTACAGCGGGAAATACTCAGGCACGATTAGGTCAGTAATACCTAATCGTGTCATCTCATTGAAAACTCAACCACAATTAATTCAATAATAATTGATTGTGTTGCTTATTGTATGGTTAGTACACTCATCAGTGATTCGCAACGTCACACAGAAAACTCATACACTCAAACAGCAAACTCACCAATACTCACAGAATTTTGTAACACTCATACACTCAAAATTATGTAACAGTCATACACTCCACTATTTACTTGTAACATCTCACACATTTTATACTTACTCTTGAAACAACTTTTATATCGACAAATTTGTAATAGTAATTTATAATTTTATAGTTATTGTGAATATATTATAGTTTAATTTACCAAAGTATTTGGCTCAATTTATTTTGTAAACACCCACAGCATGTCCTCATTATAATTTATGGAATTCTCAAAGACATAGAGTGACATCTTTTTTATGTTACAGAGTCATACCTTTTTTATCTCATAGAGTAACAGCTTTTTTATGTCATAGAGTAACATCTTTTTGTGTCATAGTGTGACACCTTCATTGCTATAGAGTAACACCTTTTTGAACTTTTATGTCATAGAGTAACACCATTTTATGTTATTTAGCATAATCTGAATAAATATACATCCAACATCCTTTTTATATTTTTATACTATAGAGTAACACCATCTTGAACTTATCTGCTATTATAGAGTAGCACCTTCTATGTCACGCAATAACATCTTTTTACACTTTATTTCATAGAGTAACACCTTTTTTACGTCATAGTGTAACACCTTTTGTATGTCATTTATTTATTTATTTATTTAAACCAGAGTAGTACATGTTGTATTACATGTTATTGCTTATTACAGGACATGGTTACATGTCTGAAGCAGCAAACATCCTATAGAGGTAGACATAGCTACCTGTAGATAGGTCCGGTGTACTTAAAACTAAAAAAACTTAAGTAACTTATAAACTAGGCATGGAATCAAAAATTCCACTATAAATAATATATTTGGTCCACATTGATTATCTCACCCACTCGGGAAGGTTAAGTCTTTATTTATTTATTTATTTAATTTATTTTTTTTTCTTTGTTTAAATTCTAGAATATATTAATACCAATCCAAATTTTTAGCTTTTTCTTATTATAATTTTTTGCGATATCTAGAACTTTAAGATTTGGATTAGATTTCGGAAGACAATTAAATACTTGTATCGTTCTGACATAGTTATCTTTATCACTAACAGTTTTCGAACACTTTGGTGGTATTATAAGTTTATTTCTAGTTTTGCTAGTCGATGTTAAGTATAAATTCTTAAGTTCATTATAATGATACGTTACACATTCGTAAGCAAAAATTTGTTTTAGATTCAAGGGGTTGTCTCGATTGAAAATATTTTTGTTTATAATTTTTAAAATCCTATTTTGGATGTTTTGTAGTAATTTTAAGTTGTTTTTATATGCACCACCCCATGCAATATTTCCATAGCTAATGACACTATGAAAAAATGCATAATATATTGTCTTAAGTGTGTCAGATTGCATATATGTTGAGAACTTGTACAGTATATATATTATATATTTAGTTTTTTTTATTATATATTCAATATGTTTATCCCACTTTAGCCTATAATCAATAATTATACCTAGATATTTACAGTATTCTACCCTGCTCAATTTAGTACCCTGTATGCTTATGTTCATATCTTCGGGAACACTATCACAATAGTTACCAAAAGTTATGTACACAGTTTTCTTTATATTTAGTGATAGTTTGTTAAGTGCTAGCCAGATATATCTTCTAAGTACTTGTTCATTTTATTTTCCACTTTCTCCCAGTTATCATCTGTTGAAATAATAGCTGTATCATCTGCATATGCGATGGTACTATCTGTTCTGTTTGTTAGTAAATCGTTTACGTAAATTATGAATAAGAGTGGCCCTAGTATAGTATCTTGCGGCACACCTATAGTTATCGTTTCATAATAGCTTTCAGTTTTTCCTATTCTTACTTTTTGTTTTCTGTTACTAAGATAGTTAGATATAAGTGCATGCGCTTTACCTCTTACTCCATAATTATATAATTTGTCTAAAAGAATAGCATGGTTGACAGTATCAAATCCTTTTGCTTGATCTAAAAATGCAATAGCTATTGGTTTACTTTTGTTTAATTTCTTATAGATTATGTTCATTAAGTAACTAAGAGCATCTTTGGTACCTTTCTTTTTTATAAATCCAAATTGATTCTGCGCTAACAAATTATTAGTGTCCAAAAATGATTGTAAACGAACATATACAATTTTTTCAAGTATCTTTGCTACGTTAGAAATTAGAGATATCGGTCTATAGTTTGATGTATCCATTTTACTACCCGATTTAAAAATAGGAACTACCTCAGCTATTTTAAGCGCTTGAGGCCATGTTGATTTTTCAATACAAAGATTAAAGATATGTGTTAGTGGATTAACAATTTGATATGATAGTATTTTTAGTGTTTTGGTAGTAATGTTATCTACCCCACCATTTTTTATTTTCATATTATCAATTATTTGAAGAATTTCCTCGTTATTAGTCGGTTTAATGTAAATTGTATTCATGTTCATTGCTGGTAATTGTAAACGCTTACCCTGGGGTTTTACAATGGTGTTAGTTAGATCTTTTCCAATTCTACAAAAGTACGAATTCATATGATTGGCAATTTGCGTCTGATCCTCTATTGTGCAATTGTTATTTAAAATGATCTTATTTATTGTGTTATTCTTTTTCAAGTTGGTTCCCATTTTTTTGTTTATGTATTTCCAAAGTTGCTTCGTATTATTGATATTGTTCTTAATTAAATTTCTTTCATGTCTTATTTTTGCCTCTTTAATAACTTTGTCTAGCCTCTTTGTGTAATTCTTATATTCTAATTTTATTAGATTATTATTTGTTTCATTGCGCATTTTAATATATAGTTGTTCTTTCTTTTCACACGAGATCATTATTGCTTTAGATATTCAATCCTTCCTTGGATATCTCTTGTTATTTTTTGTTTTATGCGCTTCTTTAGACTTTTCTAAACAGTCTTGTATTTCAGTTATCAAGAATGCAGTAGCTTCATCAGGATCATGCATTGCCTCTATAACATTCCAATTTTTTGTAATGGCTATACTTGAAAGTTTATAGTAATTATAGTGATACTGGATATTTTCTTGTTTTAATTTTGGTGGCTTATTCAATTTTAAGAAAAGTGGATAATGATCAGTAAAAGGAATCGAGAGTTTAAAAGTTTTAGCGTCTATAGATGTAGCTTTTATGTACATTTTGTCAATGCATGTACCGCTTCCGCCACTATCATTTGGTCTAGTTGTATGTATAAAACCCGGGAAGAAACCCTTTTCCATCATATTGTCTAATAATTCTAAGCTATATTCATCATCTTTCATAATATCGATGTTAAAATCACCAATAATCAGGTGGTTTTTTATATTTCTTTTGCTATTGATAAATGATTTTACATTCAAAATAAATTCAAGGCGCGGTAAACATGGCATCGATATAATGCGGAAATTTCAAGATTACTGTTGTTATTTAGACTTATTCGTGAGTTTAATACTTTGAGTCTACCAATTTCGATTATTTCAGTAATTTCTGATACACAATCTTTTATATATATAACGACACCATCACTTTGATTTAAGTTACCGTTATTGTAGTACAATTTATATCCCTGTATTGCAAAAAAGTGAGGATTGGGTAAATTTCATGTTTCTGTACATACAATTATATATGGTTTGATCTTCAAGCTCTTAATAAGAATAATCAATTTCGTATAATTGTGATTTAGACTTCTAATATTGACCTGTAATATCAAACTATCTTTTTTATTTATATTTTTATTGAGAGTTTTAAGATCAAGAAATGACGTTTCTTCTTGTATTACTTCTTTTTGCAATTCTTCAATGAGATCGACGTGTTGCTCCATTATATAGTTTGCTGTTTCCTTGGTGTCGTATGTGTTAGAGATGCGGTGCTGGCTCTAAACGGCGAAGTCAGCAAAGTTGCGCTAGTCCAGTTGTCTCTAGATGGCGAAGTCAGCATAGTTGCGCTAGTCGAGCTGGTCATCGTAGTGGCTTGATTGCTGTTTCCTACTTTACCTAAGTATCTTGGCATAGTAGGTCTTATCGGATAATCAGTCATATCTATATATCTATTGAGCTTATTCTTAAATATTGTACATTTCTCTGTGTCATTGGCCATATGTTTAACCTCGAAATTTGTGTTATATTTCGAGTTGCTGTAAAAACAATTGACACATGTAATGTTGGATGGGTTATTATCACATTGCAAAGTCTTATGCGGACCTGCACATTTTAAGCAGCATAGAGTGTTTTTGCATTTCAATGTGTTATGTCCAAATCTTCCACAGTTTAAGCAGGGCTTGATGTTTATTAAATCCCCTACCTTACAGCTTTGATATCCAATGAAGATTCAATTTTGATTGTCACTAATATGTTTATATAGCTCTCTTGGAACTTCAATTATTATGGTTGTCTTGTTTGTAATCTTATTTTTGTCTATATTTAGTATCTTACACTTATCTTAATATCCAATAAAATTTCTTTTATTTAAGTCCTCTTCCAGCTCTTCTATATTCATATTAGTATAGTTTACACCAACTATTTTCATCTTCGGGGATTCAATTTTTTCAATAAATGTTTTATAATTGTTAGATAGTTTTTTTGAGAGTAATTTAATTGTTACTTTAGCACTTTTTTCATTCATACTTTTAATCTCAATTTCATTGTCGTTCACTACTTTTAGTTGTTTCATCTGTATATCTTTTTCTTTTATTAAAACGTCACATACCTTTTTCTTAAAGTCATGTGGATTTTTAATGTCCTTTTTAAGATTTTTCACAATTATTTTCGGTATTCTTTTGTTTTTAATTGCTAGTTTGTTAGTTGCTACTTCTGCATATCTTTTTTGGTTCTGTTGCTTTATTTCCATCTCCTGGTCATTTTTATCCTTTTTTATTAATTGCTTCAATATGTCGTTTTTTTCCATTAGTTCTTGATTTAATTGTCTTAGTAGTTGAATTTCAATTTGATGTTGATTTTCCAGTTCAGCACTTTCAGTTAGCATCGTAACGTTTAGTAGTTTTTCATTATCTACTGATTTATGTACACTATCAGAGATAATAGATATTTCATTTAATATTTTATGTTTTATTTGTTCCTCCTTTTCACTTTTAATTTGCGCAATTAATATTTTAGCTGCTTCACAGAGTTTAGTTTCTTGATTTTTTAAGGTTATATTAAGCTCCACGTGGTCTGGACATATCACTAATAGATTACTTATATATTTTTTGTCTTTACACTTTTCATAATCACTTTTGTGGTACACGTTTTCGTACACTATGCAAACTACAAGTGACACTTTCCTTTTTGGGTGGCATTTATACACTAATTCTAGATTTTTATCAAGAGGCTCTCCGGAAGGCAGCCCGCCTTCCGACGCCATCTTGGTCATAGAGTTACACCTTTTTTATCTCATAGAGTGACATGTTTTTTATGTCATAGAGTGACATCTTTTTTATGTTACAGAGTCATACCTTTTTTTATGTCGTAGAGTAACAGCTTTTTTATGTCATATATTAACATCTTTTTTATGTCATAGAGTAACACCTTTTTCATGTTATAGAGTAACACCTTTTTTATGTCATAGTATAACACTTTTTTTGTCATAGAGTAACACCTTTTTTATGTCATAGAGTGACATGTTTTTTTTATGTCATAGAGTTACACCTTTTTTATATTATAGAGTGACATGTTTTTATGTCATAGAGTGACATCTCTTTTATGTTACAGAGTCATACCTTTTTTATCTCATAGAGTAACAGCGTTTTGTGTCATAGAGTGACACCTTCATTGCTATACAGTAACACCTTTTTGAACTTTTATGACATAAAGTAACACCTTTTTATGTTATTTAGCATAATCTGAATAAATATACATCCAACATCCTTTTTATATTTTTATGCTATAGAGTAACACCATCTTGAACTTATCTCCTATTATAGAGTAGCACCTTCTATGTCACGCAATAACATCTTTTTACACTTTATGTCATCGAGTAACACCTTTTTTATGTTATAGAGTCACACCCTTTTTATGTCATAGGGTAACATCTTTTTTATGTCACAGAGTAACACCTTTTTTATGTTATAGCGTCACACGTGTATAACACGAGTAAGACCTTTTTATGGTACAGAGTAACACCTTTTATGATGACGTCTCTCTACTCATAAACTGTTCGTGCACAATAAGTGGCGATGGCGTCTCCTTACCCATAAGCTTTTCCTATATAATAAGTGGTGATGATGGCGGTGGTAGTGGTGATGGTGAGCCTACGACGGGGATAGAAGCCAATCCTCCAAGCAAACGGTTGTAGGTGTTCTGCCCAATTAACTACTTGGCTTCGAAAGGTGTTACTCTAGTATCGTGCGGCCCGCGAGCGGCGTTTTCGGAGCAGCTGCAGCACGCGGCTAGCGGCTGTATATTATTTATACTCGACTGTTTCAGTTTCTACCACTTCCAATACATGTGTTACAAATTCAACCATAACCTCAAAATTTGCAGCTAAAAATCGACCCACCTTCCCCTAGCATCTTAAGAGTCTGACGAATAATCATATCGATGAGGGTATAGTCAAAATCGCCTGATGACCGCGGTGTTCCATGACAGTGACGCTCCAACTATAGATTCTCTTCTCTATACTTATCTGTTAGTCTCTTCCATGGCAACGGCTCTTTGAAGAGACAGTGGTTCACTATTGTCCATTAGAGAGAGTAATTCCTTCAAGACGAAGTTATTCCCGCGGCCGCAGGCCGCACGATGCTCGGGCCATTAGAGTGACAACTTTTTCATGTCATAGAGTGACACCTTTTCGAACTTTTATATTATGAAGTAATGCCTTTTTAAGTTATAGAGTGGCACCTCTTCAAACTTTTATGTTATAGAGTGACACCTTTTTATGTTGTAGAGTAACATCTTTTTTATGTCATAGAGTAGCACCTTTTTATGTCATAGAGTATCACCTTGGGATAAAGAGTGCTATGTTTTTATACTTTTATGCTATATAGAGTTTCACCTTTTTATGCCATAGAGTAACACCTTTTTATGTTATAAAGTAACACCTTTTTGTGGTATGGAGTAACACCTTTGATTTTTTATGGGATAGTCTAACAACTTTTTTGTGATATAGTGTATCACATTTCTTACGCTATACCTTTTTATGTCATAGAATGACACCTTCTAGAGGATTGGTTTCTATCCCCGTCGTAGGCTCACCATCACCACTACCACCGCCATCATCACCACTTATTATATAGGAAAAGCTTATGGGTAAGGAGACGCCATCACCACTTATTGTGCACGAACAGTTTATGAGTAGAGAGACGTCATCATAAAAGGTGTTACTCTGTACCATAAAAAGGTCTTACTCTATGACATAAAAAACGTGTGACGCTATAACATAAAAAAGGTGTTATAGCGTGTGACATAAAAAAGATGTTACCCTATGACATAAAAAAGGTTTGACTCTATAACATAAAAAAGGTGTTACTCGATGACATAAAGTGTAAAAAGATGTTATTGTGTGACATAGAAGATGCTACTCTATAATAGGAGATAAGTTCAAGATGGTGTTACTCTATAGCATAAAAATATAAAAAGGATGTTGGATGTATATTTATTCAGATGATGCTAAATAACATAAAAAGGTGTTACTTTATGACATAAAAGTTCAAAAAGGTGTTACTCTATAGCAATAAAGGTGTCACTCTATGACACAAAACGCTGTTACTCTATGAGATAAGAAAGGTATGACTCTGTAACATAAAAAAGATGTCACTCTATGACATAAAAAAGGTGTAACTCTATGACATAAAAAAGGTATTACTCTATGCCATAAAAAAGGTGTTACACTATGACATAAAAAGGGTGTTACTCTATAACATAAAAAAGGTGTTACTCTATAACATAAAAAAGGTGTTACTGTATGACATAAAGTGTAAGAAGATGTTATTGTGTGACATAGAAGGTACTACTCTATAATAGCAGATAAGTTCAAGATGGTGTTACTCTATAGTATAAAAATATAAAAAGGATGTTGGATGTATATTTATTCAGGTGATGCTAAATAACATAAAAAGGTGTTACTCTATGACATAAAATTTCAAAAAGGTGTTACTCTATAGCAATGAAGCTGTCACATTATGACACAAAAAGATATTACTCTATGACATAAAAAAGCTGTTACTCTATGAGATAAAAAAGGTATGACTCTGTAACATAAAAAAGGTGTAACTCTATGACATAAAAAAAACATGTCACTCTATCACATAAAAAAGGTGTTACTCTATGACATAAAAAAGGTGTTACACTATAATAAAAAAGGTGTTACTCTATAACATAAAAAAGGTGTTACTCCATGACATAAAAAAGGTGTTACTGTATGACATAAAGTGTAAAAACATGTTATTGTGTGACATAGAAGGTGCTACTCTATAATAGCAGATAAGATCAAGATGGTGTTACTCTATAGCATAAAAATATAAAAAGGATGTTGGCGATATATTTATTCAGATGATGCTAAATAACATAAAAAGGTGTTACATTATGACATACAAGTTCAAAAAGGTGTTACTATGTGGCGATGAAGGTGTCACTCTATGACACAAAAAGATATTACTCTATGACATAAAAAAGATGTTACCCTATGACATAAAAAAGGTGTGACTCTATAACATAAAAAAGGTGTTACTCGATGACATAAAGTGTAAAAAGATGTTATTGTGTGACATAGAAGATGCTACTCTATAATAGGAGATAAGTTCAAGATGGTGTTACTCTATAGCATAAAAATATAAAAAGGATGTTGGATGTATATTTATTCAGATGATGCTAAATAACATAAAAAGGTGTTACTTTATGACATAAAAGTTCAAAAAGGTGTTACTCTATAGCAATGAAGCTGTCACATTATGACACAAAAAGATATTACTCTATGACATAAAAAAGCTGTTACTCTATGAGATAAAAAAGGTATGACTCTGTAACATAAAAAAGATGTCACTCTATGACATAAAAAATATGTCACTCTATGATATAAAAAAGGTGTAACTCTATGACATAAAAAAAACATGTCACTCTATCACATAAAAAAGGTGTTACTCTATGACATAAAAAAGGTGTTACACTATAATAAAAAAGGTGTTACTCTATAACATAAAAAAGGTGTTACTCCATGACATAAAAAAGGTGTTACTGTATGACATAAAGTGTAAAAACATGTTATTGTGTGACATAGAAGGTGCTACTCTATAATAGCAGATAAGATCAAGATGGTGTTACTCTATAGCATAAAAATATAAAAAGGATGTTGGCGATATATTTATTCAGATGATGCTAAATAACATAAAAAGGTGTTACATTATGACATACAAGTTCAAAAAGGTGTTACTATGTGGCGATGAAGGTGTCACTCTATGACACAAAAAGATATTACTCTATGACATAAAAAAGATGTTACCCTATGACATAAAAAAGGTGTGACTCTATAACATAAAAAAGGTGTTACTCGATGACATAAAGTGTAAAAAGATGTTATTGTGTGACATAGAAGATGCTACTCTATAATAGGAGATAAGTTCAAGATGGTGTTACTCTATAGCATAAAAATATAAAAAGGATGTTGGATGTATATTTATTCAGATGATGCTAAATAACATAAAAAGGTGTTACTTTATGACATAAAAGTTCAAAAAGGTGTTACTCTATAGCAATGAAGGTATCACTCTATGACACAAAACGCTGTTACTCTATGAGATAAGAAAGGTATGACTCTGTAACATAAAAAAGATGTCACTCTATGACATAAAATAGGTGTAACTCTATGACATAAAAAAGGTATTACTCTATGCCATAAAAAAGGTGTTACACTATGACATAAAAAGGGTGTTACTCTATAACATAAAAAAGGTGTTACTCTATAACATAAAAAAGGTGTTACTGTATGACATAAAGTGTAAAAAGATGTTATTGTGTGACATAGAAGGTACTACTCTATAATAGCAGATAAGTTCAAGATGGTGTTACTCTATAGTATAAAAATATAAAAAGGATGTTGGATGTATATTTATTCAGGTGATGCTAAATAACATAAAAAGGTGTTACTCTATGACATAAAATTTCAAAAAGGTGTTACTCTATAGCAATGAAGCTGTCACATTATGACACAAAAAGATATTACTCTATGACATAAAAAAGCTGTTACTCTATGAGATAAAAAAGGTATGACTCTGTAACATAAAAAAGATGTCACTCTATGACATAAAAAATATGTCACTCTATGATATAAAAAAGGTGTAACTCTATGACATAAAAAAAACATGTCACTCTATCACATAAAAAAGGTGTTACTCTATGACATAAAAAAGGTGTTACACTATAATAAAAAAAGTGTTACTCTATAACATAAAAAAGGTGTTACTCCATGACATAAAAAAGGTGTTACTGTATGACATAAAGTGTAAAAACATGTTATTGTGTGACATAGAAGGTGCTACTCTATAATAGCAGATAAGATCAAGATGGTGTTACTCTATAGCATAAAAATATAAAAAGGATGTTGGCGATATATTTATTCAGATGATGCTAAATAACATAAAAAGGTGTTACATTATGACATACAAGTTCAAAAAGGTGTTACTATGTGGCGATGAAGGTGTCACTCTATGACACAAAAAGATATTACTCCATGACATAAAAAAGCTGTTACTCAATGACATAAAAAAGTATGACTCAGTAACATAAAAAAGATGTCACTCTATGACATAAAAAACATGTCACTCTATGACATAAAGAAGGTGTGACTCTATAACATAAAAAAGGTGTTACACTATGACATAAAAAAGGTGTTACTCCATGACATAAAGAAGGTGTTACTGTATGACATAAAGTGTAAAAAGATGTCATTGTGTGACATAGAAGGTGATACTCTATAGTAGTAGATAAGATCAAGATGGAGTTACTCTATAGTATAAAAGTATAAAAAGGATGTTGGCGATATATTTATTCAGATGATGCTAAATAACATAAGAAGGTTTTACTCTATGTCGTAAAATTTCAAAAAGGTGTTACCATATAGCAATAAGAAAGGTGTTACTCTGTAACATAAAAAAGATGTCACTCTATGATATAAAAAAGGTGTTACTCTATGACATAAAAAAGGTAATACACTATGACATAAAAAAGGTGTTACTCTATGACATATAAAAGGTATTGCTCTATGACACAAAGTTTAAAAAGTTTTAACTGTATGACATAGAAGGTTTTATTTTACAACATAACAATGTGTTACTCTATAATAGAATAAAAGTTCAAAAATGTGTTACTCTATAGCATAAAAGTTTAAAAGTTTTGCTGTATGATATAGAAGGTGTTACTCTATAATAGCATAAAAGTATAAAAAGGATGTTGGCGGTATATTTATTCAGTTGATGTTAAACCATTGAAGCATAAACATGGCAAGCACACCGGATGTTATTAGCCAATTTCAGGATGCAGTAGTACAAAAATCACAGCCTTTATTAGGTTTGACAAAAAGTGCTGAATCTCTGGATACAGCTGATGATATGGAAACTTCTGAAATCAAACTATCTAATATGAGCCCTGACCATAATAAAATAGCTAGCTCCAATAATGGTAAATTTGCAAAACTAGTCAAGAAATATGTAACGAAATTAAACGGAAATTCGAGGAGATATCTGGATAATATTTATGGTGTTTACAAGCGAGGAAATTTACTTATGATCAGAAATTCTCCAATAAAATTTGAAGGCGACTTTGTCCAGATAAAGGAACGAAACTATCGTTTGTCCGTAGGATTACAGCAATTACTATTCAAAAAACTTCCGGATGAAAGTCTTATCAATTCAGATGATTTGGATAATTATCGTATGATTATTGAAGTTTCGAGCGCTCACAAAAAGCACTATTGCGTGAATGAGTCGAGTCGAAAACTAAAGAGTAACAAATTTTATAATTTTATTGCTCCAATGTTCGAAAAGTCGTCTGTAAAAAGTATCTCGCCATTATCTCGAGAAGATAATGTTAACGGAAGAGAGAAACGTGAAAGGGTTGAGCAAACTAATCCAGTGGCAGCGAGAAAGATACTTGAACCTATAGTCAATCCTCTAAAGAAGCTCATAACTGTTGATACACGAGTTAACTCGCATTCTAACGAGACCGATAATTATTATGAAGCTGATCATTCTAGTGAAGATGCATCAGATTTCTCAACCGATGAATATTTACCTAGAAGAATTCGTAAGAATTATAACTTTATTAATTGGAGATATCAACGTGAAAGTAAAAAGAGACAGTGGACTAGTGATGATGAAGAGGAAGAAGTTGCTCCCAAAATCTCTCGAGTAGATGTTACAACTGCATACGAACTCGACGTCTGGGATGATCCTAACAAATTAGTTGATCGCTTACAAGTACTCGTTGCTGAGCAAAACATGGGAATAAGAACTAACTATGGTGAAATCCGTTTTATTCTTAGTGAACTTCGCAATGCTAGTATCATAAATTAATCTTTCAAAGTTATATTGTACTAGATTATCTAAAAATTGAGATATTGGCTAAGCCACATGTTAATTTTCAATAAAATTATTTTGGTAAACAAATATTTCGAATACGCTGTCATTTTTTTTCTATTTCCCGCCATGTTCTGTTGACAAATGAAGAGCCTGGAATTACCGATTATTTCAGGTGAATGATATAAAGGATTCAGAGTCGCGGAAAAACTGCAGTGACTGCCGAGCTCAGATCACGAACTCAGATTTTCAACTCCGCAGCAGTCCACGTTTTGCGTACATGAGTTTTCCGAGTTATACATGTTAAGCACTAATCTGCAGAACAGGTGGGTGTCCGGGACAGTATTAAATTGATTATCCAATAAATAAAAGTAAAAATTCCCTTTTCAACCGCCTCATTCATTTCAATTTTAAAACGATAAAAGTCATCTGAAAAACTATTTATCTTTCTTTCTTTGAATAATGTTTATACTTTCAGTTCGTTTATAAACATTCAACTATTATTCAAGATACGAAAATTGAGTGCCTCGCTAAATTTTAAGTATGTAGGGTGTCTATAATTGAGTAGTATTTATTTATTTATTTTACGAATAGCATTGCCATTTTCCACAATAAATTTGAGCATTTATTATTTTATAAGACTTATTACATGTATAAACTGTTTATGATAGGATTATATAAATGAGTCGCTACATACATCATATACTCTGAATAGAGGTGGTTCAATGATGTTTTTTTTTACTATAATTTTGCAATAATTATTTGCGTGCAAAAAAAGCATTATTTTTAGTATTTGTAGAGTGTTGAAAATCTAATATTGACTAGCATAACCTCAAATTATCCTATTACCGGCTGTTAGTCTCACTTTTGCTAAAAAATCCTATCCCGCTAAAGGTACCACCTACGTATTTTTTTTTTACTTGTGTAATATGTTAGTAATATTGTTTGTGAAATCAAATAAATAAACTATTTGCTGCAATTTTTATTTCACTTTGGGAAGGTTTAAACACTATAAATAAATCATATGTGATCCGAATAGTTTGCATTCAAACATAGGTATTATTTTCAAAAGAGAAAACTAGCTGAAATCAAGCGCACACTATATATATTTTAATACATTACATTTCTTTTCTAAATATTAAATAAGTATTAATTTAAACTTCTGTGATGCAAAAATGTTGGAGTAATCGTAAAAGAATATCAGTATTATTTTTATAATACAAAGGTCTCAAACTATTTTCTATTTTATGATTTAAATATTTTAAATTTTCGCGCCTAACCACATCAGTTGATTCATGCGGCCTGTTCATAACATGTTGCCAGCCCATTTTTCTTATAATTTTCCCATGAACTGTCTGTATATGGGACTATCAAATTCGGAAGCGTTATTTGGATGATGCTTCGAAAAATAGGGCATATGCCTAGGTTTAGATAAGTATTGAACAAGCATCAAGATTTTAAGGCAACCTGTTCAAGGCTTACCGTACGCATCCTGACAAGGCCGGGGCATTTTATCTACCTCTGAGGGGTACATGCGCATGATCTCATATTTGTCCATTGAAGGAATTTTCGAAAACCGGTGGTGGGGGTAGAAATTTTAGTTTTTCGCTTATATCTCGAAAAGGAGCGCTCGGATCGAAAAAGGGATGAAATTTTGGGGGTGTATTCCAATAGGGGGGCTATCACTTTTTTACATAGAACCATATGCTATATACAAAATTTTCATAACCTCAAAATTGTGCAAAATATTTTGCGCGCGCAGCGTCCTCGTAATTCAGCTATGAGTATGTATATGACTCGATAGCCTAGTGGTAAGGTGGCTGCTCAGTTAATCTAAAGATAGTCAGTTCAAATTCAACCTCCGGCGATTTTTTTTTTTCTTAAAAATTTTTTATATTAAATATTAATGTTTATCAGTAAAGTATATTAATACAGTATTCTACCTTACCACCGTGAACATTGAGGCGTTGCGCGTGCTATTAGATACAAATTCAGCTATGAGCATACATATGTGTCGATAGTCGAGTGGTAAAGTTGCTGCTCAGTAATCTGAAGATCGCAGGTTCGAATCCACCCGTCGGCGTTTTTTCATGAAAATTTTTAAATATTCGCAATGGTACTAACCATAATGGAGTGTACAACATGGAAGAGAATGCCGAATAAAAAAATATTTGAAGGATAATGGAGAGGTTGATAGACAGGTAGAACCTCACAGGATAGGAGCGAGGTGGGGCTCTTATCCTCCTTCAAATTCTGACCGCTAGATGGCTCTCGCAAGCAAAGTTAGTCAAGGCTTCGGTTATATAAGCGTGTTGCGGTCGTTAGAAGCTTTCATTCCCTAATAATGGGTCAAAGTAGCTCGACCGTTGCTCCTGAGCAACAACAGCTGATACAAAACGATAAAAAAAGTCGCAGTGGAAAAAATGTTCGGAAAAATTTTCTACAAAAACCTGTTCTTTACCCGAGCAAAAGGGTTATAAAAAGTTCTAAATATTTACTAGTAGATAAGAACCGTTGGCCGAGTGATGCACGCTGACAAGCAGCAGGCCGCCCGCCGCCGACCGCCCGCCGCCGGCTGCTACCGCTGCCCGTTGGCAGCAAGCTGCCGCGCCGCTCGCCGATGGCCGTTCACTGCCATCGGTCCGCTCCCCCAGGGCGAGGCTTGACTTCGGCTAGCCTAGAACGGGCAAGACCTGATCGAGAATCGGTATGCCGGTTCTGGCTCAACTCGATGGCGTGCGGGTGAGCCAGAACCAGTATACCGGTTCTAGATCACGCCGGTTTGGGTTATTGGCATCCGTGCGGGTGACCCAAAAACCCGGTTCTGGACCAGCAGGTCTAGACCTGTTTTGGGTTAATGCCATCTCGTGCAATAGCGCGGTGAGGGGGGGGGGGCCCAAAAATCCTAGGCCGGTTCTGGACCAGCAGGTCTAGACCTGAAGTGGTCGGGAACCGGCCTAGCTTATCTACTTTTGTCCTTAAAAAAGCTTTTGAAAATAGATGTTAAAAATGTAAATACACTATTTTTATCAAATGTCCATATAAGTATATGTGTGAGTATGTGTATATAAGCGTGCGTGCGCGCGCGCGCGTGTGTGTGGGTATGTTAGTGCTTTCACAGTAGCGAGTGCGTGATGGTGATTTGAAGGTTAACACGTGGAAACGATGACTCATAAGAAGACCGATTTTGATGTTAAGGTACAATGATGGTGGTATGCGGTTGTCTTTATGTGTTTTTAGAAATGCATGTTGTGTGTGTGGCTCTCTCTCTCTTTCTCTATCAATCTACAGTTACGATTCTATATAAGTACGTTTGGAGATCAACATACAACCTGTCTCCTCTCATATACTTGAGTATATGAAGATATATAACCGTAGCATCTACGAGCACTAGGTGAACTATTAATCTTCAGCAACGCTGCATATATGCGCCAACTCTGAATTATTAAAAGTATAGGTTTGCACGAAGGACAAATCGAGCATTAAGCTCGCGAGGAAAAATTAGCCAAGAGTTGTGCTTGTGCAAGAACCAACAGTGAACGTCGCACTTACACGCTAGAGGTTATCAAAGGATACACTCGCGCGCTTGGCCAGTCAAATTAGTTTTTTCATGAAACCTAATTGTAAGCCGACCTTATCAAGCGGATTATGATTGGGGAGGTCAGCAGGAACAATAACCCGGTGAATGAGTATAAACATTTACATGGGAAATGTTTTTAATTAACAATTGAATGCTCGGAAAAAGTTTTTCGACTGCTACAAAAAAACTACTGACTTTACAGAAAAAAGTTCGAAGTAAACTTTGTAGATATTAAAAAGATCTATCAAACGCAATTTACAGATTTAAATTTAGTTAATTTGTTTATCTGCAAATCGCAAAAAACCGCTTAAAAAGGCCATTTTTACGATTGTTTATTACTCTGTTAAAAATGACGCTAGGTGCTTGATAACTCGTTTAAGTATAGCTCTTATAGCACTTAATAAGCAGTTAAAATTTTAGCTAAAAATATTTAATAGTTTTTGCATAATTCCATTTATTTATTAGATTTTGGTCATTTTTGCGTGATTTTTCCCAAGCCGTGGGACGTCGTACGAGGATGCAGTAAACGGATTTTGAAAGTTTAACATCTCTACTTTCACGAACAATGAATAGCTAAGCGATTTTTTCAAATTTAATTGTTTAAAATCGCAAAATAAAAAGAAGTCATTTTTTTTTTTTGTTATAAATAAAAGCAATTGCGGCTCGACTATTGGTCGTAGATAATCGACAGTAGGTTCGTTGGAAAGCTGGCATTTTTTCACAAATTTTAAGGGGTCTACGAACTCTCTAAGTGCTCTAGGAGCCGAGATAATTTTTTTTTTTGTAAAAATCGCTGTGTCTTCAATTATTAATATTAAGAAACGAGACAGGGACGAAAAATCGAATTAATAGTTGTACTAACAGAAAAAAATATTTCGTCACATTTATTGCAAAATTACATTGTTATAAATAATCACGAAGTCGCGGGTCTAAATTGGAGAAGGCTACAAGTGTCACGCGCAAAAACTGAGCGTAGGAACTTCAAATCCGACGCGCTCGAAATTTTTTTCATATCTCGGTATATAATTGACGTAAACCCTTCATTTTCTTTTAATTTGGGGTAGCTCGCCCAAATATTAACATACAGCCTACTCATTTCCCCGAAAAAGTTTATTTAACAATACTTAATTAACAACAATTATTTTTATTAACTTTTTTCTGTTTTTTTTCATAAATAAAGATGAATTAGTTATGGATAAATGCTGGGGTGTCTACTACTAGTTAATGAAATAATAAAAAATTATGTATTTGTTTTGAAAAAATCATTCATTGCAGATTTAACACTTAAATGGTTATTTTACGTTTTTTTGCCTTTGTTGGGCGTGATACTGACTCTTTCAGTTCTTGATTATGTTCTTCTATTTCTTTCTCTTCATCTTTATCTTCTTCTTCTTCTTCATCTTCTTGATCTTCTTCATCATTTGTTTCTTGTGTACTTGGCGGGACTTCGCATTCGGTTTCGAATTGCTCATCATATTCTGCATCATCATGCATGATATCTGCCATATCAATAACCATTTCTTCCACATTTGTGCAGGTTTCACCATGGCATGATGAGCATATATTTGAGCATCGCAAGCCATGCTTTCGGCAGCTGCATGTCTTTTTCTTGCACCCCGTTTCACATCTACAGCTAATTTTCCGCAGTACTTCGTCTGGGATGAGCGGCTCTAGTATGGGAACGGGGTGTAAAACATCAAGTCGCTCTTTCCAACCCCAATCCGTCGGATTTTTTGTGAAACCTTGCCACTGCTGCACTTGAAGATATGTGCGAAATGCATGCTGCATTGTGGCACCTTCAGCAGGCGGCAAATTTTCAAGTTTTGCGAAACCTTTTAACGCAGACTTTTGGAAGTTTAGATATCGCTGCTCATGTAAACTTTTTTTATCTTTTTTGGTTCCATATAATCGGCTAACAATTTCATATGCACTCGCAGCTAAAGCTTCAGGCGTCGCATTGGGATCATAAAAGCGTTGAGCCTGTTGTTGGAGAGCGTTGTCGTTTAATAAAATATTGATAATTTTATTTTTGCCTTGCTTAAAAAAGCAAGACGTAGTATCACATTCTGTGAACGCGTGAAGGAACGTGAGCAAATACTGTAATTTTTCATGTTTAAAACTATTGCTGTCGTAAATACTGTCCTGTATATTTCCTTTGCCGGGTTTTAAAAAGTAGATGGTGTTATACGGTTTGTGTTTGTTTAATATTACCAGTAAATCTATGTCTTCTCCAACGATCCACGTTCTCCACGTAAGGCTGCATTTTTCCGCCGTGGTGACTATAAGAAAATTTGCATCCTCCTCGGCGACTAAAGTGGTGCAATTTTCTTTTTTGAACTGTTCGCACAATAATGTTATTAAATTTTTTTTATTTTTGTTTTGACTTAAAAATTTGTCCTGTGAAATTGAAATAACAGTTTGTCTATTAAATTCAATTTCACGGCCCAAATTTTTATTTTCTCTCCGTGACCTCTCAGCGGCCTTTGTACGTTTTGTGCTAAGTCCGTCGGGATAACCATCGAAAACCATAGTACAGTTTCTACTATAATTATTGATAGCGTAATTAACGTAGTGCTGTACTATAAATTCGATGGAATTATTCGTATCCCAACGAACTTTATGCAGAAGAAAGCCGCCATCGATTACATAATAGTAATCCTACTCATTTCCTGGAAGCTCTGTTATTTTACTAAAAATGTCGTAGAAAGAAGACTTGCGTCCTTTCCGCATACCACCCTCGTCAAAAAGTGGGAGCGGATAAGGAGCAAGCTCATATTGTAAGAATTTTCGCATGTCTGATTTGCTTTCAATATTTAGCGATATTCTTTGAAATAACAATGTAGGATCGATCGCTACTGCTTCATTGTCTATCTTTATCGATGAAGTGACTGTCTTCAAAGATAATACCTTGTCTTTTTTTTTTCAATTTGATCGATCCAAAGTTCCCGCCGACAATTTTCTTAATACATTCTAAACCTACCTCGTATGCTTTGTGGCCGTTTATTTTATCGCCACCTACTATTCCACTACTAATCGATATTATATTGTGCGTTACAGGAAATGGATTGTGGTTCTGAAAAAATTCTGTTAACTTGTTAAAGTCTTTCAAACCTCTCTTAATACGAGAATTACTTGCGTCGACATGTTGATCAGACGTTGCGTAAGTAATATTACAGAATTTCTCCACAGTATCTGTAACTTGGATTAAAACGATCGTTGATAAAACCCACTTACATAATGTACTGTCAGTTATGTCGCGTCCATGTGTTAAGCCGCCACTCACTTTCATTGGCCGCATCAACATTTGTTCAATGATCATATCAGACCACGTTCCGGATCGATATTTGTCCACTCGCCTAATAGTAAAGTAGCCTAAACGACTGAATTTATCAAACTCTATTACGTCCATTATATTTTCAAGATTGTACATATCTTGTAAATATAAGTGGGCACTTTTGGCGTACAAATTATGACCGCTAGCGTGGAAATAAGGCAACATTTTCTGTACACACTCGAGGTGCATGTTCCAGTCACCACTTTTCTGCTTGAATAAATTGTTTTGCAAGATCTATCATTTTAAAATACTTAATCCACAATTCGGCTGTTGGTCCGTTCTCTTTAATCAAATTTAATTTATCTACAAATTTTTTTCTTATTTCTTCAATATCATTTTGTTCAAGCAACGTGTGAAATTCCGATTTTCCTACGTACTCGAGCAAATTCTTTAGAATAAATACTTCTGATTCCGATAGATTCATAGTAGAAAAAATGATATGTGATAAAGCATTCAGCGTACAACTGGCAAAAAGCATCTTTTAATCCACTGCCGTCCATCACATATCCGACTGCGCCAAGATATGACATGAGCATATGAAATCCTCCAAGCCTCACAACGATTTTATTAATTTTTATTTCATTTGGAGTTCCCTTACAGCATTCTACAATTTCACGAGCTTTTTGATAAAGCGGTTGATCAAAGGTTACAAAAACATGTTTTTGATTTTGGGCTATACACTTTTCGTTAGCTTCGATTAAAACTGTAAAAATTGTGTCATAACTACTGGGCGGGGCGTTTACGAACGGGACCAGAATTATTTTCGATATGTTGAAAGGTTTTACCTGCGTACATTGCTCCATAAAACTGTTCCAACCGCTCAAGTTTTCTCGCCGTATGTAATTCCCATAAAACCATAATAAATCTGTCGGCTCTACATGATTTTGCGTTATTGGATTGTTTATAGTTACATCTTCAATCACAATATTTTTAAGCCCCGCGTGCACTCCTCTTTGAAAGTTTTGAAGAGGGACGAAACCAAAAGCGCCTACGTTATTAGCCGAAGGAATACGAGCTAAGCGTTCTATTTTAGTATTTGTTGATAGTTTGGAGGCAGGAGATGCACAGATAATACCACCCATCGCATGGAAAGTATTCCGACCATCTATTGTGCACGTGTTGTGGTCGGCATTATCGTATACAAACTGAAAATAAGCTGCACCGGAGTCATAAGTTTCGGGCTGACAAACTATAGAAGATTCAAAAAGCTGCGTTTTATAATAGGAAGTACATAATCCAAGATAAGCCAATGAATCTATGAGATTTTTCGATGCATGCTTTTTATACATCATAGTTGACAAACCCAATAAAATCGGGGATAAAAATGACCGAGGTCTTACGGAGGATATAATAATATGACAAAGTGTCATGACTCTTTTATCCCACATTTCATTTTTTCTTTTGTTACTTCTCATCAAAATATCGAAAAACGATTGTAACGTCGGTGGTATGTCATCTTTGATGTTATCAAAAAAATGATCAGGTGCAGGATAATTAACTGTATCATAATACTTCGATGTTATATCTTCAAGAAGCAATTCCGCTGCTGTATCAATAATCCGTTTGCGTTCGGCTTTAACATCTGAGGTTTTTATTGATGTACCATTCCGCAGAAAGAATCTTATTTCTTACAAACACGAAACAAACAACTAAATCTTTTTTTACTTTATAAACGGAAATTGCGTCACCAAAATATTCTACTAGTTTATTGCGAATTGTGTCAAGTTTGCAAGGAAGTTCTTCTTCTTCTTTGTATTCGCTTAAAATACTTGCAATGGAAAACTGACACTCCTCATCACTAAACTCGTATAAATAAGAGATAATATAGTCCACAACGTCAGATGTATCTTTACGCATAGGTCGACCGGTTTTATGAGACGGTCTAAAAATTGAAAATTTTCGTATGCAAAAATCATGGTAACGGGCGCCCCGTTCTACTAAATCTACGTTTTCAATAAGTTTTTTTAAAACTGTATATTCTTCTCGAAGGTTCTCTCGTAAAGTTTCATCGTTCTGGCGTGAAGTAACTTTTTCTAGAATATTGCCCTTTAAAGTGTCGCTACTAACAATTTTGACTTTCGAAAGATTCGCGTTAGGATATTTTTCCCTGTTAGCATTGTACTCGTGCGACGCTTCTTCCCCGCAAAAAATACAATATTTGCTAAAATCAAACTGCTGTAGAGCAATAGTATTTTGTCTCGCAGTTACTTTTAAAATACTTGCTTGTTTTTGGGCAGCTTTTATACTTGACTGTTTAACATAATTACTATGACAATTGGTATGAATTGTTAATGCTTGACACTTTTGGAGTTTTTTATGTTTGTTGTCCTTCCTCTTTAAACTTGCATCAATTAAGGTTGCTATAGCCTTCTCTTTGAGAACTCGAGTCTGCTCGGGGTTGACTAGTTTGTCACACAGCAAACAGATGTTCGCGCCGTCAGGTTCCATTTTCAAGAAACCTTCAACCTGCACAAAAATAATGTATTGTATCAATAAATTTTGTAATTATTGAAACTTAATTAACTATAACATATAATTAACAAAAAAAATATATCAATAAATCTGATTTTAAAAATGTATTCATAATTAAACTGTATTTGACTATAAATATTAAAAAAAAAAATTATAATTTAGACATCCGTTTACACTATGTCAAAATAAATATTTTTCAAAAAAATTTTCATGAAAATTATTTTAAACTAATAATATTATTTTTGCTAAAATTACGAGTGGGCTATAGCAACTTTTAGGAATAAAAAATTGACGGACCCTGGGATCGAACCGGAGCCGCCGACGCACAAGTCAGAAAGGCTACCATCAAGCCACCGTACCAATCGGACTTCTATTAATCGAACGGCTGGCTTATTTCGCTCTTTTATATTCGTAATAACACTATGAATAACAATTACAACATTTATGTACTTACCAACGGTGCGATAACACTAGTTCATAAAGTCTTTCTCTTATAGCTGTGGTACTATATCCCAAAAAATCCGGATTTTCGTTTAAAAACAGCAAATGCAACTGTAATATATAACTTATAAATATACTTGATAATTACAATATAAATCAGAATACTGTATATATTCACTTACGAGGATTCAATAAATGTCACTTATAAACTGTTTATTAAACTGTAATATACACTGTATGTTATACTAAAATTGTATTCGATACTGCTTATGCTTCTATACTCGGTGGCTGGCGTCACTGGCACAACGGTCAAAAGAGAAAGTATAGTAACGCTCCCCTTGGCGGAGACATGCGCACAAGTGTCGAAGCGTCTAACGAAAGGTTTCACCCCGATGCCTTTCAGAACATGCGTTTCCGAACACATGAAAGCGCGGAAAAATTCAAATCTACTCACACACACATAAACTCACATACACAGAGTAATATAAAAGTATGTTTAATTAATTAATAATATGTACCATTGCATAAAAATATATGTATTTAATTATTTATTTATGAAAAAAACAGAAAAAAGTTAATAAAAATAATTGTTGTTAATTAAGTATTGTTAAATAAACTTTCTCGGGGAAATGAGTAGGCTGTATGTTAATATTTTGGCGAGCTACCCCAAATTAAAAAAAAATGAAGGGTTTTCGTCAATTATATACTGAGATATGAAAAAAATTTCGAGCGCGTCGGATTTGAAGTTCCTACGCTCAGTTTTTGCGCGTGACACTTGTAGCATTCGCCAATTTAGACCCGCGCCTTCGTGATTATTTATAACAATGTAATTTTGCAATAAATGTGACGAAATATTTTTTTCTGTTAGTACAACTATTAATTCGATTTTTCGTCCCTGTCTCGTTTCTTAAGGGGGTGTCAAACTCCATTCTGCGATTTGACCGACCCATAGGTCGGTAAGGTAGGAAGTACATACTATTGATGAAATCGTAATAGATTTTAACATAGATAGCGCTACATATTTCAAAAATATTAAAGATACGCGTTTTTTTATTACAAACAATTGTACGTATTTCGCGTATACGTATTTCTTTTTATAATTAATTATCCGTATTTTGCGTATACGCATTTTTATTGTTAATAATAGTGCGTATTTCACATATATACGCATATTTATTACAAATAATTTTGCGCATTTCGCCTATACACATTTTATAATAAATAATTTGGTGTATTTCGCCGATACACATATTTTATTCTAAATAATTATGCGTATTTCGCTTATACGCACTTTTCAGTGTTATCAATTGTGCGCATTTCGCCTATACGCATTTTATAATAAATAATTTGGTGTATTTCGCCTATACACATGTTTTATTATAAATAATTATGCGTATTTCGCTTATACGCACTTTTCAGTGTTATTAATTATGCGCATTTCGCCTATACGCATTTTATAATAAATAATTTGGTGTATTTCGCCTATACACATGTTTTATTATAAATAATTATGCGCATTTCGCTTATACGCACTTTTCAGTATTAGTAATCGTGTGCATTTTACCTACACGCATTTTATAATAAATCATTTTGTGTATTTCGACTATACACATGTTCTATTATAAACAAATGTGCGCATTTCGCCTATACACATTTCTTATAATAATGAGATGCAGATTCATCACTTTATTATATAGTCTCAGTTATTATTGACATTTCAAAATTCAGGACGTCGCCTCGCATGATTGCAAATGCTTTCTTAAAAATTGTAGTACGCTTCGTACGTTTCTGTGTCCCGGTGAAGGGACAGATCGGATGCGAGGTCTAGGTGTTTAGATGGCCGATGATGGAGTCCGGGTTATGCGCTCCATAGGTTTTTGTACCCAGGTGTTGAGACAGCTCGATTACGAGGTCTAGCTGTTCCAAGTGGCCGGTGATAGAGTGTAAGTGATGCGTTCCGAAGATTTTTGTGTCCAGATGTCGGAACAGATCGTATGCGAGGTCTGAGCGTTCCAGGTGGACGATGATGGAGTTTACGTGATGCGCTCCGTAGGTTTTTGTGTCTAGAGACCAAGACAAATCGAATGCGAGGTCTAGGTGTTTCAGATGGCCGATGATGGAGTCCGGGTAGTGCGCTTCGTAGGTTTTTGAGTCCAGGTGTCGGGACAGCTCGAATGCGAGGTCTAGCTGTTCCAGGCGGCTGATGATACGCTTCGTAGACTTTTGTGTCCAGGTGTTTTGACAGATCGGATGCGAGGTCTAGGTGTTCCAGACGGCCGATGATGGAGTTCGGGTAGTGCGCTCCGTAGGTTTTTGTGTCCAGGTGAAGGGACAGGTCGGATGCGAGGTCTAGGTGTTGCAGATGGCCGGTGATGTAATCCGGGTGATGCGCTCTGAAGGTTTTTGTGTCCAGGTGTCGGGACAGATCGGATGCGAGGTTTAGGCGTTCCAGGTAGCCGATGATGGAGTTTACGTGAAGCGCTCCGTAGGTTTTTGTGTCCAGAGGCCAGAACAAATAGAATGCGAGGTCTAGGTGTTCCAGATGGTCGATGAGTCCGGGTAGTGCGCTCCGTAGGTTTTTGTGTCCAGGTGAAGGAACAGGTCGGATGCGAGGTCTAGGTGTCTAGATGGCCGATGATGGAGTCCAATTTAATATTATGATTTTCATAATATTACCTGCATCTGAAATTTTGTGGCACAGTACTGCACTTTTTTGTACATATTCTGGATATAGTTTACAAAATTTCTACCAAGAGATAGTTTAGATTTGGTTTTTATTTTTTTGGTTGAGGGTTTAATTGTTTATTGAAATTTAAACAAATTTCAATCTATTTAGTTTTTTATGAATAAAAAATGTTCCTCAAATTTTAGGTCGATATTTGCAAAAATAAAAAAGCTATGCAATATTGAAAATTCAATTTTTTTGCAATTTTTGGTTAAAATCCAAGTTTATTCATTTTTTAACTGAAAATCTTGAAACTTTTTGTATAGTACATTGATTGGCAAAAGGTTTGAATTTTTTCTGTAGAATGTGCCAGTATTTATTTTATGACCCTTTTTGAAAGTCTCTGAGTGGCTGCTTCTTAGTATACCTTCATCAAAGGCTATTGAGGCTGCGGCCAAATATTCCTTATTCGACAAATTTTTTTTTGTATTCTTCTTTGAAAACCCTTCAAAATGCTTTTTTTGATCAATACTGGCCGAGCAAAGGGAAAAAAGTGACAATTTTTTGAAATATCAAGAAAAATCCATAATTTCAATTTTTGATAACATGATTAATGAAACTGAATATTATTCATACATCTTATGGCATGGATCGTACCACTGAATTTTGTTAGAGCATCAAATAGAACATTAGAAATATCTATTTTCAATAATATTAGGCTTACACAATAAGCAATACCTAATTATGAATTAATAATAAATTAAGCTATAGAGGTTAATTACTATAAAGCTGTCAAAATGAAATCAGGCAACAGACTGATAATTTCATTCATAATTAGGTATCGCTTATTGTGTAAGCCTAATATTATTGAAAATAGATATTTCTAATGTTCTATTTGATGCTCTAACAAAATTCAGTGGTACGGTCCATGCCATAAGATGTATGAATAATATTCAGTTTCATTAATCATGTTATCAAAAATTGAAATTATGGATTTTTCTTGATATTTCAAAAATTGTAACTTTTTTCCCTATGCTCGGCCAGTATTGATAAAAAGCATTTTGAAGGGTTTTCGAAGAAGAATACAAAAAAAATTTGTCGAATAAAGAATATTTGGCCGCAGCCTCAATATCCTTTGATGAAGGTACACTAAGAAGCAGCCAATCAGAGACTTTCAAAAAGGGTCATAAAATAAATACTGGCACATTCTACAGAAAAAATTCAAACCTTTTGCCAATCAATGTACTATACAAAAAGTTTCAAGATTTTCAGTTAAAAAATGAATAAACTTGGATTTTAACCAAAAATTGCAAAAAAATTGAATTTTCAATATTGCATAGCTTTTTTATTTTTGCAAATATCGACCTAAAATTTGAGGAACATTTTTCATTCATAAAAACTAAAAGAAAACGGGTTTTGAGGGATTTTAAAATTTTGAGCTGCTGACTTCACGTGAAATATCCCATATACCTGAAACAACAGGAGGGTGTAACAAAATTTGAGACCAAGGGTTGAACTTCAAATGAACCTGAGTATGGTATATAAGTTGATCCGCATTTTAAAATATACACCTTCCATCATATAAACGCATAACTGCAAATTGAACATTTTAACAAAATTTGTATTATTAGAAGTATTGTCATTAATAATTACTTTGCATTATACTTGTCATGCTACTGAATGATTGGCAAAAGTAGAGCTACTATAATTTCATTGAGCTAGGCTCATAAGTTTCTTTAGCTTCTTTTCAAATTTTATGAGTTTTGTTGAAAAAAAACGGAAAAGAATTAATTTTATGTCAAGACATCTAGTTTCTTATAAATAGATAACTAAATAAACTCATGTAATTGTAATTCTTTTCTGTTATAATTAAATATGTTCGCCCATACAACTTTCCTTATAACTAATAATTGTGCGTATTTCGTCTATACGCATTTTTGGATTATAAACAACTGTGCGTATTTCGCTTATACATATTTTTGATATTGTAAATAATTGTGCGTATTTCGCTTGTACGAATTTTTTATTATAAATAATTGTGCGTATTTCGCCTATACGCATTTTTGTATGATAAATAATTGTGCGCATTTCGCATATACGCATTATTTATTATGAATAATTGTGCGTATTTCGCCTATACGCATTTTAATATTTACTATTTTTTTTATTACAAACACATGTCAATTTGAACGTAATTACGTTCGAATAAGTATTTATTTATAATCACGATTTTTACTTATAGTATAAAATTACGTGATTAGTAATACTTTAAGTTTTGACATGTCCAACACCTATTAGCCAAAAACTACGGAGCGCATCACCTAAATATCGTCACCGCCTTCCCCGAAGACCTGGACCACGTATTAGATACGCCCTGATATCCAAACGCAAAAGACTACAAAGCGCACCACCTAGACCTCGTCATCGGCTACCCTGAACACCTGCACTGCGTATTAGATGCGCCCTGATATTTTAATGTAAAAAACCTAGACTCCATCATCGGCTACCACAAAGACCTAAACCACGCACTTGATACGTTCCAACATCTAGAGACAAAAAACTACGGAGCGCACGACCTAGACATCATCATCGGATACCCCGAACACTTTGACTACGTATTAGATGCGTCCTGGGATCTAAACGCAAAAAACTTCGGAGCGCATCACCTCGACTCCATCATTGACCACCTCAAAGACCTAGACGACGCATTCGATGCTTTCAATTATCGATAAGTAACACTTCCTTATAATAGTTGTCATTTCCGTATTAGCAGGTAGCAACCGTTACCGCTATAGTATTTCTCCCTTACAATTGAAGGTGGAAGCAATGTATACTAAAATCGTGTTACGCTGTTACGTCGGTATATGCCGCTGATCCAACAATCGTATAATTGTGTAACTGTTGTAAAACCACCTTACTTATATAGTAAAGGAACTCCTATACTCCACGAGTAAGCCGTTTTAACTGTAGCAGTAAGAGTTTTCTTTCCGTGTGCACCCGCAGAAAACTGTTACTTTTTGGGGAGATATAATTCGTACCTAAAAATCAGGTGTGCCCTAAATACTGACATTAGTCTAGGCACCAGGGGGGTTTCCGTGGCTGATGGATGTCCACGCCTCCACCAAAGCTTTTCTTACGTATTTTTGTCTGTTGATTCTGAATTTCGAAGGTGGACAGTCGCCAGAATGTTAGTTTTTTGTTATTAACAATTTAATTGTTTAAACTGCGGCCAAATCAATATGATTAATTATAACTGAATCCTAACTGTCTAAAACTGTAGTAAATTGATCTAGAATTATGCACGTTTGCGCTCGAATTCGCGACTTATTGCACAATCCAATACATGTTGAGGCATTGTATATTAAATTTTAGATCTTTTCAATCAGCCAGTGTAGGCGAAATAACTTTTTTTCTTGAACATTTCTTAAAAAGAGCATACAAATTGCAATATCTCCACACTTGCTAATTATTTAGATTCGAAACTTGATAAACAATATCCCTCAGCATGTATTACATAGTGTGTGTAAAGTTTGAAATATTTGTAGAGAATGGAAAGGGATCTTTGAAATGAAAAGTCGAAAAAGCGCGTGTGCATTTCCAATGTAGACCTCCTCACCCTCGCTTAAAGTTTATGAGAATGTTTACACACAATCCAGTACATGCTGAGGCATTGTATATTAGGTTTCAGATCTACTCAATCAGCCAGTTTGGAGGAAATTACTTTTCTTTCTTAAAAATTTCCTGAAAAAGCACAAAAATTGCAATATCTCCAGACTTGCTAATTATGTAGATCTGAAACTTGATAAGCCGCCCCTCAGCATGTATGCCATTATGTATGGAAAGTTTAAGATACTTGTAGGGAATGGAACGGGATCTTTGGAACGAATTGTCGAAAAGCCGCATGTGCATTTGCGACAAAACCCTCCTCACACTTTCTCATAGTTTACCAGAATGTTCTCACACAATGCAATGCATGCTGAGGTATTGCATATTGAGTTTCAGATATACTCCATCAGCCAGTTTGGGGGAAATGACTTTTCTTTCTTAAAAATTTCCTGAAAAAGCACAAAAACTGCAATATCTCCAGATTTGCTATTTATGTAGATCTGAAACTTGATAAACTGTCCCTCAGCATATATTGCACGGTGTGTGTAAAGTTTAAGATATGTTGAGAGAATGGAAAGGGATCTTTGGACTGAAAAGTCGAAAAAGCGCCAGTGCATTTCCAACTAAGACCTCCTGACCATTGCTCAAAGCTTACCAGAATGTTAACACGCAATCCAATACATGTTAAGGCATTGTATATTAAATTTTAGATCTTTTCAATCAGCCAGTGTACGGGAAATAACTTTTTTTCTTGAACATTTCTTAAAAAGAGCATACAAATTGAAATATCTCCACACTTGCTAATTATTTAGATCTGAAACTTGATAAACAATACCTCAGCATGTGTTACATAGTGTGTGTAAAGTTTGAAATATTTGTAGAGAATGGAAAGGGATCTTTGAAATGAAAAGTCGAAAAAGCGCGTGTGCATTTCCAATGTAGACCTCCTCACCCTCGCTTAAAGTGTGTGAGAATGTTTACACACAATCCAGTACATACTGAGGCATTGTATATTAGGTTTCACATCTATTCAATCAGCCAGTTTGGAGGAAATTACTTTTCTTTCTTAAAAATTTCCTGAAAAAGCACAAAAATTGCAATATCTCCAGACTTACTAATTATGTAGATCTGAAACTTGATAAACTGTCCCTCAGCATGTATTCCATTATGTATGGAAAGTTTAAGATACTTGTAGGGAATGGAAAGGGATCTTTGGAACGAAATGTCAAAAAGCCGCATGTGCATTTGCGACAAAAACCTCCTCACTCTTTCTCATAGTTTACCAGAATGTTCTCACACAATGCAATGTATGCTGAGGCACTGTATATTAAATTTAGATCTTTTCAATCAGCCAGTGTAGGGGAAATAACTTTTTTACTTGAACATTTCTTAAAAAGAGCATACAAATTCCAATATCTCCTCACTTGCTAATTATTTAGATCTTAAACTTGATAAACAGTCCCTCAGCATGTATTACATAGTGTGTGTAAAGTTTGAAATATTTGTAGAGAATGGAAAGGGATCTTTGAAATGAAAAGTCGAAAAAGCGCGTGTGTATTTCCAAGGTAGACCTCCTCATCCTCGCTTAAAGTTTATGAGAATGTTTATACACAATCCAGTACATGCTGAGGCATTGTATATTAGATTTCAGATCTACTCAATCAGCCAGTTTGGAGGAAATGACTTTTCTTGAAAATATTTTGAAAAATACACAGATAATGCAGTATCTCCACACTTGCTGATTATTTAGATCTGTAATCTTTGGAATGAAAAGTCGAAAAAGCGCATCAAATCTACAGTTGACCGTTGTTATTTATACGCCAGATTGCTAGATAGGTATACCTATATATACGTAAAACCTAACCTTCAATTTTCTTTAGCCGAAGAATTGACTCTTGATTAAAGAAAAAAATAGGCAAGGATTGACGCTTGACTAAAGAAATAATAGTCCCTTCCATGTTAGACTTTCAAAACAGTGATTTTTACACGTTTCTAAGTGGGTTATAGGTTATTTGTACGACAGATCTGTCGTACAAATAACAACGCCGTAAAATAAATAAATTCTTGAATGACTTACTTTTCTGTCTTACGGCGGGGCCAAGTCCAAGCGGCACGGTCCGTTGGGTGTGCATGCACACGGTGCGGTACGGACGCTACGGTCTGCGAGGTGGGCGGCTGATGCGGCGCTCCAGGCTGCGCCGTCTGCGAGCGGTCCAGGCGGCAGGCACACCGATGACACGTCGATAAGCATCAATGGATAGAGGAGGGCACAGGTGGCGAAGGTGGCGGCGGAGGTGGTGGCGGCAACACGGGACCGCCTCCCGGAGGGCCTAGGCCCAGGCATCGGCGATGGACAGCTCAGCTGTGCTGCAGCCAGCAGCGCATGCGCGTACACACACGGGCAAGGCCGCGCCGCTGGCCGCTGCCGTCGCTGCCGTCGCCGACTCGCGAATCTCGCGATGCTACATATTACCCATATGGTACAATAATCTATTTTTTTTTTATAATATTATGCATAATCATGAGTGCATTGCCCTCCGTAATGACATTATGAATCATTCTGCAAAGTTTCACGTCGATATTTTAAGGCATCTGAGAATGGCATTTGAACGAAATTTTCGTTCAAATGCCATTCTTAGACGCTTTTGAATATTGACTTGGTATTTTGCAGAATGATTAATAATGTAATTACGGAGGGCAATGCACTCATTATTTTTCATATATCGTTATATTTTTTTTTCTATTAAAAACAATATATTTTTTGCTCGGTCGGTAAAAATTGAGTTTGACACCCCCTTAATATTAATAATTGAAGACGCAGCGATTTTTACAAAAAAAAAAAATTATCTCGGCTCCCAGAGAACTTAGAGAGTTCGTAGACCCCTTAAAATTTGTGAAAAAATGCCAGCTTTCCAACGAACCTACTGTCGATTATCTACGGCCAATAGTCAAGCCGCAATTGCTTTTATTTATAACAAAAAAAATGACTTCTTTTTATTTTGCGATTTTAAACAATTAAATTAATTTAATTAACTAAATTTAAATCTGTAAATTGCGTTTGATAGATCTTTTTATTATCTACAAAGTTTACTTTGAACTTTTTTCTGTAAAGTCAGTAGTTTTTTTGTAGCAGTCGAAAAACTGTTTTTCCGAGCATTCAATTGTTAATTAAAAACATTTCTCATGTAAATTTTTATACTCAATCACCGGGTTATTGTTCCTGATGACCTCCCCAATCATAACCCGCTTGATAAGGTCGGTTTACAATTAGGTTTCATGAAAAAACTAATTTGACTGGCCTACGAGCCGCTTTTGCGCGTACGCGTGTGCGGCAGAGCACACACGTACTTCGCGTGCGCGGGCGCACCACCCGAACCGGCGCGTACTAATATCGCGTAATTAGCGAATGTAATTTGTGGATAGCCTCCAGGGGCAGTAAGGATAAATTCTTTTATATTAAAGTTATCTTGCTTTTTACTTGTTCGCATATTATTTCGCGCAACCCGAGTCCAATCCCTTATTCGGTGGCACGGTGATGAATACCGCCAGCCTCCGCGGTCGCGAGTACGTAGTACTCGCGTGATAGCTGAGTAGCTGGGGCAGCACGCTCAACAGAGAGAGCGGGACGACGAAGTCGCGCGTTGTAACGGACCGAAAAGGCGCGGCTGCTGCTGAAAGCAGCCGGCGGCGAGCAACAGCCCAGAGCCGACGGGCCGCTAATCGCCGAGGGTTTGCACGAGGCCGTGCTTGCGCCTGTCTATTGCTGCGCCGTTCATCGGCAAGTCCGCTTTGCGATATAGCGCACCGAGGACAGCTTTTAGCCCGTTACAATATAATATATAAAATATCATATAATATATGTAATTATATATAATTATATAGTTACTCATATACAAACATGTCGAAATGTCTATGCTGTCATGGAAAGATAAAAGAACCCTTTATGGAACAGTTTTTGCTAGTTTAGAGTTTGGATTGAGATTAGAACTATTGTAAAGGAGTAATATTTACAATTTTTGGATATCAATCGATGGGGTAAAGATCAGAGATTGAAATGAGACCTTAAAAAAGCAAATTGAATACGAATTGTAATTATTAGGTACGACCGCTACTCGGGAGAGCCTTATATTTTCACCAGAGTGAAAATTATAACTCCCCGAAAACTAGCAATTTAATGTATAAAAACTATGTTCCGCCCAGAAATAGTTCATTTTAGGCGTTTTCTATGATGTATGTATGTATGTACGTTCATATGTAATCAAGTTTATGGATTATCTCAGCGAATTTTCGATGGATTTCATCGGGATTGCGGGAAAATACTCCTCTAATTATACCTAAGTGCTGGTCCCTTAACCAGAAAGATCGAGGAAAAATTGTTCAAATGCGAGCACAAAGAAATATCTCAAAAAATCGATTTTTAAGCCTAATGTCTAGAAAAATTAATTGTAAGCTAATATCTACAGGTGTATCTGCTAAACCTATTAAAATACACATTTTTTCTGTTGAAGATTTTCTCTAAGAGCAATATATTTACCAAGATAATTGCGAAAAACGGCAAAAAAGGTAAAAAAAGGTCAAAAATGGACGATTTTTGACTATAACTTGACAGGATTTGATTTGGCACGAAAATGTTAAATACGAAAGTTGTAGATTATAATAATACAAAACTTTTCCCCATTTAACATTTTCATATAAAATCAACTCCTGATGAGTTACACTTATACAAACGATTTTAAACGCATAAATATACATAAAATGGACGATTTTTGACTATAACTTGACAGGATTTGATTTTACACAAAAATGTTAAATACAAAAGTTGTAGATTATAATAAAACAAAACTTTTTCCTATTTAACATTTTCATATAAAATCAACTCCCGATGAGTTACACTTATAAAAACGATTTTAAACGCCAAAATACACATAAAATGGACGATTTTCGGCTATAACTTGTCAGGATTTGATTTTTCGCAAAAATGTTAAATACAAAAGTTGTAGATAATATTGAAACAAAACTTTTTCCTACTTAACATTTTTTTGTAAAATCAACTCCTGACGAGTTAATCTTATAGAAACTATTTTAAACGCCAAATAATACGTGTAAAATGGACGATTTTCGACTGTAACTTGACAATATTTAATTTTACACAAAAATATTCAATACATAAGTTATAGATAATAGTTAAACAAAACTTCTTCCCATTTAAGATTTTCATGTAAAATAAATACTTGACGATTTAAATCTATAGAAACGATTTTAAACGCCAAAATATACATAAAATAGACAATTTTTGCTTATCGTACAAAGAATTCATTTCCAATAGAACTCTTAAATACAAAGGATATCGTTTAAATACGAATAAAAAAACTAAAACAATAACTAACAAAAACTGTTACATAAAAGCTGTCAAATCTTATAATTTCTTGTCATGATCTAGAGAACTTAGTATATAGTAAAATCAAAATTAGAAAAATGTTTAAAAATTGCGTTGTTAAAAATCTATAATTATGTCATCTTTCTGTTTTGATAACAAATAGAAATTTCATATAAAATTACACAGCTTAACCTGTTAATTATGTTCACAGAACCTAAGAGATTGAACTAAGAGAAACAAAATTGTCTAATATTATAAAAGTACATGTTAAAGTAATATCATATTACACAAAAGTGTAATGTACGTGTTATAGATTTTGTAGTATAGTAAAGTTCAATATGTATAAAGAATTAAAATGAAAACTATTAAATATGCAAGACTCACTTATATATACAATAGATACCTTGAAATGAGTTTTTATACCCTGACTAAACTTACAAATTAACTAGATGAGCTAATATGACCAGCGACAACTGCTTACCGGTATCACATCTAACGACACATATAGCACTACAGCACTTTTATGATATCCCCCAGTTCCTAATTATCTATCCCCTCACATTCTAAAGCACTAACACTTGAAGATCATTGTAGAGCTGGGGAAGCTGCAAAATGAGGCTGGATGGCCCAGGGCGGGCACTACTGCATGGATGCCAGTGTGCTCAGAATTATCTAATAGCCATCTGAGAGGAAACTACTATAGAGACCGACATGCGTGTCTCAATCTCAAGGACTGCCTCACCGTAGGAATGAACAAAACACATGAATAGATCAGTCACTGATCTAGGAGACAAGCGAGGAGAGTTGAGCACCTAGAAACCACATATGACTAATGAAAAAATTACACAAAAAACATTACCTTATAAAAGAAAATACTGTAGCAATGGCTGTTGTTCACTATTCTCGCTGCACCAGCTACCTCTAGCAATTAGAGGGGAAAGACTGGTGGAACCTTCACTTGTTGTTTCATTGCTGAAAACACCTCCATCCTGAGAGTCGCTGAAGGCACCAGCAGCAGATTAACTGTACACAGAGCCACTAGTATAAGAGTCAAACACACACATGGAAAGTTGAGTATCTGAAAACCACATATGACTAATAAATAAATGAGCCAAGCAATATCACCACACTCAAGAAAGATTCTGCAGCAGTGCCCACCGTTTACACTACTCTCGTCGCCAGATACCTGCAACAAGAGAAAGTACCTCATCAGCTTACCTATCAGAGAGGTTAGGAACGAGAAAGGGCTTACGAAATTTGCTTTCGTCGTCGACACGCTGCCTTCCTGTCTCTGACAGACATCATCATCAACCAGTAAACACGATCAAAGGGACGACATTCTCCAGGGCGGCGTATTGCAGCAGCCACCGTCATCACTGGGAACGCCGGGAGCCAGACGATGCGATTGTTGACATCACACCATGGACATACGCGCGCGTACGTCGCCGTAGGGCCGCAGACCTGCAGTCAACACAGACTCACTAGGGCTAGTAGCAGAAAGCGCGCGCGCGCGATCTATATATATATACCTATATACCATATCTTATATATCAAGGAGCGCTCACAGTCACGTGGGTCGCATGCGTTTTTCCGCTGGTGCGAACCCACTATGCACAGCCTATAGCCGAGATGGCCGTTATACAGCTGATGTAAGTACTCTGCACGCACGCAGCACCAAGCCAGATTACCATTGACGAATGCACAAGTATTGAGTGTCCTCTTTTTGTTTTTCTCCTATTCGCGGTATTAGTGTATGTGTGCATGTGTGTATACGTATAAGTTATAGGAACATAAGTGAGCGATTACTCTACACACTTCTGTTATAAGTTTTTTCTCGTTCTGTAGGTCATATAGTATACGAGAAAATTTACGGAAAGTCGAAAACGGTCTTGTGACACCGTTTTAGAAAAAAATCCATTTTCCTTATGGAAATTTAACATGGGAAATAAAAATTAGACGAAAAGTAGTCACTGATGATGAGCAAATAGTAAGCTTTCAAATGTACCAACAAATATTCCGCAAAAAAGCGATTAAAGTAGAAGAAAAGAATGCTTTAATTTAAGCTAAAGATCGTTAAAATCGGTACTGCGTAATGTTACGTGCATTTGAAAATCGCGAAAAATGACCAAAAATGATTGAATTACATGGATTCGAGAAAAATCGCTCATTTTTTCCGATTTTAACGATCTTTAGCTTAAATTAAAGCTCTTTTCTTCTACTTTAATCGCTTTTTTGTGTTGATTTTAAAAAATCGAAAAATCGACATGAAACATAAACTAACCTCAAAATATTACAATATTACGTTTAATACCGAAAACAAATAAAAATACATACACCCACCCATTCAACCACACACACGTACACGCTCACAAACGAAAAAAAATTTTGTAACGAAATTTCAGTACTAACAAAGTAGATATCGTCAATGTAAAAAAATGATGCAACAAATCGCTTTAATCTTTTTCATTTTTGCTTCAATTTCAATGTTTAATGGCTCACTTTCATCTTTGTTGGATTTCATTTCGAGATATCGTGGATCAAATTAAAAAACCGCTACCAATTCATTGGACGTAGCTTCCTCAAACTTAATTTACTGATTCCTTTAATTAATTTTTAATTCCAATTTTAAAATTTAATACTTTATTTTGTATGGTAAGACTATGTTAAACGGTTTGTGACTTTTTATTTTTACTCTTTCTACTTTTTATCATAAAAAAGCAATTATTATTATACAATTTTATATTTTACAAAAAAAAAAATTCATTGTCCACAAAAAAAAATAGCTAGTGCCAACTGCGTGAAAAAAACTGCGAAAAGATATACATTGTGAGGTTACATTGCCTTACAATATTCTTTTCGCATTTTTTTCCCGCAGTTGGATATGGCTAAGGTATACCTATATATAGTGGCCACGTACCCATGTCATATCCTAATACTTTTACGTTACCACCTGGCGCCTTTTATGTTGTATATTTGGTTGTAACCACATGGACACGTGGTTTCTCTTCAAAACTAAATGAATACTTTTTATTATTAATTTAAGTTATTTTTATTAATATGTATTTTTTTATACGTAATCAACGGGGGCCCTAAAGATGCTAAACGCTCTTTTTTAAATCTGATAATTTAATACGTTTTCTGTTCTACTTACTTCATTTTAGGTTAGAATAAACTACGTATACTTTTTAATTTTTAAATTTATTTTGTAAATATTTTATTTGATAAGTGATTTTCATACTACTCTATTAATAGTATACCTCTTTTGAATTTCGTCCTTTATGGAATTATTTTAATGAATAATTTCTATTTATAAAATGTTTTATTGATTCTTTTATTCATATTTATATTTCTTAAATTACACATTTTCAATTTCTTACAAATTGTATATTAATGGTTTTAATTCTAAAAATTCCAAAATTCAATTCCAAGAAGAATTGAACTAAAATCTATAATAATTACGATAATGAGGGGGTGCTATACTCAATTTTTACCGACCGAGTCGATTCGGGGGTTTGAAGCTAATAAAAAATAAAATACACCGAATTATGCAAAGTCAAGAGAACATTGCTCTACGTTTCACAATATTCTATCTTCCTGCCAAATTTGAAGTCAAAATATCAATTCTTTTTTGCATAAACTTTGAACAAAATTTCGAGGTGGACGAAGCGTTATGTCAAAATTTTGTTCAAAGTTTGCGCAAAAACGAATTAATATTTTGACTTGAAACTTTGCAGAAGGGTATATTATTGTGAAACTTAGAGCAATGTTCTCTTGATTTTACATCTTGATAAAAATTCACATACATAATATCTATATCACACAAATTGTCAATAAATCTGTAGCTGATTCATCAAGCTGTTCTCGAGGAATTACGATTTGGAAAAAAATTTTTTAAAATCTTAACCTCAAATATCTCTGAAATTTATGGACCAATCATTTTGCGCAAAGAACTCAGCGGAAAACTATTCAAAATCTACCTCTACAAGGAATTTTGAAGCAATTAAGTCAATTTTACTCCAGTAATCGTTAGACATAAAAAACTCATTTTTTTCATTTTTCAATTTTTTTCTCAAAAACTAACCAAAAGAATCGATTCAAATTTTTACAGATTATAGTTATTTACATTCTGCATTATCATGATTTTTCTCGAAAAAATTGACAATTTAGTTTGGAAGTTATAAGCTTTTTAATAAAAAAAAAACGTTTTTTTAATAACAAAAGAACCATGATAGCAAGAGAATTTTTTTTGTTGAAAATATAGGTTTTTTTCATGCTCTTTCGAATGCTACATATCCGACTCAAAAATTTAAATCCAATCATTAAACTAGGGGGGCTGCGTCCCCCTGCGTGCCTTCGGCACGCCACCCCCCCCCCCCCCCCCCCGCCCCCCACACACCTGCTCCTCCCTTCGCTCGTCGCCCGCCCCCTCCCTATGTAAAAACTTCGTTTTTACATAATAGGCATGACCGCAATGCTCAGAAAAACCTTATAATTTTATTATTGCATTAATTGTAATACTTATTTTCATCGTTATTATCATTAGAATACACATAAATACATCTCTGCAGTAAAATTTAAATGGAAATTATGCATTTACTATTACATATTTATTATTTTTTTGTAGAATATTTTCCTTATAATTCTACAAATATAGATATATGCAGGTAACTTTTCAAATAGTCTATGATTCATATAAGATAATTAAGTACTATTAATTGATATGATTAAAGTACACATAGGAATATTAAATATATAAGTACTATTATGATTGCAATTATATTTAAAATTAAAAACATTCTTTTCATTATTTCTATTTGAATTATAATAATAGTTTTTATTTTTATTTATGCAAATGTTGAATAGAAAAAAGTTTTATTTCAATGTTATCAACAACTTTTGTATTTGAAATTTTTGTGTTAAGTAAAATGCTTTTGAATAACATAAGGAAAAATACCGTTTCATTACTCCCGATTAATACAAAAATATAAAGTTAAATTTTACACAGTTTAACGAGAACTGTAGAGTAATCGCTCACTTATGTTCCTATAACTTATACATATACACACATGCACACATACACTAATACCGCGAATAGGAGAAAAACAAAAAGAGAAAACTCAATACTGGTGCATTCGTCGATGGTAATCTGGCTTGGTGCTGCGTGCGTGCAGAGTACTTACATCAGCCGTAACGACCATCTCGGCTATAGGCTGTGCATAGTGCGTTCGCACCAGCGGAAAAACACATGCGACCCACGTAACTGTGAGCGCTCCCTGATATATAAGATATGATATATAGGTATATATATAGATCGCGCGCGCGCGCTTTCTGCTACTAGCCCTAGTGAGTCTGTGTTGAGGGAGTTTCTACATCGATGCGGCTGCGTGTGCGTATACGCCTGCGTTTGAAGGGGAGGGTCAGAGATACCAACTATTTGCCGATATGCAACGTTCGAGCTATAACTCTCGAATCTCGAATTTCAATACACGAAATTCAAAATTAAAATGTATCAATTATCATTGCAATATTAAATGTTATCTTTTTACTATTTCTTTTGTAATAAATTTTTGTAAAGGGCATTAATGCCCGTTCAAATTATTAAATAAAATAAAATAAAATAAAAAATCTCACATGAATACTTCTAATTTCTTCAACTTTTCTTTGGGTTTCGTCATTTTTATACAGGCATTATGCCGATTTCGCTGTACAATTCTCTATAAACTGTAGCGGTATAAACGTGTACTTGAATAGTAAAGAAGGTTCTTTACATCTTTAATTAAAAGTTATTTGAGGGGCAAGTCAAATGCTGAAATAGTACATTACGATACGGGTGTGGAATTTACCGCATTATTTACCGCATGAGACGTTTTTTGCACGAGCGAAGCGAGTGAGAAAAGTCAAATGCAGTAGAAATCACCTTACGTACCAGTGTCGTACAGTATTTTATACCATGAGAGCCGAATAATCATATTAAAGTTATGATTTTGAGGTTAGAGTGGTAAAAATATTATATAAAAGATGTATTTGTAATTTTTTTTTTCACTGAGATATTAAATTTTAAAATTTGATAGGTATGCAGTTTGACAGTCTACAAAGTATCAATCAATTAAAATTTCAAGTTGATCCGTTAAAAACTCAGAGAGAAACTAGACTTAAAATTTAATATTTCAGTGCAAAAAATTGATAAACGCATCATTTATGGCTTAAATTATTCTTTATAATACCGTCCCTGGTAGCACGCCCATTGCATTTCTGCTGCAAGTTCGCTACAAGATGCTTGAAAATCAGTAAATTGCGGCAGAACATACGTTGTCTATTTCCGACCTCAATATGATTTCTGACGCATGACAAATGAGCATGAACACATGCAGTGAAATATTACCAGAATGGCGGCAGATGATTGTGCAGCAACTTGCAGCAGACATGCAGCAGACTTGCAATGGAAAAATGCATCCTGGGGACAGGACTAAGCACACATCATCCGTAAGAATTGGAGCAGAATTACGTCACGTTCTTGCAGTAGCTTCCTACGGCAGAATTGTGCGAAATTGAGAGAAGACAAATGCAATGTTGTCGTTACGAATGATCATGCCCTTATGCGTTCCTAAGAATTGCATCAGTATGACAACACGCGATTGCGGCAGCAACTTGCAGCGGACATGCAGCAGACTTGCAATTGAAGAATGCATCCTGTGAACAGGACTAAGCACGCGTCATGCGTAAGAATGGCAGCAGAATTGCGTCATGTTCTTGCAGGGAATCCCTACGACAGAATTGTGCGAAACGGAGAAAAGACAATGCAATGTTGTCGTTACGAATGACCATGCCCTTATGCGTACCTAAGAATTGCATCAGTATGGCAACACGCGATTGCGGCAGCAACTTGCAGCAGATATGCAGCAGACTTGCAATTGAAGAATGCATCCTGGGAAGAGGACTAAGCACGCATCAGGCGTAAGAATTGCAGCAGAATTGTGTCACGTTCTTGCAGTAGCTTCCTACGGCAGAATTGTGCGAAATTGAGAGAAGGCAAATGCAATGTTGTCGTTACGAATGACCATGCCCTTATGCGTTCCTAAGAATTGCATCAGTATGGCAACACGCGATTGCGGCAGCAACTTGCAGCAGACATGCAGTAGACTTGCAATTGAAGAATGCATCCTGGGAAGAGGACTAAGCACGTATCAGGCGTAAGAATTGTATCAGAATTGCGTCACGTTCTTGCAGTAGCTTCCTACGGCAGAATTGTGCGAAATTGAGAGAAGGCAAATGCAATGTTGTCGTTACGAATGACCATACCCTTATGCGTTCCTAAGAATTGCATCAGTATGGCAACACGCGATTGCGACACCAACTTGCAGCAGATATGCAGCAGACTTGCAATTGAAGAATGCATCCTGGAAAGAGGACTAAACACGCATCAGGCGTAAGAATTGCAGCAGAATTGCGTCACGTTCTTGCAGTAGCTCCCTACGGCAGAATTGTGCGAAACTGAGAAAAGACAATGCAATGTTGTCGTTACGAATGACCATGCCCTTATGCGTACCTAAGAATTGCATCAGTATGGCAACACGTGATTGCGGCAGCAACTTGCAGCGGACATGCAGCAGACTTGCAATTGAAGAATGCATCCTGTGAACAGGACTAAGCACGCGTCATGCGTAAGAATGGCAGCAGAATTGCGTCATGTTCTTGCAGGGAATCCCTACGACAGAATTGTGCGAAACTGAGAGAAGAAAAGTAGAATGTTATCGATACGAATGACCGTGCACTTATGCGTACCTAAAAATTTCATCAGTATTGCAACTCGTGATTGCAGCAGCAACATGCAGTGGAATTGCAGCAGACTTGCAATTGAAGAGTGCATCCTGGGGACTAAGCACACATCATGCGCATGAATTGTAGCAGAATTGCGTCACGTTCTTACAGCAGCTGTCCACGCTAGTATTGTACCTTTTTTTTGTTGAAATAGCTTTACGATCGGTATAGTGTTATTCCGTAACAATACTATATAAGTGTTCAAGGACATTTAACATTATCTACGACAATACACGTCTTAAGGGTTTTCGTATTTTTATGGTTACATAATTTGTTTTACAAATATTACGACTTTCGCGCCGCAAATTTAACATAATTTGCGAAAGCATGACTTCGAGGTGTTGAGAAATTTGATTGGCTATTCAAAAATTTCCAGCTCGCTGATTGGCCAAAAATGAAAGCAGCACTTAAATTTTGTTTAGCTCGATAAAGCCCCAGCTCTAGTTGACCGCGCCACCACGAGGGCCGCATGATCGATATCAGATCTCACATCCCAATGTTGGCGCGAGTGTAGTCTCTAGAATCGGCTTTATGGCGCTCACATGTGAGGCAATTGTCTTGTACCGCCTGTACGTATATTTCCACATGTATTTTTTGTTTGAGGGACGGCTTCGTAATATTATTTGCATAATTTGTAAAAAATATAAGTATTGCAGTCTAGATTGGATGTAAGTATAACGAATTATTTCATAAAAATTATTCATTTTACTATATTTTTACAGGATGTTCACAGATTTTCGTTTACTTTTCAGGTTAATCCTACTCTGACCGTTTCTGAGCACGTGGAAGTTAATGGCTTGTAATTATTTTATTGGAAATAAAAGCAATAAGATCAACCATAAATCAATCTTTTTTTCTGTAAGTATACATGAAATTACTTTTTGCAATATATTAATTTAATACCTTTATCTCACGTCAAATTATTCATTTTTGTGTTACAGGTTAAAAGTCATTAGGATTGTTTTATTTGTGCCTATTTACATTTAAATAGATATTTTAGTTTTGATTAAACTAATTTAGCTATATATATATATATTATTCATTACGTGAGTTTATATTACTACAATTAATAAAAAATTCTCTTATTTCTTATACTTATTTCTCTCTGTTTCTCTCTTTGACTATCTCCTATTTCTCAAATTTTTGAAAATTTTTTTTCTGAAAAATGTTTGAAAATATTTTATAACTCTTTTATTATTGCTAGTAAATTAGTTTTCAAATATTGTATATTTTTTAATAATGATAACTATCCTTAATTAATATCAATTATTAGTTATCTAAATAGACACCGGGGAGTATTATTACGTTTATTGTATAAAGAAAATTTCATTTTTCGTTAATGTTAATTATGTTCTGAATATTTCTAATAGTCATTCCATATTCACCTGATGCATTTCGATTATTTTATTCAAATCTTTTAATATACTAGACGATGGAAAGACTGCAATAATTAGATAATTTACATGCATTGTACATGATGTAATTAAGAAAATTTTCTACGTAAATTATATATCCTTTTATGCAAGTTGTCATTTGATTCTTTTAATGCTAGAAGTACAAATTGGATATTAAGATGATATTTATCTTATTAAATGAAATCAATTTATTATATTGCTTTTGATTATTATTTGATTATTATTATTATTTACCAATTTGATATACTTTATTTATGCTTATAATTTTATGTATATAATTGAAGTGTTTCTCTTTTATATTTGAAACAAACATTTTGGTAGCTCAGTACGTCATCCATCAGACTTATAAACTATGAGCACACGTAGCAGTAACAGCCATATCCGCATCAGTCAGTGAAGTATTGTATAGTGGTTTAACATAAAGATGCTTTGGTGCTTTTAAATCAATATCTTTTTGATAATCTTTATCACACATATTAGATATTATATACTAAGGTAAATATAGAATGTGTTGAAAAATCCAAAATTCTGAATGCATGTTTTCAAGCTAGAGTAGTGCTGTGCCAAAAACTTAAACAAAATGTTTATAGCAACAAATCTCGTGTTGATAGTATATTGATGTCTGATGGGGTGGATCGTTTTACTTTTCTTTCATTATACCTTTTCACATACAACCTAACTTTATAAGGAGAATACCACTCATATATATTCATTGTAGTGTATAACCGTTTTAACTTTAGGAAATAAAGTGTCAATTATATCATATAGTTACATTCAGTCGATGGTTGATGATAGTAGATTGCAACTGGCATAAGCAAAGGTTTTGTAATGTTCTTTTACACAATATAATCCGTTTATGAAGAAAAAAATTGTAAATTAACCAAAACGTAAACTAAATCCTGGTATTACAGTGGTTAAATGAAACCCATAGACATAAGAAAGATAAACTGCGGGTGTAGGTTAGGAAGAGTGGCATCTCTAACCATGTTCGCGCACATGTGTTAGAGACAGATAGCATACCTTCTATTACATATACCTTCTATGCATCTGTCTGTCTCAACGGGTGCTACTCTCGCTAGCCTACACCCGTCTATCTCTCTTATGTCTATGATGAAACCACAGCTGCATTTACACTGATGTTTGTAGACTTTTATATAGGTGAAGGTGGTCTTACACCTAGTAGCTTCTGAGGCCATAATTAGCTATTAAAAAAAATAAAAATATAGTTTAAACAACATAAAATATATATGGGTCGTTCCTGTACTTTTTTTAAAAAGTGTGCGCGGGAGGGTCGTCGATTTTGTCGACGATTTTTTTTATGAAAGTACATATAAAAAAAATAGCTTGTGCAAAATTTCAGCCCCTTATCTCATTCCTAATTCCTGCTGGAATTTTTTTAAACCCTGATTTCGACCTGTTTTTAGCCAGTTTTCAAAAAATTCTAAAAGGCTGAAATTTTAACAAAATGAGGTCGGTGAGATCTCATTTTTTTTTGTCTTTCTTCAAATTTTAAGAAAAAAAATACACTGATATGAAATGATGATTTAGGTTTTATTGGCGATCTGTGATATGGCCATTGCATTTCATCATTTTTAGATCATCTTTAAACCTCTATATCTCGTAACTGGTTCCACATTTTTGAGCTCACCAGGTCACATTTTTTTTTGTCTCAACGAGACCTTTAATTTTTTTTTTTGAGGACCTAAATTGATTGAATAGACTTCAAGATACAGCCTTTTGAAGTTGACGTTTTTATCAAAAATCACGAAAATCAACCGTGTTCATGGTCACAGTGTCAACCGAATTTTAATTAAAAATCATTAACAAAAGTATTTTTCATTAGAATATGATGTTATCTAACTATACTCTTTTCCTATCATAGGAAAAAGTCAAAAAATAATTTTTTGTCGAGCATTATAATATCTAATTTTTCGATACCTAAAATAATCAAAAATGGCTCTCTACTGACATGAATTCTACCATCTTATAATTATTTTTGACATGTATACGTAACATAGATACAAAGGTGGTTCCTAGACCTTTAAAATCCGTAGTCACTGATATTTCTAGGACCACTAGAGCCAAAGCTATAGCCGTTTTTATAAAAAAATATTTTTCAAGTGGTAAAATTAGAGCTTGTGAAATATAGGAAAAGTTTTATTTACAAGATCAACCATAAGTTTGGCATAATTGTCCTAAAAAAAGTGCTGAGGCTGCATATTTTGAAGATCTTAGGCCATGTCTACACTATGCGAGAAGCACGTGCGATCAGCCCAAGCGATGCGAACAAGCCATGCGCGCATGCGACGCGAGCAAGCAATAGTAATGGCTTTAGGTTGATTAAATTACCTATGCAGACTTTATAGATAATTGAAGTTGAAAATAAGAATTTAAGTAAAATTTTTTTTGTAATATTCATTTTATTTTAACTATTTTATAATCATTATCAAACGAAGTAAGTTTTGCTTTTAATGTTGAATCATCAATGGGTATAAAGCAGTGATATTTTCTTGTATTGTGTATAGTTCGGGTCAATTTAAAACGGCATTCTAGTACTTTACGCCTTTTCTCAATTGTTTCTTGACTCACCCAAATACTAAAAACCAAATATTCTATATTTTTATAACACATAATGATTTATTATTCAAATACATAATCTAATAATATAGTCAAAAAATCTAAATTATATTATTTTTACCTTATTCCATCAATATTTTCACTAACGTAATCATATGTCTTTTGGATTTAAAATTGGTTTTTCTGATGTTCTTTGTAAGGATGCCCTGCGTACTGTTCGTTTAACCACTGCTCCACATCCATCACACGGACTTTTCCCATGGCTAGTAGAAAAAAAGTTGTGTGACTTAACTTTAACTTTTAAGCCAAAATCCTCCTCATGATGGCAGATATTAATGAAATTGTTCCTACAGTAAATAAATACTATCTTGAAGGTAAAAATTATAAAAAATAAAATAAATCTGTTTAATATTGTGTAGATAATAATACAAATTATTTGAACTTGCATCGTAGAAGTTGTTGCTTTTCTTAAATTTGATATACAGAAAAAATAAAGAACTGTTTTAGTAATTTTATCTTTAAAGCTGTTTTCTACATAATGTAAAATTTTAACTCGGGTGTAACCTGCAGGTCCAGGATCTTTATGGATTTTGATGTTCTGGGTCTCAAAATAGTTTTTCACACAAATTAAATATACTTTCAGAATATTACTTTGACATATTCTTAATAATTAAAATTAAATTTTTTCAGGTCATTTAATGAACAAAAATCTAAAGGTGTCTATTTTGTTCATATAATACGTATTAATATACTACAATAAAAGTACTCTTACTTGTTTTTGTATTGGGTAGGTGCTCCATCTGACATATAATGTACATTCTCAATAAACGGAAAATCTCGTTTTAGAAGTGCAATGAGTTGCCCTTGAAAAGTGTTAACTGCACAAGCATCATGTTTTAAACAATCACTAATAACACATACAGATAAGGTTTGTAATTTGTCGTTATTGTCTTCTTTATAATATACTACAAACGGGTGTACAGTTGCTTGTGTATTATTAAAATAAAATGCTTGGATCGAGTCTTGACAAACAAATAAGAAATTTTCAGCAAAATCTTGAAGTATAATACATGTATCTGAAGTAATAATTGTTTTGCAATGTTTTAAATAACATTTTTGCATTTCAGTCACATAATGATGCTTTGTTAACTCCCATAAGTTATTGGCTAAATTTATAATAAAATTTCTTGTACGTTCTTTTACCATAATAAGACTGACTCTATTATTAGATTGTGATTCAGCATTATTTACCCAATTATGATATTCAATCTCTGAAACATCTTCGCATGAGCTTGATTCCAATATTTTCAGAATTTCTGCTTTACCAGGATAGTTTTCACAGAGATGTAGCATACAATCGCTCCAATCTGTTGAACAAACACAATCATTTAAAATTACTCGGTAGGCTAAATTTTTGTTGATGGCAGACAATTTTAATTTGACATTTTGGTGTATAGGACATACACAAATTGTATGTGTACCAGGTGCTCCAGCACTAATACATTCTTTTGGCCTTAAAGAAGCAAATATACTGAAACCTGGTTTGCGCTGATCTTTAAAATGCTGTTCATATTCTTCTTCCACCCAATTGTTGTATAGATCCTTCAAATCATACATCAACAGTCTTTTTTGTAACTTCTCTGTGATATTAGTAATAGGATTTTTAACACTGATACAATCTTTAATGCCGCTACATATTCTACTATTGTTTTCATCTCTATAATACTGAGTTACAGATTCTCTAACTTCATTAGAATGAATGCTGTACACTTTACGCTTAATATTTCCTAAGACACCTGCAAAAATATATTTTGAAATTAATTTCAAATAGTGTATACTTAATCACAAAATAAAATCATAATAACAATATTATTTTTTTTAATTTAACGATTATCAAGACGATAAAATTTAGCTCAATGTTTATTCTATTTTAATTACTATGACTTGTTATATTGGAAGAAAAGAAATAGTTTAGAATCAATTTATTTTTTTATTTTTTTTTTATATTAATTTTAATAGTTCTTTTAAAATCCAATAATTACTTTATTATTTTTTATCTAATAATGAATAACGAAGGGTACCCCATGTTAAGATAGGCAAAATGCCACTATTAATGAAAGCGAGAAATGACAGTGATTTCATAGAAGTATACTAAAAAAAGAATTTTCTACGATTTTTCCGGGGACCTATCTCCCCTCCTTATACCAGTAAGGCCTAAAAATCGCATTTTTTGGAAATTATTTTTTTCTCCCGTTCCTCAATGTTAAAAAATTAAAAAAAAAAATATGAGATTACAGCTTGTAAACAGAGAGAACATTGAGATTTCTCAAATATAGATACTTTCTAATTAAATCGGATTTCATTTAAATGTTTAAATTACAATTCATGTATTATTTTACTTAATCCGTAAATAATACTTAAGCAATACGTAAGCAATACGTAAGTAATACATAAATAATAATACTTAAGTAATAATGCATGAGTAATATAAATAAATAATTATGAGGATTTTAAATTAAATATTTTATAGGGGTACCCTTTATCATTATAGTTGCTTGAACAAAAATTACATAGATTTTAATAAATTAAACCAAAATTTTCTATTAATAATTCTCAAGTGTAATATAATATATGTAACCTAATGTATAAAGGATTATCGATTCTATATGTTTACACTATGTCTATAAGCAAGATATTAAGAATTTATTACAACCCATTTTTTAACTTACCTACAGTAATTTTAAGTTCTTTTGCTTTATTAAACATATAACGTGAACATAGGAAATAATGTTTTGCTTGTTCACATTTCCAATGATTTGGAAGTAATGTCAATAACGATATTTTTTTACCAAAATTAGTTTCTTCATTATAACACTTAATTATGTTTCCAATCATTCCGTGAAATGACATACTATCCTCTTGTAGCTGTTTAAGATTGCATTGAGTTGGCAAATTAAGATTCAATGTTTTATTAACTGTTGTACAAAATTTCGTATTCATTGATTCTAAAACACTGTATGCTTTATTTTCCAAGCGATAATCACTAAGTTTCTCCGTTTAAGAGGAGGTTCATCAAATCCATCGAGCATTTTATTTAAACGTTGAAATCCTTGGCTCAATAATATATCTTCTGAACTTTCTGATGTACACACTTGGCTACTTGAAGAAACTTGACTACTTGAAGAAAGCTGCTCATTATTATTTACGTTTAAACCATCATTCCCAGTGTTTTCATTTTTTTCTGCATTTTTTGTTATTATTGATGTAATTTTGAACTCACAGTTTTTACAGTACTTATTACCTGGATCTAAATTTATATTACAAATGTTCCGAAATTTATCACATTTATCAACACTAATCATTACTAAATTATTCTCAATGGATTTTGAATGATTATTAAAACAATTGCAACACTTCCTTTGTCTACTTGTACATCGAGTATCATATTTATGAAGATGATGGTCGCAAATAAATTTATTTTCTACATTAATATAAAAATTTTTAATCCTAAATGATAAATACAGCTTTAATTCATTACTAAGATTACTAATTAGATTAAGAGATTTATTTCTTGTGTAATGCTCTAAGTGACATTTATCATCCTCATGCAATTTACCAATATAGCACATAATTTTCTTTCAATTCCTGAGAAGATAACACTTACAAAACACAATTGTACAATTTATAAAACTCAACCGAACCAATACTGATATACTTGGTAATAGTTCTGCTCAACTACCTTCACAATTCTACTTAGAAATATTCATTTCATTTTTTATTGTAACTTGTACTCATTGTTTAAGGACATTCCGTGCCGTGTGTCGTGTAACGGATGACGGGTTCACGGGTGTCTCGCACAGAAACATGGATGTCTGTCATCTATTAACTTACATCAACACAGGTTAAATGAAACTATCTATGTATGTTTCATTTAACCTGAGCTTATACGTATAACGCACGTAAAACTATAGAAAACCTGCATTTAAGACTATGTTTATACTAGGTATGCGAGAAGCGCAACCGGTGCGCGCATGCGACAAGTCATACGTTTTGCACAAAGTACTTGAAATACTTAAAATGATAAATAATATCGTTGTATACGATTGAACGTAAACATGAGTTTATATTATTAGGGTTTGTCAGCGAGAAGAAATAAACGGGAAAATTAGACTTCAAGAGTCTATGCAACCAACTCTACTCGAAAGTGAAAGTTGATTGCAGAAAAAGGTATGAACGCTTATGCGTACGAGTAAACAGGCAATAAGGCATTGTATAGGTAAAACGGAAAGTGGTAAGGTAAAAGGAATGTGCATAAAGCACGTAGCGACTAGGCGCCGCAGGACTCTATTTACCCGCTGGGTGATGTTTTTCATAGTGGGAGCGCATCGGACGCTTGCCATCTAGCGGGCACTTTGGATACTTCAATCCCGAACAATCGTAGTAGATCAGTTAGTAGATCTATATTTAGCGATAAATAATATCGTCAATAATATCGTAGTGAAATGATATTATTTATCATTTTAAGTATTTTAAATATTTTGTCCAACACGCATTGCTTGCTTGCATCGCTTGGGCTGATCGCACGTGCTTCTCGCATAGTGTAGACACGGCCTAAGATCTTCAAAATATGCAGCCTCAGCACTTTTTTTAGGAGAATTATGCCAAACTTATGGTTGATCTTGTAAATAAAACTTTTCCTATATTTCACAAACTCTAATTTTACCACTTGAAAAATATTTTTTTATAAAAACGGCTATAATTTAGGCTCTAGTGGTCCTAGAAAAATCAGCGACTACGGATTTTAAAGGTCTAGGAACCACCTTTGTATCTATGTTACGTATACGTGTCAAAAATAATTATAAGATGGTAGAATTCATGTCAGTCGAGAGCCATTTTTGATTATTTTAGGTATCGAAAAATTAGATATTATAATGCTCGACAAAAATTATTTTTTGACTTTTTCCTATGATAGGAAAAGAGTATAGCTAGATAACATCATATTCTAATGAAAAATACTTTTGTTAATGATTTTGAATTAAAATTCGGTTGACACTGTGACCATGAACACAGTTGATTTTCGCGATTTTTGATAAAAACGTCAACTTCAAAAGGCTGTATCTTGAAGTCTATTCAATCAATTTAGGTCCTCAAAAAAAGAAATTAAAGGTCTCGTTGAGACAAAAAAAAATGAGACCTAGTAAGCTCAAAAATGTGGAACCAGTTACGAGATATAGAGGTTTAAAGATGATCTAAAAAGGATGAAATGCAATGGCCATATCACAGATCACCAATAAAACCTAAATCATCATTTCATATCAGTGTATTTTTTTTCTTAAAATTTGAAGGAAGACAAAAAAATGAGACCTCACCGACCTCATTTTGTTAAAATTTCAGCCTTTTAGAATTTTTTGAAAACTGGCTAAAAACAGGTCAAAATCAGGGTTTAAAAAAATTCCAGCAGGAATTAGGAATGAAATAAGGGGCTGAAATTTTGCACAAGCTGTTTTTTTTACATGTACTTTCATAAAAAAAATCGTCGAAAAAATCGACGACCCCCCCGCGCACACTTTTTAAAAAAGTACAGGAACGACCCATATATATATATATATATATATATATATATATATATAATTATCCCCCCATCCGTTTATGGAGCCCATCCCTGTATATTAGTACCTACAGCCCAGAGATCCCTATGGCAAGTGACTAAAGAAATAATGGACCCTGGGGTTATAGACTCTAGATCGGGCTTCATAAACGCCCGAGAAAAATATTTTATGGGACCCGGGCTCCATAAAAGAAAACGGGCTCCATAAATATGCTCATGTGTGTAAAAGGGCTCCATAAATCTGTTAAAATATATATATATATATTATAAATATACACTATTTCTGATAAAATGGCCCAAGTCAATCTGTAGATCAATTTTACTCAGAGCATTTTCGATTTTTTTTCAATTGGCGTCACTTTTTTAAAAACTATTCCATGGATTTGCATGGTAAAGGGCCTGAATTACTTGAAATTCATTGAACTATAGCAGAAAGAGTTGGAAATATTAAAAATATTTTTTTTAAATAATCTTAAATTGCTAAAAATATCAAAAAATCACAAAACTTCTTAAAATTAATTAATTAAAAGTGGTTTTTAACATTTAAATTATTTAAAAAAATATTTTTAATATTTCCAACTCTTCCTGCCATAGTTCAATAAATTTCAAATAATTCAAGCCCTCCCTCATGAAAATCCATTGAATAGTTTCTTTAAAAAGTGACGCCAAGCTTTAAAAAATGACATTTTGAGAAATAAGCCTGCAAAGAAAAATACCATAAAACTCCAAAAATAATCAGCCATTTGATCCCCATTCTTTTCCTTCTTGAAACTCACTTTCCTGTATATCTGTTCTCCCATATAAAATGGTTAAAACAGAAGCTCTGGTACTTTGCATGCATCCGTTCCATTAAAAGTTATCCAAATCGAAACTTAAGAAGCCATCACTGTCGTAGACAAAAGTACATAAGTACATAAAAGCCGATAAGCACATTTTTTCAATGATCACTTGATTACACATATTAAATATTAATTATATCTTGAATTTAAGCCTGTATTCTTCTGAGCAGGCTTGTTGCTTTTATGTGTACAGATACATCTTGATATTTATTGCTATTTCAAATCTTCTGAATTGAATTATATATCCTATTGTGAGTTAGACTTAATATGTCACTTTCATTTTTCTTAGAAAAAAGATGTATTTATTTTTATGCGATAAAAATTTTTACTGCCTCTTCTTTAAAATACTTAAGGGGGTCAGACACCTTTGGCTTTTTCTTGATTAAATGACCTGAAAAATGACCTTAACCATCAAAATATATGCAGTTCCTGAACCTGGAGTCTACGCAGAGTTCAAAATTTACATTATGTAGAAAACAGCTTTAAAGATAAACTTACCCAAATCCATCTTTATTTCTTCTGTAACACCTTCTCTGGCCTGAAATATAAAAAAGTATTGATTTTAGCTTAAGGACGCTTGCTCATTGCAATCGTAACCAAAAGTACGCAGAGTCGAACGCCGTACGCCTAGCGCTCTCTCGGGTCTCCCCACTCTCAAAATTTCACGCGAGACTGTACACGTACACATGGCGCCGCTTCATCGGTGTGTACATTCACATCGAAGCGCTCCGGCTGTGTAGACACACGTGTAGCACGCGGGCACGCCATTGGTTTGTTTACACACACACAAGGACACGCGCGGCTGAAGTTACCTACTTTAAACAACTGTATCTCGAAAACGGTGCTGCTAGGCTTTCTGGATTTTGGACAGCTTATTTAAAATATCATGATTAGTAAAATATCTCTTTTTCGTTCAATTCTATAGAAAACTTTTGGGGTTATTAATGAAAACGTTAATTTTTTCACGACTTTTTCATAAGACACCGTATTAAATTGTCTAACTTTGATAGCTTATATGTCATGAACGGTGTTGCTAGGCTTTCTGAAGTTTGCAGATGTTGCACATAATAACAATAAGAATCTACCCTGCAAGTTTCATAAGATTCTATAGAAACTCATTTTGTGAGCAAGCGTCCTTAATACCTTTTTTTCATTTGAAACAAATATTCTGATACCTCAGTATACGGTCCATCAGATTTGTAAACTATATGAGTATATGTAGCAGCAACAGCCATAGCCACATCAGTCAGTTAAGGGGGTGCCATAACCGTATCATTACCGACCGAGCAATTGGCACAGTTTCAAGCTTATTAAAAATGAAATACATAAAATCACAAAAAATCAAGCGAACACTTCGCTGCAGTTTTGAACGATCTATCACCCAGTACAAGTTTGAAGTCGAAATATCAAGTGGTTTTTGCAAAAACTTTGAAAGAAACCGAATTTTGTTTTGTTGTCCAATAATGTCCAAAATACATTAGTGAATTTCCCCTTAAGGGGAATGTCACGAATATGTCAAAGCAACATTGAGGCAATATTGCTCCAACAATCAATGGTCAAACGGGAACATTCTTCCAGTGTTCATATATATTGTACAAATATTCTTGCAATATTGCAAAGTCATTAGAAAAACCAGCATAAAAATATAATTTTAAAAATAATATTCCTTTCGTGTTGAGAAATATTGGCTCAATATTGCTGCAATATTGCTATGACAGAGAGCCTGACTCATCATTTAAAAAAGCAATGGTGAAACGGAAATCACCGATTGCTGCAACATTGCTCCAATATAGCATCCATGTATAAAAGTGTTGAGGGAATATTGGCGAATATGGGGAATATGACAAAGCAATATTGGAGCAATGTTGCTCCAATATTGGGTGCTCTAGGGGTATACACGTCGTACCGTAAAGTGCAACTTATGCCACTAGTATCGTAATGTACTATTGTCATCCGGTGTTAATTAACTTACTACAAATATCGAATGACTCCGATAATTTTAGAAAACTGAAAAATAAATTAAAACAACGCAAAATTGGATGTAGAAATCTAGACTTACAAGGAGATGATCAGGGGTGCGGGTCCTGGATTTGGCTAAAACTGTAGGAGGTTCTTATTTTTGACAAATAATGAGACACGTGTCTCGGAGTTTTTGTGAATGGACATTGTTTCCGAGACCCAAGCTATTTTATGTCTAAAATGAACAATTTTCGAGAAAGATGAGGTTTCTTTCTTTGTGATTTTCTTACTCTATTTTTAATAGCCTATAACTTTTTTTAAAATCGACAATTTTTAATGAAACACAGCTTAAATTAAAGCTTTTTTTATAAATTTTTTAGCTCATTTATATGACCGAAATATTCAAAAAGCTATTACTAAAGAAACCTCATTTTTCTCGAAAATTGTTCATTAGGCATGACCGCTGCTCGGAAGAGCCTTATAATTTCGCCAGAGCGAAATTTGTTAACATCATTAAAATTGAAATTTGGGATATAAAAATGATTTTCCCCTCACCCAGAATCAATTTTAGGCACTTTTCACAATGTATGTATGTCTGTATGTTCGTATGTAATCAAGTGACCTGATTATCTCAATAAATTTTCGACCGATTTTATCCGGATTGCGGGAAAATACTCCTCTAATTATACCTAACCGGTGGTTCCCTAACCAGAAAGATCGATGAAAAACTTTCAAAATGCGAGCACAAAGAAACATTTTAAAAAATCGATGTTTAAGCCTAATGTCTAGAAAAATTAATTTTAAGCGAATATCTACACTGAAAAAAAAGATTAGTGATTTCAAGTAAATATTTAGTTGAAACAACTAAATGATTTCATTAAAGCCTGCCAACTAAATATTATATTGAATCAGCTAATTTAGTTATTTCAAATAACAAAATATTTAGTTACATCAACTAAATATTTACTAAAAATAAAGAAATATTTTATGAAGTTAACTAAACGATTCATTGTATGAACTAACAGGTTATTTAGATTGATAAAATATTAAATGAATTCTATAAAATATTGTATTGAAATGACTAAATATTTAATTAAAGCAACAAAATAGTTTATAAAATTGACTAAACGATTCATTGCACAAATTAATTAGTTATTAAGAACAACGAAATACTTAATCAATTTGATAAAACATTTTATTCAAATTACAAAACATTTATCTGGAGCAACAAAATAATTTATGAAATTAACTAAACAATTCATTGCATGAACTAACGGGTTATTAAGAACAATGAAATACTTAATCAATTTGACTAAAGATTCTCCTGAAATTACAAAATATTTATCTGGAGCAACAAAATATTTTATGAAATTGACTAAACGATTCATTGTATCAACTAATAGGTTATTTAGATTGATAAAATATTAAATGAATTCTATAAAATATTGTATTGAAATGACTAAATATTTAATCAAAGCAACAAAATAGTTTATAAAATTGACTAAACGATTCATGCACAAACTAATTAGTTATTAAGAACAACGAAATACTTAATCAATTTGATAAAACATTTTATTCAAATTACAAAACATTTATCTGGAGCAACAAAATAATTTATGAAATTGACTAAACAATTCATTGCATGAACTAACGGGTTATTAAGAACAATGAAATACTTAATCAATTTGACTAAAGATTCTCTTGAAATTACAAAATATTTATTTGGAGCAACAAAATATTTTATGAAATTGACTAAACGATTCATTGCCTGAACTAACGGGTTATTAAGAACCATGCAATACTTAATTAATTTGACTAAAAATTTTCTTGAAATTACAAAATATTTTTCTGGTGCAACAAAATATTTTATGAAATTGACTAAACGATTCATTGTATTAACTATCGGTTTCTTCAGATAAATCAAATATTTTTTGGAAAAAAGTAATTTCATAACAAATTTTATTAAAATTACTAAATATTCATTTAAAACAACTAAATATTTCACTAAAGCAAATACACAATTGATTGCGTAAACTAAGTATTTCGTTAGAGTAGATAAATATTTAATTGGTTTAACTTCATATTTACTTCTAACAACTACATATTAGGTAATAACAGAAAATATCTTCGTTATATCAAATAATCACTTAGTTAGCTTAATTAAATAGTTTCTTGATTTTATAAATTATTTTAATTGAATCAACTAATGTAGTTACTTAAAAACAACTAAATATTTAGTTTGGTCAACTTAACATTGTATGAAAACAAAAAAGTATTTGATCATATTAACTAAACATTCATTGCATTAACTAACAATTTATCTTGTTTGATAAATTATTCAATTATTTTGACTAAACACTTGTTTGTAATTATTAAACATTTAATTAAAACAGTGAAATATTTTATGATACTAACTAACCGCTGCATTAGATTAACGAAATATTTAATAAATATGAATAAATGATTTGTTGAATGAACTGTTTAGTCAATTTTACAAAATATTTTGCTAATTATTTCAAAAAAATTATAAAAATTTTTTTTTTAATAATTTTGAAATAAAAGTTTTTTCTTCCTTGTAGCATTTTCGTACAACCATCGGCATTGAAGTTGGTGATTTTTCCTGAACTCCTGTAACTTAATATGGATTCTGCATAGTTATTATATAGTTATTTTATTAATATTAAATTAAATTATTATTATATATTCGCATTAATTTATATTAATTATCGCTCGCAGTTTCGCATTTACATATTATCTAACAGAAAAAAACGCAGAAAAAATTTTTGACCTAAGGTGGGATTCGAACTCGGGACCCTCGGATTACAAGGCTAACGCTCTAACCGCTACGCTACACAACGCTTGTACCCTACAAAATTTCAATTTTACCTAAGTATAGAGTTGCATGTAAATGTAAAATATCGCGCACATCAATCTAATAATTAATTATATTCTTATAATTAATATACATTCTTAATTACATTTTAATTAATGATTTATAAACTAAATAATATGTGTGTAACTCATCATTTGTAACTAACGATTTATTTGAAACTATGAAATATTTAGTAAACTTTAATATAAAAGGCCGTGTGAAGTACCAACACGATCTCTACCTTACCGGCATCAAAATTTTACTTTTGTTGTCGTATTTAAACAACAATTCTAGAAAATAGCGTCTTCTACAAAAAAGCGTTTTTTCACACCCTCCAGAATACCATTACGTATACCCTACTAAATTGTCAGATGATTCCATCGATTAAATTCTTTCAAAATCAATTTTGAAATATTTGAGGTCTTGTTCTAATTAATTACTAATTTCAAAAACGTTTTTGGAAACATCTAGTGGATATAATCATTTGGAAAATTAATGAGATGTACTTAATGACATTTTGAGAGGCGTGAAAGAACGTTCTTTCCTAAAACTATTCTTTAGATCTGATAAAAAAAATAAAATTTAGGTGTCGATAAGGTAGGAATCTACGCGTGAGTTGAAGATGGCCTTGATAGACTCAACTAATTACTTCATTGAATTCGTACTCTTGACGATAAATCATTTATTTGATTTAACTTTATATTTCTTAGGACCAGTAATTATTTTATTATTTTATTATAATTCAATGAAAGATCAATAAAATAAGTAGTCAATTTAAGTATTTAATTGTTTCAAATAAACATTTTGTTTATGCGATTAATTACGTAGTATAATATACTAAATACTTTAGTTTGTACCAATAAATGTGAAAATGCATCTAATTTTAATTCATAGTAATTAACCTTCAGGCTGCGGGGAAATTTCAGTACAAATTGACCTCTCAGAATATGTAAAATGTATACATAATATCACTGGATATCTCAGATAGAGTTGCTGACCTGACTGCTGGTCCATATATCGATCAGCCCCGCAGGCAACGTAAAGTACAATGTAAAAAAATTTGTCTCTTTTGTTATGAAGATTTGAGAGGGTATTTCTATGTAATTGCACGCGTTGAATATGAAAAAAATAGTAACAAAATTCTCGCAGACAACCTTGACCTTGAAAATTTCAAGGTCAAGAATGTTTTGAGAAATTTTAAAATTATTTGTTATGTATTCAGAACATCAAATTTGATCTAAAAACTTCAAATATTCTTTGTCTCTAGAGTGGTCCATATATCGACCACCCCCGCAGCTAAAAGGTTAAAAGTCGAGTATATATATTAATTTAAGGGAATGAAGGAAAAAATGAACACTTTATCATATAATTGACTGCTTTATTTATAAAATACTTTTTATTCTAAAATATATATTTTGGAAGTGCCAATGTTGTCATATTTACTAAATATTTACTTGTTTTGTAAAAACATTTTATTAAACCAACAAGGCATTTAGTACTGCAACTAACAGGTTTTGCGATCTGAACGAAAATGATTCGTTAATTTTCTTCTCTCGTCAATCAAACGTTTCCTTCATTTGACTAAATATTTTTTAGATTACAAAGAAAACACTAATTTAACTAAATGTTTAGTTAAACAAGCACTATGACAATATAAAACTATGTAGTTAATTTGACTACTTGTTTCTTGGTTTCAAATAAATTTTTTGTTAAAAGAAGTAACTACGTAGTTCTATCTACAAAACCATTAACTTACCACAACCAAAATTTAGTTAAAAAATTTCTCTTCCGATTACTATGTTACAATTAGTCGACTTGAATAAATGTTTGTTAGGTCTGACTAAAAAATTAGTTGAAATGCCAATGTGTATGAATAAAATACGTCGTCATTCTGACTAAATTTTACCTGCTTCAAACAAAGATTTTATTAAACCAACAAGATATTTAGTAACTGCATCTAACAGGTTTTGCAATCTGAACGAAAGTCATTCGTTAATTTTCTTCTCTCGTCAATCAAATGTTTCCTTGATTTGACTAAATATTTCTTAGATTACAATAAATATTAATTAGATTTAACTAAATGTTTAGTTAAGCAAGCATTATGACAATATAAAAATATGTAGCCAATTTGACTACATATTTCTTCGTTTCAAAAAAAACTTTTGTTAAAAGGAGTAACTACGTAGTTCTATCTGCAAAACTATTTACTTACCCCAACCAAAATTTAGTTAAAAAATTTCTCTTACGTTTATTAAGTTACAATTAATCAACTTGAATAAATGTATGTTAGGTCTAATTAAAAAATTAGTTGAAGTGCCAATGTCTGTATATCCACATATGTTGTCATTCTTACTAAATATTTACTTGGTTTGAACAAACATTTTATTAAACCAACAAGATATTTAGCAACTGCAACTAACAGGTTTTGCAATCTGAACGAAAGTGATCCGTTAATTTTCTTCTCTCGTCAATCAAACGTTTTCTTGATTTGACTAACTATTTCTTAGATTACAATAAATAACCATTAAATTTGAGTAAATGTTTAGTTAAACAATCACTACGACAATAAAAAAGTATGTAGTTAATTTGACTACCTATTTCATTCTTTCAAATAAATCTTTTGTTAAAAGGAGTAACTGCGTGCTTCTATATATAAAACTATTTACTTACCCCAACCAAAATTTAGTTAAAAAATTTCTCTTACGCTTATTAAGTTACAATTAGTCAACTTGAGTAAATGTTTGTTAGGCATAATTAAAAAATTAGTTGAAGTGCCAATGTCTGTATATCCACATATGTTGTCATTCTTACGAAATATTTACTTGTTTTAAACAAAGATTTTATTAAACCAACAAGATATTTAGTAACTGCATCTAACAGGTTTTGCAATCTGAACGAAAGTCATTCGTTAATTTTCTACTCTCGTCAATCAAATGTTTCCTTGATTTGACTAAATATTTCTTAGATTACAATAAATATTAATTAGATTTAACTAAATGTTTAGTTAAGCAAGCATTATGACAATATAAAAATATGTAGCCAATTTGACTACATATTTCTTCGTTTCAAAAAAATCTTTTGTTAAAAGGAGTAACTACGTAGTTCTATCTGCAAAACTATTTACTTACCCCAACCAAAATTTAGTTAAAAAATTTCTCTTACGCTTATTAAGTTACGATTAATCAACTTGAATAAATGTATGTTAGGTCTAATTAAAAAATTAGTTGAAGTGCCAATGTCTGTATATCCACATATGATGTCATTCTTACTAAATATTTACGTGGTTTGAACAAACATTTTATTAAACCAACAAGATATTTAGCAACTGCAACTAACAGGTTTTGCAATCTGAACGAAAGTGATTCGTTAATTTTCTTCTCTCGTCAATCAAACGTTTTCTTGATTTGACTAACTATTTCTTAGATTACAATAAATAGCCATTAAATTTGAGTAAATGTTTAGTTAAACAATCACTACGACAATAAAAAAGTATGTAGTTAATTTGACTACCTATTTCATTCTTTCAAATAAATTTTTTGTTAAAAGGAGTAACTGCGTGCTTCTATACATAAAATTATTTACTTACCCCAACCAAAATTTAGTTAAAAAATTTCTCTTACGCTTATTAAGTTACAATTAGTCAACTTGAATAAATGTTTGTTAGGTATAATTAAAAAATTAGTTGAAGTGCCAATGTCTGTATATCCACATATGTTGTCATTCTTACTAAATATTTACTTATTTTAAACAAATATTTTATTATACCAACAAGATATTTAGTAACTGCAACTAACAGGTCTTGTAATCTGAACGAAAGTCATTCGTTAATTTTCTTCTCTCGTCAATCAAATGTTTCCTTGATTTGACTAAATATTTCTTAGATTACAATAAATATTAATTAGATTTAACTAAATGTTTAGTTAAGCAAGCATTATGACAATATAAAAATATGTAGCCAATTTGACTACATATTTCTTCGTTTCAAAAAAAACTTTTGTTAAAAGGAGTAACTACGTAGTTCTATCTACAAAACTATTTACTTACCCCAACCAAAATTTAGTTAAAAAATTTCTCTTACGCTTATTAAGTTACAATTAGTGAATTTGAATAAATATTTGATATGTTTGACTAAAAAATTAGTTGAAATGCAAATTTAATAGTTATTTATTGTAATCTAAGAAATATCTAGTCAAATCAAGGAAACGTTTGATTGACGAGAGAAGAAAATTAACGAATCACTTTCGTTCAGATTGTAAAACCTGTTAGTTGCAGTTACAAAATGCCTTGTTGGTTTAATACAATGTTTGTTTAAAACAAGTAAATATTTAGTAAGAATGACAACATATTTGGATACAAAGACATTGGCATGTTAAAAATGTTAAATACAAAAGTTCTAGATAATATTGAAGCAAAACATTTTCCCATTTAAAATTTTCATATAAAATGAATTCCTGACCGCTTAGACCTATAAAAACGATTTTGAATACCTAAATACACATGAAATAGTCGATTTTTGCTTATTATACAAGAATTTGACTTTCAATAAAACTGTTAAATACAAAGTATATAGATGAGGTTTAAACAAAACTTATTCCCAATTAACATTTTTATGTACAATAATTTCTGGATCATCTAAACGTATAAACATGATTTGTAATGCCCCAATAGACGTATAGTGAATTTTCGCTAATTATTTAACAGAATTCGATTTGCACAGAAATACTTGATACAATAGCTCTAAATAAGATCGAAAAAATCGACATAACATTCCAAAGATAATATAATTATAAAAACATAATAATAAGATACAAAATGTCATTTGATTACAATATTCAATGGGATAAACACATTGGAAGAATAATTAAAGAAACAAAATATCTATTTCCCTGTTTTCTACAAAAAGATTTTTAATAACAAATTTAAAGAATTTAATATGAGATTATCCAGCTTAACCTACTAACTATGTTCCCAGGACCTAAGCGATTGAACTAAAAGAATCAAAATTGTGTAATATTATATAAGTACATGTTAAAGGAATATCATATGTACAAAAAAAACTTTTGTGTAATGTATGAGCTATAAATGTTATCAAATGGTAAATTTCAATGCATAAAGAATGCAATTTTCTAGCTGACTCAGTCTTACAGCATGTAGAAAACTATTAAATAGGCAAGTCTCATTGGGTAGAAGTCTACGAAATACATAATGATGTATTTTAATACAACAGATACCCTGAAGCGAGTTCTTACACTCTGATTAAACTTACAAGGAAAGTACCCGAACTGTCAAATTAAAAAAAATTCCAAACCCATATTAAAAAGTAGATCTCCATGCGAGATTCACGAAACCATTTTTTTTATCGGCTGAGAAGCGCTTTATAAGGGATAAATCACCCCTAAAGTTTACCCCCAAGAAATGTTTTTTTGATATATCTCGGCTTCTACTTAACTTTTTTTAACGAAACAAAATGGAAAGAGTTTTTTATTAAAAAGCCAAGAAATCCGTGGTAGTATGAACATTAAGGGTTGCATCCCTTATTTTTTAGAGCGTGAAATTGTGTTTTTTTAAGAATAATTTTTGTTGTGAGAATTCATAAAATAATTAAAAATAGGTCAAAACATTATTTTTACCAACTACAATAAATAACAGTTGGTGTTTTTGGGCATTCTTCGCGAAACAACCCCTTAAGAGGTGGTAAACCACCCCTAACACAAATGAATTAGGTATATTTTTTTAGCAATTATTTTTTTCCTTAAAATGGGTTCTTGAAGTCGTTAATCGGAATCCACAGTTAGATCCACAATAAAAATTTAAAAATAGTGAATTCAATATGGCGAAAAATTTTTTAGAAATATTTTAAATTCCACGAAAAATAGTATGTAGACCCCCTAGCGGAAATTATATTATGTAAATAAGTGTATAATAATGTAACAATGTTTTGTTATGTTATTCTATTATTTATTATTTTTTTATCATACACTTGTTTATCGTACGAAAAACAAGTGTATGATAATGTAGTTGTTTGTAAAAAAGTGTAAGAAAACGTAACAAAATGTACTTTTCTACTGGATTTCGGACGCTTTTACATTTTACCACAGTTTATACCATTTTTTAATAATTTCTTACTTTTCCTTACATTTGTCTACGTTTTATTACATTTTAATTTGTACTCTTAATTCAAATTTTATAGGCATTCTTACACTTTCGTACATCTTTTTACATTTTATTATACAGCGTGTCCAAAAAGTCTGGAAACACCCAAATAATTTCTCAGCTGAATTACTATTGGAAAATGTTAAGGTCGCCTTTGTAGTAATTTTTTACGAGGAATCCAATGGTGACCTTGGATTCGACCTTGGACCTCATTTTTGAGGTTATTTCAAGGTCAACCTCATTTTTTTAAATGGTAACCCCTATTTTTTATAGCGGAATCTGAAAGAGCGGAAAATTTTACGTCCGGATATGTATTAAGGTATGAGGTTGAGGTTGCCCCCAGAGGTCAAATTGAGGTCAAAGTATGATTTCTTAAAAATTTCGCGAGTTCAGTGGTAAAACAAAACAAACAAAGGTAAGGTTTGGTAAGTTCGAACGAAGACTTGAAGGTGACCTCTGATTCGACCTTGAACCTCATTTTGAGCCTCATTTTTGAGGTTATTTCGAGGTCAACCTCATTTTTTTAAATGGTAACCCCTATTTTTTAGCGGAATCGGAAAGAGTGTGAAACTTTACGTCCAAACATGTACTCAGAACATAGTTCAAGAAGGACCTTGACGTTCATTTGAAGGTCATTTAAACTTAATGACGGTCTGATCTTGTGTAAACTTTTTAATTTTTTTAAACAGTCTAACATCTTATTTCAAGTGTTCGAATTATTTTCCATCCACTTTTTGATAGTAACCTAATCGATGATCGAAAACACCAACAGTATTTTTGATCATTTCAGTAGGAATGAGAGCTGATTCATTGTAAAATTTTTTGAAGCGTTTAAATATTGAACATTGTTACTTGTTATTTTTCGTATGGTTAGAGTGACAATAAACTATTATTCATTCCATAACCACCACAGAAAAGGGTTGGTCATCTTTCAAACATATTTTTTGAAAATTAAAAGTTCTTTTTATTTTCAACTCAAAAAAGTATTTTTGGATAAGGTCTACTACGAAGAGTAATAAAAATGAACAAACTCACTGATAGAGAAAGAATAACGATTCTCATGATGAGAGGTTGGGGACACATGCAGCGATCTTATAGGGCCGTAAGAGATATTTTTAATGCTTCATTTAGGGTTGGTGGAACTCCACTATCATTTTCAACAGTTCAAAAAACTGTTAGAAGGTTTGAAAATACCGGCACTATCAGCGATTTACCTCGATCAGGCAGACCAATGTCAGCAGGTAACGAAGAGAAATCTTTAGATGTTGTGTTAACATTCACCGAAGATCCGCATACTTCCGTTCGTAGAGCTGCTCAAGTGCACGAAATAAGTAAATCATCTATTCATAACATACTAAAAGAGAGAAGTTCCATCCATTTAAAGTAACGCTAATACACAAGTTAAATGAAGATGATTTCGATCGTCGCGTTGAATTCTGTGATGATATGATGGCACGCATCGCATCGTACAAAATCCAAATTTTCCATCAAATATAGTCTTCTCAGATGAAGCTACATTTCAACTTGACTCAAGCGTAAATAGGCATAACTGTAGATATTGGGCAGTTGAAAACCCTCATTGGGCAAGAGAAGCCAAGTCACAATATCCACAAAAATTAAATGTCTGGGCTGGAATATTAAATAATAGGATTATAGGACCATTTTTTATTGATGGCAATTTAAATGCAGAAAAGTATGAAACTATGTTGCGGAATCAAATTGTTCCTGCTATAAGAGAAATAGCTGGAGAGGACTTTAATAACACATGGTATCAACAGGACGGTGCAGCAGCTCATTATGCACGAAACGTTCGCACATACTTAGATACAGTATTCATTAATCGATGGATAGGACGAAGAGGTGCAATTGAATGGCCAGCTAGGTCCCCCGATTTAACGCCTCTAGATTATTTCTATTGGGGTTATCTGAAGGATCGTGTATTCAAAACAAAACCCTTAAACTTAGATGAATTACGTGAAAGGATCATTGATGAATCAGCTCTCATTCCTACTGAAATGATTGAAAATGCTGTTGGTGCTTTCTATCATCGATTAGGTTACTGTCAAGAAATGAATGGAGAACAGTTCGAGCACTTGAAATAAGATGTTATACTGTTTAAAAAAATCAAATGTGAGAGGCAAGGGGACTCACGTAAATCAAGCGCCCCATCGTGAGAGGCAAGGGGACTCACGTAAATCAAGCACCCCATCGTGAGAGGCAAGGGGACTCACGTAAATCAAGCGCCCCATCGTGAGAGGCAAGGGGACTCACGTAAATCAAGCACCCCATCGTGAGAGGCAAGGGGACTCACGTAAATCAAGCACCCCAAAGGGAACAGATTTTACTACGTCCACGTCGTTGTTCCTGGGTAACGCTAAATGTAAAAAAATTGAACTTGACATGACTTTTAAGGACAATGTCAAGGTCACCATTAGATTTCTCGTTGAAAACTACTAAAGAATTAACCTCGCTCAGTGTGATAAAAAGTTTACACAAGATCAGACCGTCATTAAGTTTAAATGACCTTTAAATGAACGTCAAGGTCCTTCTTGAACTATGTTCTGAGTACATGTTTGGACGTAAAGTTTCACACTCTTTCCGATTCCGCTAAAAAATAGGGGTTACCATTTAAAAAAATGAGGTTGACCTCGAAATAACCTCAAAAATGAGGCTCAAAATGAGGTTCAAGGTCGAATCAGAGGTCACCTTCAAGTCTTCGTTCGAACTTACCAAACCTTACCTTTGTTTGTTTTGTTTTACCACTGAACTCGCGAAATTTTTAAGAAATCATACTTTGACCTCAATTTGACCTCTGGGGGTAACCTCAACCTCATACCTTAATACATATCCGGACGTAAAATTTTCCGCTCTTTCAGATTCCGCTATAAAAAATAGGGGTTACCATTTAAAAAAATGAGGTTGACCTTGAAATAACCTCAAAAATGAGGTCCAAGGTCGAATCCAAGGTCACCATTGGATTCCTCGTAAAAAATTACTACAAAGGCGACCTTAACATTTTCCAATAGTAATTCAGCTGAGAAATTATTTGGGTGTTTCCAGACTTTTTGGACACGCTGTATATTTGTACTTTTAATTACATCTTTTTACGTTTATATACAAATTTTGATACACATTTTACATCGTATCACATATTTGTACACTTTTTTCAAATAGTTCATAATTATACTTTTATAATAATTTATAATTGTACTTTTATTTAAATAAAGCTATAAATAAAATATTTTCAAAGATGTAAAGAAAAAATACTAAAACGTAATAAAATGTAAATTATTATGTATCAGAAATATAATTAATATATGTTACAAAATGTAAGTTACTGTATAAAAGTTTAAATTTTTACAAATTCTTACAGATTTTTCTAACTAATACTTCCTTATAATTTCATAAAAATAAGCTACACAAGGAAATATTTAGAAAATGTAAGGAATTGAAAGAAAATGTAAGAAACTTTAACAACTTGTTAAATATGCCCGAAATCCAGTATCGTATGATTTCTTACATTTTTCGACAATTTATTCCATTTTATAAGTATTTTCTTATTTTCTTTCATATTTTATAATTTCAGCTAGGAGAGATTTTCATGCTTGTTGAAATTATGATAGGTTTTAATAAGAAAAGTTTATTTATGATTTATTAATATAAATTAATATAAACAAAATTTTTAATATAATGATACTTATAGCAATTCATGGTTATTGCGCAATATACAAGATTACGTACACTTGCATTGATATGGCTTATCTCCCGATTCCTCCTCTTTTATTCATAAATAAGTGAAACATCGGTCAGTCGAAAACAAATATACGTTACTGAACGTTTTTCTACGCTCGTGTTAAATTAATATTCAATGTCAACATTATTTTATGGGTATTAATTGAAAATATAAGTGTCTGGAGGTACTTGCATCATATTTTTTAATGGCAAGTAAACATTTTACGAGCACGAAATCCTATTTGAATTGAATGATAACAACAATAATAATAGTCGTAAGTAACCATATAATTGAAATTTCTTTCTTCTACATAATTATTCAAAACATTTCTAATAGAAGGATATAATAGATATAATATTGAAAAGTTAAATAAAATGCAGCATTTTTAAATATAAAACTCGTCAAAATATACAATAAATTTTGAACAAGTGGCCGAAGTTAAGAAAGTCAAATTCAGTCAAAATCTATTATAGAATCTTTATTGTACCAATTGTAAATATTTTGATAGTGAAACTTTACTCTTAATACATGCATTGAATTATTTTATGATAGTAAAAATTATGTTTTGATTTTAATTTTTAGAATTACTGTTACATTACTGTTATTCTAATATATAAAATATGACATACTGACGATTTAATCAGTTAAGTTAAGTGTAAAAAAATATTCATACGAGTGAATAGAAGTAGTACTTTATTTATAATAATAACGTTTAGCAACTATTTAATGCTAATAAAATAGTGTATCTTGTAGACAAAACATTGACAAACAATAACGAATTCCCATGCACTTACAAAGGAATTTAGTAAAATGTTTTCCTCAAAAGTTTTGGATGTCTGAATACTTTTTACACTTACTGTACATACATACTATTGTACATTCCTATACTGTTATGGCTATAAAAAGGCTATAATAACTAAAACTTTTACAGGTTTACACTGCGACTCAGCGTATCTAAAAGAAGAAAGAAAATATTTTCCATAAATATGAATTTGGTAAATGCGATGAATGTTTTATTTATTTTAAACAGTATGTTTCAAGATCAAGAAAAGAAATTACCTGTTAATGACGCTGAAAGAAATGTTGCTAATATAGTGTATAATATTATAATATCAAGTATAAATGATCGTAGTATTTACGAAGAAATGGAAGAATTTCTATATTATGATGATACCTACGAACCTTACGATGACATACCTGCAGATGATTTACATGAAGATATCAATGCAGAAGATATGATAACACCCGAAACTGAAAATCAATGTAGGACCGAATCAGAGAGTATTAATTTTGACTACAAAAAGCAAGCTGTGGAGTATTGGTTAAGTAGTAAAAACAAGTTAAAATTTGAAACAGTCCAAAATCGATTCAAAAAATTAAAAACAGCACGTCAGCTGTATAGATGGAGAGATCAAGTGGCAATAGGAGGAAGTAGAATCGATAAATTGAAAAAAATTGAGGAATATTGTTTACAAAAATTTAACGTAGCCAGATCGAATAGAATACCCATTCATGACATTGATGTAAGACGTATGGCAAAAGAAAAAGCATTAGAGTTAAACTTCAATGAATTTAAAGCTTCTAGACACTGGTTAAATGAATTTAAACGGCGATTTAATATCGTTTCTCGAAAAATAACAAAAATTATTACTAAAAAATCTATAGATGATTCAGAAGAATGGTCAGCACAAAAACAGGAATTTCGCAATAGAGTAAAAAATGCCATCATAAAATATGATGCAAAACGTGTTTATAACTCCGACCAAAGTGGTTTTAATTACGAAATACACAGTGGTCGAACCCTCAATCTTAGAGGAGATTATAGTGTAGAGAGTATAGTGCAATCAGTGCATTCGACAACTCATTCTTATACTATCCAACCTACTGTATCTACTGAAGGAAAACTTCTATCACCCTTCTTTTTAGTCATGCAAGAACCAAAGGGAGAGTTTGGAACTGTAGTCAGAAAAAATTTATTTGCAGCAGAAAATGTTTATGTAATGGCATCGAAATCAGGTAAATTGGCTAAAGAACATGTTGAAACTTGGGCGCAAGATGTATATTTTCCATCAACTACCATAACAAGTACCCTATTGCTTGATTCATGGAGAGGTCACTGCCTAGATATAATTTATAAAGTAAAACCGGAACAAAAAACCTTAACGATTCTACAAATTCCACAAAGAACAACAAGTGAACTTCAACCGCTTGATATTTACGGTTTTCGAATGTGGAAGAACTTCGTTCGAACGTTTTCAGATATGATATTTCTAACAAATGAGGATCTCAACTTACACGATAGAAATAATATAATCAAAATGCATTCATTAGTACATAATCAATTATCAAGTTCCAGGTTTCAAAATTTATTTAAATATGCTTGGTACGCCGCCGGTTACATTGATGAAAGGCCAGAAAAAATTGAAAACCCAAAAAAATTTTGCTTCAATTCTAATTTTATTACATGCGATATTTGTGGTAAACGAGCGATTATAACATGTTCATGGTGCAAAAAATCGCTATGTTTACAACATTTTTTTCATGAATATCATTATTGTAAAACATATAATCCATGATCGTCAGAATAATTAGCTAGCTTGCCGTCTGCTGTTGGCTGACCCGTAGGATTTAAAATTGGTCGTTGTGCTGCTTAGAAATTGGTAGAATTGTATAAGAATTTGTATTAAAAGATACCAAATTGTAAAAATCTGTAAGAATTTGTAAAAATTTAAACTTTTATACAGTAACTTACATTTTGTAACATATATTAATTATATTTCTAATACATAATAATTTACATTTTATTACGTTTTAGTATTTTTTCTTTACATCTTTGAAAATATTTTATTTATAGCTTTATTTAAATAAAAGTACAATTATAAATTATTATAAAAGTATAATTATGAACTATTTGAAAAAAGTGTACAAATATGTGATACGATGTAAAATGTGTATCAAAATTTGTATATAAACGTAAAAAGATGTAATTAGAAGTACAAATATATAATAAAATGTAAAAAGATGTACGAAATGCCTATAAAATTTGAATTAAGAGTACAAATTAAAAAGTAATAAAACGTAGACAAATGTAAGGAAAAGTAAGAAATTATTAAAAAATGGTATAAACTGTGGTAAAATGTAAAAGCGTCCGAAATCCAGTAAAAAGTACAATTTGTTACGTTTTCTTACACTTTTTTACAAACAACTACATTATCATACACTTGTTTATCGTACGATAAACAAGTGTATGATAAAAAAATAATAAATAATAGAATAACATAATAAAACATTGTTACATTATTATACACTTATTTACATAATATAATTTCCGCTACGGGGTCTACATACTATTTTTCGTGGAATTTAAAATATTACTAAAAAATTTTTCGCCATATTGAATTCACTATTTTCAAATTTTTATTGTGGATCTAACTGTGGATTCCGATTAACGACTTCAAGAACCCATTTTAAGGAAAAAAATAATTGCCAAAAAAATATACCTAATTCATTTGTGTTAGGGGTGGTTTACCACCTCTTAAGGGGTTGTTTCGCGAAGAATGCCCAAAAACACCAACTGTTATTTATTGTAGTTGGTAAAAATAATGTTTTGACCTATTTTTAATTATTTTATGAATTCTCACAACAAAAATTATTCTTAAAAAAACACAATTTCACCCTCTAAAAAATAAGGGATGCAACCCTTAATGTTCATACTACCACGGATTTCTTGGCTTTTTAATAAGAAACTCTTTCCATTTTGTTTCGTTAAAAAAAGTTAAGTAGAAGCCGAGATATATCAAAAAAACGTTTCTTGGGGGTAAACTTTAGGGGTGATTTTAACCCTTATAAAGCGCTTCTCAGCCGATAAAAAAAAATGGTTTCGTGAATCTCGCATGGAGGTCTACTTTTTAATATGGGTTTGGAATTTTTTTGAATTTGACCGTTCGGGTACTTTCCTTGTAAGTATAAGGACTTGGTCTTTTCTCTTGAAGGCTATAGAGAAAAATATGTTCTTTGTGACGATCAAATTTGTATTTCGCGCGGTCTTGCGACCTGCGCACGGCCAAAATTATTAATTGCGCTAGTGTGCGCTAAGCACGCGCGCGATGACACGATCGGGGGCCTCGAGCCTGAGAGCGTACAGCTCTCGGCCTCTTTCTACTCGGGACCACCGCACCATCAACAGCCTTAAATCGAGCTCCACTCTCGTCTCCGTGAGCCGATAGACCACCGCACCATCAATAGTCTCTGCGAGTCGATCAATTAGGAGAAGATGCGCCAGGCAAGTGAACGCACGAGGTGACGACTTCTTACACGGGCATCTAGAATCGCATGTATAGTAGCAGTGCCGACGGTCAAGGAGAGGAGTGAATAAGCTGGAATCACAAGGTCCCGGGTAGGAGAGCCAACGAGGTCTACACAACGTACCAAAGAGTAAAAAAAGGATAAGTGTGTTATACATTTACGTTTCACCCCCGGAGTACTCTGAGCCGTTATAAATTAAAGAAAATAGTAATTAATGTCCAAGATTGTTTTATTAAATATTTGTTTGTAATTTTGCCATAATTTATAGTTTGTTAAATTTATGTGTATGATTGAAATTATAGCGTAGATGCGAGAGTAGGATAACCGACGTGAGTTTTGTGAATGTAAATACAAAGGGGATTAGCGATCCCCCGATAATGCTAGTCATCGAGTGATGTTGTATTATATAATCGGGATTTAGGTCTTGAGATTTTACAATGTTTTTGTAATACGCACTCATGCATTTTGAAAATATTATATAGAATAAAGATTCTCATGATTTTATTATTTAATTATATATGTATATTATTTATTTAACGTATTAATATCATCTACCTCAATATCGTATTCTTGTATTCATAATTAATATATTTCTTCAAAATAAAAAGATAAATATCACATCTCCTACACAACAATATCACCGCCCCCACCCTTCTCCCTTATAGACTAGAATAACAAAGATTGGTCCATTTTTCCCTCAATGTATTGTAACGGGATGGCTAGTGGGGGAAAATCCCAACAAGCCACAGGCCTGCGATGCCCTAGAACACGGTGCCGCGGGTGTCAGACTAAAATGACATGCCCGGGGGTCTGCTCCTGGAATCCCGAAAACAACGCGAAGATCGCACACGAACTTCGCTTTCCAACTAATTGGATCGCTGAGTGAAAAGCGCGCGCTCGAAGAGTAAAGCGCGCGGCCGCTATACTCAGATATGAAAACGACCGGCGGAGTCGTTTTCCCGCGGAGGCGGCGGTATCCGGGAGAAGGACAGGTTGTAATGAACACCGCGACGAGTAACTAGATATCACAGTATATTTAAAATCACTAATCTCTACAAGCACTACGCACGTGCTGATTAGAACAATAATGAGTTAGTTCGCGCGCGACCGTTAATATTCAAACGCGCGACCTATACGGCGCGCGGCGAAGCTGCTAATTTCGCGCGCGGTGTTAAAGTACGGCGGGCTGACACACACCCGCACGTACACGGCACAGAAAGCTTGCACGGGGCGATTTCCGTGCGAGCCTTTACAATGAACCCGCGAGAGGAGAGTAGAAAACTTACGTTAGGAAGGAGCAGCCGGTGCACTCGACTCTCTCTCGCTCCCTGTCGTTCGCACAGCAGTTGCGCTCTCTTTCTCTCTCTCTCTCTCTCTTGCTCGCTGTACTGGGTCGGCAGGCGGGCTGGCTGCCGGCTCCTCGCTCGCAGTCTCGTTCCGCTCAGGGCACACGCTACGCGGTATCGCTCTCTCTCTCTTCTGTGCGCATCCACTATATGCGGCGCCTCCACTACACTCGCGGGGTCTCACAAAGAACGATAGGACGGCGCGGACAAGTAAACTCAGGAGAGACACGGAGGAGATGTTTTACGCGCGATGGCAGACACGAGGATGGCTGCCGTGACTCCTATAAAGCCGTAGCAGCTTCGCGGGTACGCGACGGGCATATTACGCATCCCCGGTGAGCATGCCTGCTCGGCGCGGGTAATTCGAATCTCGAACTACCTAACTCGCGCACGCGTTACAGTATATCGTTCTTTTTACGAAAAAAATGCTATTTTTGAGACTACCAACTTTAGAAATCTACCATTTTGTTTGATAAAAGACAACATTGTAGTCTATGGGGGAGCCATAGTTATAGGTTTTCTAAGGATATTTTTTTTCAGACGTTCCAGTGAGCCGTATAATCATGCACGCCAGTAGATGAAACATTTTCAAAATGGCTTTCACGAGGCTGCAAGAAACCCCCATAAAAAATAATTTTAAAAATTATGTAATTTTTTTTTCTTGTATTTAAAGTTTTTATAAAGGTTTTTTTATTAATTTATTAGTTCCATAAGAATTATCAAAACTTTCGAACGAGAAAGAGTAATTGTAATTTGTACTCTGAAATATTGCTCCGTGTACGATAGAGGATAAGGGTGTGTTAATTAAATACTTTATTTGAGTGAAAGATAGAGAGAGAGAGACAATAAGTTGATGTGTAAATAATTTTTATAAGAGGACAGTTTTGATGCGATTTTTAGACTATAGGTGATTAATAAAATTAGTTTCAAGTAAGACGTGAAAAGAATACGATTCTAAGATAGGAATAAGATATTTTGCATATTCAGTAGCATCTTCAAAATTAATATCAGTAATGTCACCTTAGCACAGACGTCTCTGGCAGGAATCTAAGGCGTACAAGCATGCAACGACATTATGAAACAATAACCATTTGGAGGATGTGCTCTCGAGTTCAAGAAAGTGAGAAAGAAATAAGAGATAACACAAAAAAGTAGCAAAGAGGAACCGAGACTGTCCTCACTAGACATATAAGGTGAAAGAAGTCGGAGAGCGGAAAATCCCGCGGAAAAAAAGGTGCCGACAAGTAGGGCTTTAACGAGATTTTTCGATGCGAGTCTCTCGTTTGGCTAAAATGGCACAGCGCGAGCGTTTCTCGTATGAGAAACAAGAGCCGAGGATAAAAAAAGGAACGATTTTCAATATCGCCTATGAGTTTCACCGAGAAAAGAACCTGCGGGAGAATACGTTGTAGAAAGAGGAGAAGGCTAGGTAGCAGCTGTCTTTGTAGCGCTCAATTTGTCGGCTAACAACCAATGCAGCGCGCACGAACAACTTAGCGGAACGTTCTGTACATTAGTCTGTCCTATGCACTATTCGAAAGGACTGAGAAAGAAATCAGAAATAACGAAGAAAGAGAGTAAGAGAATAGTATAGGAGTCAAGTTTACATTTTAACGAGTATGCATTTTCAGTGTCTTTTTCAAGCTATGTCTGGCGTTTTTACCTGATTTTTCTTTTTCTAGAATTTTATTTTCGATTATATATGAGAATTTATAAAACAAAATTATTTACATTTTATTAAAATGTTATATTTTAAGTATGAGTTTTTTGATGTTACTAGTTGCACTGTCAAAGGCAAAAATAAAGAACATTCCAAATATGTTTTTCCAACTATGTTTCCAAATATGGTTTTCGGTTACCTCGACTGCGATCCTCTTCAGGAAATGCAATTTATTGAAATAAATAATAAAAATATACATCTATAATTTTACAAAGGTTGTATAACTTATCAAGTAAAAAAGTACACTTACAAGTAAACTAAATGAGATCTAACTAATTTAGGTAGCGTTATTTGCTACCAGTCACGTGAGCCGTAATTAGAATTTGACATCTTTTATAGGTACGGATCCTGTTGGTATATGTAATTCTTATAGGGTGAGAAAGTAATCGTGAGTATTCGTGTAGACGGTATCCATGCACAGTACATCTTACAATAATAGTCTCTTACACGGACTCTCACTACACTTTCTCACCCTATAATAATTAGGGTTTAATTAGTTGTGGTTAATATTCTATTTTTGTGAAAATCGTTTTTTTATAGCGATTTTTAAATTTTAAAAATTTTTATTTTCGATTTTTTGAATATTTAAAACTAATATTGTTTATTTAATTTAGTTTATTTATTTATCTAAAAAAAATAATGCCGGTAGCTATATTTAATCATAAGTTATTAATGAAAACGTAACTTTTTGTAAATAGGTTATATTTCGAAATTAAAAAAAGATATTAATATGAATATTTTTTGCTTATAAAGAATATTAAATACTATAATTTGCTAAATTTTTAGATATTTTCATCGATTATTTTTGGAGAAAAAAAATAATTAATAAAAAAAGTAATTCTCTTTGTCAGACGATAATTATAGTAAAATTGGATTAATCTCTTTGAAATTGTTTTTAGGGGTAAATTTTGGATAGTATTTGGATGAATTCTTTGGGTAAAAGGATTGGTCCATAAATTTCAAAGATATTTGAGGTTAAAATTTGTTTAACCTTTTTTTCAAATCGTAATTTCTCTAATATTATCCGATCAACTATATAATTGAACTTGCACAAATTCAAAATAAACTTAATATACCTGCCAAAGATGAACTTGATATCTCTGGCCAGTTTCGAGTGCTGCACACAAATTTATAACACACACACACACACACGCACGCACGCACGCATGCACGCACGCACGCACGCATGCACGCACGCACGCACACACACATCTGTAGTGAAAATATACATCTGTAATGAATGTAGTTAGAGTTATGTTATAAGATTGGTGTAATAATTACACAATTTGGGATTAAAAATTAATTAAAGAAAACAATAAATTAATTGTGAGGAAGCCAAGTGCTAATGAATTGGCAGCGGTTTTTTTTTTTAAATATCGGTATTTTTATACACTGAGAAAAAAGTTTTGGAAAAATTACCATACTTCTAGTAAAGCCACCACAGACTGTAAAACCCCAAAAAATTACCATACTTTACAGTAAATTTTATAATACAGTATAGTAAATTTTCCTATATGCATAGTAAATTTTCCTATATTTCTAGTAAAATTTCTTATAAAGTATGGTAATTTTTTGGGTTTTTACAGTCTGTGGTGGCTTTATAAGACAGTATGGTAATTTTTACAAAAATAATAATAATTTTTACAAAAATTTTTTCTCAGTGTACTCTTTGAACTGCTATTTGACCGATTCAAATATTTCAATCATATCCTGTCCTATCATTAAAAAAATGCAAAAATCAGTTTTGCTAAAATCGAAAATTCGGAATAAAACAAAAACGCGTCGACGAATCGAAAAATAGATTTTTTTTTTCGCATTCGGACAAAAAAAAATATAAAAAATTAGACTTGTCCGGTTAAGGCCATGTGAAACCGTGAATTTCAATATTTTTTAAATATTTTTTAACATTCAAGCGTCCATTCGGAAAAAAAATTTCGTCAAGCGCTCCGTACACATACACACTATATTCAGGAATTTTTTTGAGTGATTCTATTAGCATTTTCGTTAGTTATGCTTATTTGAAAAGTAGGTAAATTGCAGATTCCTACTTACCGACAGTACGGTTTTTATTTAATTAAATTCTTATCATTTTTTTGGAAAAACACGTTCGTCAAGCGCTCCGTATAAGTTAATACTCAGATTTTTTTTGGATGATTCTATTGGTATTTTCATGAGATGTACTCGTTTGAAAATTATGTCGGTATTTAGCATCACCTTAAAATCGATCGAGTATATCCTGAGATAAAGCAGTATACGTACATATACACGCACTCAAACAAGCATACGCACTTACAAACGCGTACATCCATATCCAGACATTTTTTAAAATCATGTGATTCAAACTTCTAACACCTCTAATCATGTTTCTAGCGCGATTTAACGAAACTTAAAATTTTACTATTACAAAGCTTCTAGGAGGAAACAAAAACAAGTTTTTTAGAAATAAAATTTGAAATTTTACTTTCTCTTATTTCGATACGAGAATTAGTTACTGACACGTTTTTGATTATTCTGCATGCATGCAGAATAGTATACCATGGTATACTTTTAAAAAAGTATGCCAATTCATTGGCAATTAGCTTCCTCAAACTAAAGTTATTGTTCTAGTACATTTATTGTTTACATCAGTACGTAGGTAAATAATTGTTATTTATCAACGTACATGTGTTTTACATATTTTATTTTTTCAAACGTATTTTACAAAATTAACTTTAATTTTTTATTTCATTAAAATTTCTCTTCATAGTGTTATTTCTTCAAGTATATAAAAATATAATTTATACAATGTTGTACTCGATAAATGTAATAAGTGGTTAAAATTTTGAGTCGATAAATAAAATAATGTTGCAAATAGTACATTACGATACCAGCGGCATAAGTTGCACTTTACGGCACGGCGTGTATAAGCGCCAGTTATGTGGCAGGCATCAGTGGATCACCAAGGAAAGGTAACACACACACAGGTAACACTCGCCAAAGTAAGTAAGTAATCGAACAAAGGGTGTTGATTAGAATAATGATTTATTAAAACGTCGTTACAGGTTGGATGCCCGACAGAGACTAGCGATCGTCGATGCGAAGTGCAGTAAGAGAGTATAAAGAGAGTATATGTATAAAGTATATATGAAAAGTATATATTGCATCTTCATTGTCTTCTGGCTTCTCTTTGTCCATGCAGATTCCATTCGGAGCGCAAAGGAGGCTGGCTAGCTGATGCGTCTAAGTACCTATGTGGTGACTCATATAACTCCTCCATGGCCAAGTTCAATGACGTCCTCTTCTTTGATGTCCTTATCTTTGGACTTTTTGGTAAGTTGCAGCCGTTGTTTCTTGACTTTTATTTTGTATATTAAGTAAACCGATGTAATCGTTATGAACAGCAATACTAATATAATTGAACTTGTAGACATGACGAATTCGGTTCTAATTTGATTAGAGACTGGCATAGTTAGTGTAGGTGATGTCAAAGTTTTTAGAGGTTCGAAATTCAACTGGTGGTCTTTGATAACTAAAGGTGAAATTAGGCTGGATTGTTCCATTTCACCAAGATTTTCGTCAAGTCGGTATTCCTGTACTTGTACATCATTTCCTTGTATTTCATATGTTCCTCGGATTATCAATTGGTCATTATCATGTTTAACCTTGATCGGATAATTACTCGATACTAGCGTTAAATTTTCAGATAATTTGTATGTCAATATTAAAGGTGGACTAATTGAAATGATAATCGGTTTGACTTTTTCCGTTATAATTTGTTGACATAATAAATTCTTTTCATACATCTGTCGGCACTTATTAGTAAATAGTTTTATAGATGACCCGGTCAAATTCCATGGCGTGGTGATAACTTCTGTCTGATTGTTGTAATTGATTATAGCAAGTCTTTGATAAAGGGAAAATTCGATAGGATTAAGGATTGGGATTTTGATGGTGTATACAATAAGATTTTGTGTGAATGCAATTGATCCCTGAGCAAAGTGAAAATCTAGCAAATTATGGTAGTGTAATATTAACTCTTTCTGAGAGTAGATTGCCAATAAATGTACACGTATATCCGATATTTGGTCATATGTTAACAATTCTAAGTCGTATATTTATTCATTGAAAATAAATGATCTTTTAATTTCATTAAGTAATCCGAGAAAATGTTGCTCCTGGGTTATGAGGGTCATAATCGCTTCAAATAGATTTGATTGCAAAGTTTGGTCATTTACAGTTTTCCACATGTCTTTTAAATTTTTATTAATTATATTCGTGTTGTTATTTATTTGTTTACTTATCGTATTTATTATGCTTACTGACTTATTTAAAGTAAATATATTTTCCTGTTGTTGATTTTGTAGAGAATTTAAGTAGTTGTTTATCTTTTCTAAATCGTTTACATCTGGGTTCCCAAAAATGTATTTTATTGCTGTGCCTAATCCGTTTATTAACCCTCTTTTCGTTCTCATGTTTGATGGCATTATTATCTGTAGATTCTGGTGTATTTCATTACATAGAATTTCGGCTTGCTTTAATAAACGTAATTCTCTTAATACGCCATGGTTAGATAATACTGTATAGCTAGCTGTTATATGTTTAAAAGTTTTCAAAAGCGTAGTAACATCGATGTTGAAATGTAGGTAATGATAACTTCCAACTATTCTCCCAGTTCCTTGTTGGTAATCGTAATGCGTCTTATTTTGGTTGATTTCGCTACTCTCCGCGAGCAGAGCTATGAGCATCAAGATTGGTGCCGTCTTCATTGTCCTGTAAAGAAGAAGTTTTTCTTATTCTTTTGGCACTTCTTAAATTGTATCGGCGTTCTTGACCATGAATATAGCAACCTAACGAGGGGCCTTGTTGTGTCTCTACAAGTAATTTTTGATATCGTGGTGCGGTTTTGTCGCGTTGTTGTTGATGGGTTTTCATGTAAATTTCTTTATTTTCTAACGATTTGTCAGGACTATTAGGTAACTTTTGTTGCTCTTTTTAGTTTCTATATAGCGTGTCATAAAAAGGTAAAATTTCATTTTTTCTGATTTCATTATATCTTTCTATTGTATCGGCATCGGGCTCGATAATGTGTTTCTGTAGTTCGTCATAAGGTCCATATAACAGTGTAAAAGGCGTATAGTTAGTTGTAGAGTGTATACTCTGATTGTATATTAAGAGAGCGGTGATCATAAGATTTTTCACTGTTTCTTTTGGATTTTGATTGGATAAAATACTTAATTTTTCCTTTAGGGTTGAAGGCAGTCTTTCTATGGGTCCATTCGATGTATGTCTGTTTATCGTTGTCTGATGATATTGAATTTTATGTATGCGGCAAAACTCCTTAAATACTGTTGAGTTGAATTCACTTCCGTTGTCTTTCGTAATTTTATCCGGAAAGTTATGGTGTGAGGTAAAGTGTCCCAATTTGTTTATCATGGTCGTGGCATTTCTATCTGGTAGATAATAGGCTTGAGCATATTTGGAAAAAATATCTATAATTGTTAAAAATTTATCCTTCTTGAAATGAAATACGTCCATGTGTATATGTTCGAGCGGTCTTCTAGCTATGATAGGGCCGTATGTTTCTGATTCATATGGGTTTCTCTCATACTTATGCTCTAGGCATATCTCACATTGATTTATAAAATTTTGAATAAGTCGATCCATATTAAGTGTATAGAGTTTTCTCTTAAAGTGTAATAAGGTCTCTCGAATACCGTTATGATTTTGATTATGATATGTCTCGAGTTCTTTTATGAAATTATTTTTATCAATCGTAGGTGTATACGTGGTTGTTTTGATTAGTTTTAATTTTTCATTGAAATGATCCTTCAATATTCTATACGTAATTCTTTCCAATTCTTCGGTCGTAAAGTAGATACCGTATTGCTTATCGGGTTTAATATTTTCCTTGAAAAACTTAAGTAAATGTGTTTCTGCGTTTGATTTATTAATTTTCATCGTGTATTGTACTTTAAGTTTATCTTTGTTTACTTTTAAGTTGTAATCATTTCCTCCTTTTATGATAATGCTGTAATTAAAAGCGTGAACATTTTTGTCTGTTATAGGTAGTGAAAAGGTCGGATTTTCGTCAGCTGTGTGGACTGTTGCCATGTCGTCGTCAAATATTTCGTCCATTTCTTCGGGTGTGACAGGTGCATCGTCAGGTGTTTGAGGCACCATTGAGAGTGAGTCTTCTTCTATTGTTTTATTAGCATTAATTTCAATTCGACTCAGTGCGTCGGCGACATAATTTTCAGAACCCTTTTTGTATTTTATTATGTAATCATATTCTTCTAATTTTAGTCTCAATCTAATCAGTCTAGCGTTAGGCGTTTTTAAAGAATAGAGCCAGGTCAATGGCTTATGATCTGTTTCAATCGTAAATTTGTTACCATAGATATATGGTCCAAATTGTTTACATGCTTCCACTATTGCCAGTAATTCTTTCTCTATCGCCGGATAGCTTTGTTCTGCTGAGTTTGATGTTCGTGAATAACACGAGATAAGATGTTGTTCTTGGGATAAAACTGCATCTATTGCTAAGTTTGAGGCGTCGGTTGTGATAGTAAATGGTTTGGTGAAGTCTGGGTAGACGAGCACTGGTGCGTTAGTGATCAATTCTTTGAGTTTCTCGAACGCTTCTTTATAGTCTTTATCTTCTGGATCTATTTTTTCTTTTTTCTTGAGTGCTTTTGTCATTGGTTTCGCTATTTTTGCGTAGTTTTTTATGAACTTTCTGTAAAAGCCGGTTAGTCCTAAAAATATTCTAACTTCTTTTTGGGTTTTAGGTATCGGATATTTTAGAATTGCTTTGATTTTATCGGGATTTGATTTGATTACGTCTGCTGTTATTATATGGCCTAAAAATGGAACTTCTTTCCTTAGAAATTCAATCTTATCTAATTGAATTTTTAAACCCTATTGCTCTAGTTCTTCGAATATTAGCTTCAGATGTTGTAAATGTTCTTGGAGTGATTTCGAAAATATTACTATATCATCTATGTAAACGAAGCAGAATTTATGTAGATATTTCAATAAAATTCTATCCATCAGACGTTGAAAAGTAGCCGGAGCGGTTTTTAAACCAAAAGGCATTCTGACATATTCATAGTGTCCGTTTTCTACGGTAAACGCTGTCTTTTCAATTGAATCTTTGTTGACGAGTATTTGGTGGAAACCTTGTGCTAAATCTAATGTACTAAAGTAAGAACATTTGCCCAGATTTTCTAGAATGTCGTCCATTCTAGGTAATGGATATTTGTCTTCGATGGTGTTGTCGTTTAATTTACGATAATCTATTACCATTCTCCATTTTTTTCTTCCACTTGCATCTTCTTTCTTTGTAACTATCCATACGGGGCATGAGTAGGGCGAGTTGCTTGGTTGAATAATTTCTTCGTCTAACAGTTTTCTGATTTGAGTTTGAATTTCTTCTTTTAGATGGTATGGGTATCGAAAACTCTTTACATAGATAGGGTGATCGTCCTTTTTTCTTATATTGTGTGAAACCGCAGAAGTCGCTGATAATTTGTTATTTTCATCGTAGAAACAGTCTTTGTACTTCTGGCATAGTCATGTAATTTTATATCTTTCTTCTTCGTTCATGTGATCAGTTCTTATCGGTAATTCTACTCCTTGATGATGATTCACTTTAACATTTTTATGATCGTCCGGTATATTTTTAAAGTAATTTATTTTAAATTTAGATGTGTTAAAAATTTGAGTTTTGTAATTAATATTCGCTTCCAAATTCTGCAAATCCTTATGTCCGATTAAACAATCGTACATACAATGCCATGTTGCTATTAAGAAAGTTATAGGTGTGTCGTCACCGTATTCACGTAGTATAGGAAAGGTAAGCGCATGTGTACCTTTCGTCGTTTTGTGCACCGATTTAATTTCGAATTCGTAAGGAAACATGAATTTTAAAAATAGTTTATATGCAATTTCTGGATTGATAATGGATGATGAGGCTCTAGAATCGATGAGAATTTTAAGAGGTGGATTTGTCGTTATTAAGTGTGGTAATTCGGGTGAATTGCTAATCGAATTTAAATTTATCACGTTATTTCTGTTGTTTTGGGGAGCTTGTTGAAAATTTTGGCAATTATCACTTTCGTCGTTTTCTTGATTAAATTCTTCATGGTCTTGCATAGGTGAGTCATTTTGATAATCGACTATTTCTTCTTCTCCTTGTTTTTGTTAATGATGCAACTCTTCAGCGATAAAGTTTGCTGGTTCTGTGCTTCTAAAGAAGGTCATTCTTGGCTTAAAGTTATTTTTTGCTGGTGAATTATTCGATCTATTTGTTGGATTAACGCCTTGTTTGTTAGTATTTCTTGTACTGACTGACATTGGTGTTGGTTGGTAATTTTGTTGTCTTGGCAGATTATTATTATTTTGACCAAAATTGTTATTACGATAATTTGTGGGGATAAATCCAGGTTGTGTTTGTGCAAATGCGGGAGTCGGTTGCAAATAAAATGGATTTACATTTCTTGAAGTACTTTTAGCATTGATTGTACCGATTACGTTGGACTTAGGTTTGTTATCACGTTGTCATGCAAAATTGAGGAAAGCACTTTGTTGTTCATGGTTGTCTTATTTACGGCATTTTATTATACATGCCTCAACGTCGTCTAAATCAAAATGTAGCAAGTAAGAATGGTAAGGCTCTTTAATACCATTTATAAAAGTACTTTTGGCTACGTTTTCATAAAATGTATTTTTAATACTTATAACATTAGCGTCTCGATTATTTAACTGTATGTGTTCCTTCAATTTATTTAGCCTGCTTTTGATTTCGTCCGCGTATTTTTCGTAAGACTGATTTGTCAATTGATAACATATACTTAGTCTGTTAAATAGTAACTCCTCCGAACTTGGGTCACTGAATCTATTAACTAAGAGCGTTTTACATGCGGCATATGTGACCAGGTTATTTGCCACTATTAGGTCTAGTGCTTCACCGCGAATCTTTGATTTAATTAATGCGAATAATGCCTCGTTTATTGCATTATCTGCAGTCGCCACATTTTCGACGAATTTGTCGCACGTTTGTATAAAGTGCGAAAGGAGTCTTGTACCTCCTTCATATATGGGGATCGCGTCGCGCCATATCGTAAGTCGCAATTTAAATTGTTCTAACGTAAGATTTTGTTGATTATCTCCGTTATTTGCCATTTTGCTTTATCTTTAATTACGCTTCACGTAAAATCAATTGCACTTAAAAGGATAGGGTTGGGTAGGATATAGGAAATTTCAAAGACTTACTAGTTTGTCTTTAATGATTTCGGGTGAATCTCTGCTTGCAGGTGGACTCCAATCTTGACGTAGTATAGGTTCCGTGATGATGGACGTTGAAACGTCGACTGCTTCTTCGTTGAAGATTTCCGTCACCAGTTTGAGGGAGAATCCGGATTTCGCAGCTTCACGGTCCTGTCTCTGCAGCGCCAGTTATGTGGCAGGTCCCAGTGGATCACCAAGGAAAAGTAACACACACACAGGTAACACTCGCCAAAGTAAGTAAGTAATCGAACAAAGGGTGTTGATTAGAATAATGATTTATTAAAACGTCGTTACAGGTTGGATGCCCGACAGAGACTGGCGATCGTCGATGCGAAGTGCTGTAAGAGAGTATAAAGAGAGTATATGTATAAAGTATATATGAAAAGTATATATTGCATCTTCATTGTCTTCTGGCTTCTCTTTGTCCATGCAGATTCCATTCGGAGCGATAAGGAGGCTGGCTGGCCGATGCGTCTAAGCACCTATGTGGTGACTCATATAACTCGCCCGAGCGTAGCGAGTGCGCTTAACACCGTGCCATAAAGAACGACTTATGACACGTGTATCGTACATTATTATACAGCACTGACTGCATAAATCCACCATGTCACACATATTCGTGCCATTAGTACTCTATTTTTGCACCGTGCAGTATCGCCCGAGCGATAACGAGGGTGATAAGCCGGTACAATAATGGACTACTTATGTCACGTAAAATGCCATTAAAAAATAAGAATGAAAAATTTTTAACCTCAAATATCTTTGGTCGAGACTATTAAAAAATAAGAATGAAAATTTTTTAACCTCAAATATCTTTGGTCGAGACTATTAAAAAATAAGAATGAAAAATTTTTAACCTCAAATATCTTTGGTCGAGACTATTAGATTCTTTGGCCAACGGGCTCGGTATGGAGATATAAGCAAATCGGAAGCCCAGGTAGGACATTCTGACTGGGCAACCGTGGTGAGAAGGGGAATACGGACAAAAGCTGATAGGCCCAAGAATGATGGCAAGGAGAAAGCAGTGTAGGCATATACCACGACTGGGTTGATACTTACTCGACCTGATACCATCAAAATAAATAAGTGTGGTGATATCTTGTTCGCCAACATCGTAGGAATGATCAGAGGGACACCTAAGTTCAAGTCACTGCAAGAAAGGGTCACGCGCATCAGGCGCACGAAAGCAGGAGAGTTGCTTTTGGTGGTGGACAAGCCTGGTGTCGTGATGCATGAACTGCACACGGGGTCAGCGCAAGTACAAACATTGTCCCACAAGGAGGCAATCGATATTAAAGATCTCGACGATACCAGAACTAGAGAGTGCTACTACAGGGACAATGCCGTGCTACACCAAAGGAAACGAGTCGTCTATAGTAGATCTAACCTTTGTCGATCCCAGTAGGGAAGGCTCTAACTGGAGAGTCAGTGATCGGTACACTGGCAGCGATCACCAAGCTCTCGTGTACCAGCTCCAGCCGACGAGCAGGGTAGTGGATATGATTCGAATGCCGAAGAGAAAGATAGGTGCCAGCTACTTTCGACAGGGACTTTTCTCTGCTCCTAAGAAGGAGCATCTGTCGAAGGTATAGCTGAGATTAGGGTTCAAAGCCTCTCACGGGCCATCGTAGCGGAATGCGATGCTTCAATGTCCACGAAGACAAATCATCGCGGACGCCTACCAGTGCACTGGTGGAACAAGGACATTGCGGTAATAAGCAAAGAGTGCCTTCGAGCTAGGAGACTACAAAGAGCATTTCGTGGACCGCAGTACGAAGAGTTAACCGCCAGCTATGAGCAAAACAGAAAAGAGCTCAATGTCGCCATCAAGGCAGCCAAAATAAAGTGTTGACAGGACTGTTGTGAGAAAGGGGATCGTGACGGCGACGGTACAAAACGGTCATGGACAAAATCAAACCCAGAGGCACCAGTGCTCCATCTTGTCCAACCTTTCTCGAGTGGTTCAACATTTGTTCCCAGAACATCGAGAACGGCAAACTGGCACTGGTCTAATGGAGAACATTGGTGCAGTCGAGCCAACAAAAGTTACCGAAACGGAGGTGAAGATAGCGGCCAAGAAGATTGCCATTAGAAAGACACCTAGACTGGATGGCGTCCCTCGTTTAGCTATAAGAACTGCAGATCTAAGTGTTCCTGATATATTCAACGACACTTTCAACGCATGCCTAAGTGAAGGAATTTTCCTGGCACAGTGGAAGGTACAGAGGTTGATACGCCTTCCTATGGGAAATAAATCTCCGAATAAGCCATCCTCGCATCGATCACTCTGTATGCTCGATATTGTCGAGAAATTATTTAAGCGGATCATATCTGCTAGACTGGAGACAGCTATTCAGCAGGCCGGAGAATTGGTTATTAGGCGGTTACCTAATAACCAGTTTGGCTTTAGGAAGGGTCGCTCAACAGTCGATGCCATCGACAGGGTTGTGATACTAGCCAAGGACGCCGTTAGTAGCCGGTGTACAAAACGAATGCGTGCTATCATCGGTTTAAACATACATAATGCGTTTAACATGGCCAGATGGAATTAAAACATGCTGGACTTGGAAGACCTTAGGGTACCAACGCGATTCCGTGTTGGAGACAGCTGAATCTTCGAAGAGTCATCACGCGCTACCTAACGGACAGAACAGTTCTCTATGACACTAACGACGGCATGCATTCTTATAAGATCACGGGAGGTGTCCTGCAGGGCTCCGTACTGGGATCCCTAATCTGGAGATTACGACAGTCTGTACGACAACCACTCCCAGATGGGATGTCGATGATAGCCTATGCGGACGATGTTACTCTCATCATCGTAGCAAAAAGCATCGAAGAGAGGCAAGCCTCGGAGACACCGCAATCTAGGTAGTAGAGGATTAGTTGAGCGGCCATGGACCAGTCTTGCTGCCGAAAAGACTGAGGCGGGACTCATTACCCGAACAAAAAAGAGAGCGGAGAACGCCATTCAATACCTAGGAGTCACAATAAATGTACGGCTGTCGTTCAAAGACCATCTTAGAAACGCTGAACTAAAGGCATCAAAAGTGGCGCGAGCGCTCGCGAGCATCATGCCAAACATAGGGGATTCGTAGCAGCCGTAATGGATCCTCCTTTCCTCGATGGTATATTCCGTGATTCTGTGCGGAATCCCAATCTGGGCTGATACTATAAATAGTAATCTGAGCTACGGTGCTGCTTGCCGAAGAGCCTGCAGCACAATGGCGCTGGGAGTGAGTGGCCTGTGCCTACCGTACCGTGTCAGACATCGCTCTCTCGGTCATCACGTGATTACTATCCGTAGATGCCTGTAATGGCGACTGAGAGTGCCGAGATGTACCGCGAAGGCATTGTTACAGAAGAGGATGACCTACCATGGACAACGTGAAAAATCGATGGTTCAGGAAGACCGGTGAAGAGTGGCAGCGCCGATGGGATATAGCAGGTGACGATCGGTGAACCCACTGCATCATCCCATGTGTCGTGGAGTGGATAACGGCCGATTTCGCGGGGGGAATACTCATCCGAGGGGAGGGCTGTTCAGAAGATCAGCGGGAAGGTTTTTAGTGGGTATTGGCCGAATCCCACATAACATCTTTGTATGTGTAAAGACATTTTTTTCAAAACCTCCTCTGGAAAAAACACTAACACACATACAAAATTATCAAAATCTTTAGAAATCCACAAAACTTCGCTGTGACCATGTCAAGTATCTTCCGATTTTAACGATTATCACCTTAATTAAAACTCTTTTCTTCTACATTTAAGAGCTTAAGATTGGCTAGCCATCAGTAACTACTTTTCATCCATTTGAAACGGTAGTATTCATGCGAAAGGATTGCTCTCTCATGAGGATAGCTAATCGAGCAGGATTCGAATGGAGAGAGCGATTAAAATAAATTGACAAAGCCAAATAAGTAGGAAAAAATAACAATTTATTTAACTTAATGCTAATAATAATATTACTACATGAAGCATAGCTGTTTACGGGTCGTGTTTGGTGGAGATCTGTAACATACAAAACAGCGGAGCGCGAACATTAAATACAAGTTTACGAGTTACTAGAATACGGTGGTCGCGGCGCGGTTCTCCACAAGTAGGCGAGTGCGTTCCCACTACTCGTGGACAACACCCGGGTAACGAGTGCGCTCGTATACCCGGGGGAATCGTCTCAGCGGCGCTTCGGGTGCAGAGTAACGAGTGCGCTCGTATACACCGCTCCGTCGGCGGGCTCCAGGGCTTAGCGAGTACGGCCCTGAGCTGAGAGAATCCTTTTCCACGGCGCGCGAGGCGGCATGTATACTCGCTCGCCGTGTGCTGTATAGTCGGCGCGGTGGGGCGCGCTGTAGCTTGCGCGTCCTGCGCGACGCATGGTCGTGGCGCTCGGTGGAGAGGGAAGCCAGCTACTCAGTTGCCTGCTCTCTCTTCTCGCTGTACGAGCTCCGGTACGTGTGTATATCGGTGTGTACATGTATGTACACATTCGTACGCCCGCTCTCCCATGTCGTTGATAGATCCGTCGGCTTTCTCTCTCTAGCGCACGCGTTATCCGAGAGAGAAAGTGTTTCGCATATGGTTTTTAGTATCGATACGCCTATTGAATAGGTGCATCGTCGTTACACATTTTTTCCATGTTATATTTTCATAAGAAAAATTAATGATATGCGACATTTTTCTTAAGTATAAGAAGGTATAAAGATGAAGAAAAATCATGTGCCGTCGGTGTGGTTGAAAATGAAATTTTTGCCAGTTTTAGGACAGAAATATGGCATATTTAATATGGAATTGCGATAAAAACAAATATTTCAAGTGGCAGAGAAATAAAAGAACAAGAGCCTGATAGTAGAACGAGAGTGGTCTTCTTTATTAATCATAAATTAATTTAAACAAATATTGTGAGTGTGTGTGTGTGTGTGTGCCGTACCTGCTAAGCAGGCTACGGGCGGTCGTCCCTACTGAAAAAAATCATATGTTTTATCACATTATTTATCATATAATTTATCATATAATTTATCATATGATTTTTCATATGATTTATCATATGATTTGTCATATGATTTATCATATGATTTGTCATACAATTTATCATATGATTTGTCATATGATTCGTCATAAAATTTGTCATATGATTAATCATGAGATGTTTTCGAGAAAATCATTTTATAATTTGTCATATGATAAATCATGTGATAATTCCCATGACAAATAACATGTCGCATCAAATAATAAATCTAATAATTTAAATTATTGCTTCCTCAAAGAGGAAGCTTTGTAACGGTGAAAAGAATTTTTTGAAACAAAAAATGTTCAAAAACATGTTTTAAGACTTTTGGCACTAAAATCCGTTGTTTTTGATAACAAAAATTTTCATGTCTGTGTGTGTGTGTGTGCGTGTGCGTGTGCGTGTGCGTGTGTGTGCGTGTGTGTGTGTGTGTGTGTGTGTGTGTGTGTGTGTGTGTGTGTGTGTGTACAGGCGATAACTTTTGAACCGATCGACCGATTTACATCGGACAAGGCTTATTCTCTTCGTTTCGGAGGAGAATAGAGAGAGCATAACCTACTTTTTGATTTTACCAATTTTTTTTTTATAACCAAAAAACGATTTTGAATTTTTCGTTTTTTTGATTTTTTAATTCGTTTCAGCAGGTATTACTTAATAAACTAAATTTTTATTAAAAGGTCTTTAAATTACCTAATATTTCTTTTTTTTTAATTTAAAGTATCTCTAGCCTGTCATTTGTTATTAATAAAAATATGGTTTATACTTCTTTAATTAATATCTCAAAAACTTTTTCATTTTTCCAGTCAAAATTTTTATCACTTATTACACTTATCGAGTAGAACATTGTGTTAAAATTTTAAGACATTATGTTGATTTGTTTTCGAGAAAAAAATTATTTTTGAAAACAAGTGCGTTTTGTTTCCTTTACGATAACAGGAGTAAACGTCAATGAATCGTTTTGAAATTTGGCAGAGAATTAGCTTTTTTATATCTAAGGAGTCAGTTCTTTGCCCAAAAAAATCTGACTGTTGTGACCAAAGATATTTGAGGTTAAAATTTTTTTATAAATTTCTTATATTTGCATTTTTAAAAAGAACATTCGATTGATTGACTCAAAATTTTTACCACTTATTACACTTATCGAGTACAACATTGTGTTAAAATTTCAAGAGGTTATGTTGGTCAAAATTTTTTTACTCATTCCAAATTAGCCCCAAAATACAAATATAAAGTTTTAGAGCAAAATATGCAATAGTTCTATTTAATTTGTATATCATACATAAATAAAATAATTATTGTGTATTAATAAAATAATTTCAGATTAAGTCCCGCGGCAACGTGTACTAGGGTAACCATAATAATTGACTTTCAAAATATGAATTTCGTTAAAATTTCATAAAAATATCGATTCTTAAATATGAAAAAAACTACCTCTCTGTTAAATTTCAAAACGATTCATTGTCTTTTGTTAAGAAGTATAACTTAGTTATTATATTTGTATGATTGTTGCAATGATGGATTAACATTAAACCACTAAGTCGAGCAGGATAGTAGTTAAATACCTGTTCCAAAACAAATATTTATTAGATTATTGCCAATACATACTTTTCTTTCTCAAACTAATGTATTTCTTTAAAATTTTTTATAACAATAACTAATTGTTTGTATAGGATACATAAATGAAAAAACAATAAAAGATATTTTTTATATTCAGTCAAATTGTTTAACAAACCACAAAGAACCACAAAGAAAACAGTTTTATTTATTAATAAAGTTTTATTGTAAAAAAATTACTTTTGTTTTTTAAATTTATAAAATGGAATCGATAAATTAGTTTGAGAAAGCATCTTGCCAATGAATTGGCAGCGATTTTTTTATTATATGTTTTAAAATAAATCCTTAAAACAATATTAATTAATTTAACACAGATATGGTGTAAAATTTTGAGTCCCCATTGTAAAGGGGCTATCAAAAACAAGGCAAGTCTTGTAATTCGGGCTCTTCGTAAAGAATCATTTGAACGGTTGATTTACATGGCTTATATACTCTCGGCCATCCAGTGTATCTACAGAAAGCACTACCGGAGCGCCGCATAGAGGTGACAAAGGGGAACTTGTGATAGGCGGCGCTCGTTAAGCAAGCTTCGGTTATTTACCCGCTATGCGGCGCTCCAGTAGTGCTTTCTGTGGATATACTCGATGGCCAAGAGTATTTTACGCCATATCTGCGTTAAATAAATTAATTTTGTTTTAAGGGTTTATTTTAAAACATATAATAGAAATAATTTAAATTATTAGATTTATTATTTGATGCGACATGTTATTTGTCATGTCATTTATCACATGATTTATCATATAATTTGTCATATTATGATGTTTCATATGATAAATCATATGATTTATCATATGAAAAATTATAAGATGATTTTCTCGAAAACATCTCACGATTAATCATATGAAAAATTTATGATAAATCATATGACAAATCATATGATAAATCATATGATAAATCATATGATAAATTATATCATAAATTATATCATAAATTATATGATAAATAATGTGATAAATCATATGATTTTTTTCAGTAGGGGTGTGTTTTAATGCACGTCGCGCAAGTTTACCCGGTTCGGTTACCTGTGTGTGTGTGTGTGTGCGTGCGTGCGTGTGTGTGTGTGTGTGCGTGCGTGTGTGTGTGTTAGCTATCTAACACACACACACACACAAGTCAAGCAAAAATTAATAAAATCAACTTTTAGTTACATGTTCCACTATATAAGACTCACTTTTAAACAAGGATAAGCTCATGGGCAATCGGAAAAGGCCTACATTTAGAGATTTTGCCTGCGTACTGTAGGAAATTTTCATCCTTTTTATATCATTAAAAAATAGTATATTACGATACGGGTGACTAAAGTGGCTCTTTTTGGCACGGCGTGAGGTTAGTGCCCGAGCGCAGCAAGGGCGCTAAACGCCGTGCAATAAAGAGCCACTAAGTCACGAGTATCGTATACTATTTTATAGCACTGCCTGCCCAAAGCCCACTGTCACGCCTATCCGTGGCTAAAGTAGTCCTTTTTTGCACCGTGAGGTTAGCGCACGAGCGTAGCGAGTGTGATAAACACGGTGCAAAAAAGGACTACTTTAGCCACGGATAGGCGTGACTAAAGTGCGGGCTTTGTTCACACCATGCTATAAACTCTTTTATAAGTGCTTTACCAACTTTTTGAGGCTATCATCCCTTGTTAAGTATTCGAAAATATGTTATCTGACTGTGTGTGCTTACCTTAAAAAAAGGGTATGCCATTATCTCTGCGACACTGTATTTTGGTAAAAATAAAAATTAAACTTTATTTGTCGACTAAAAAAAAACTTTTGTGTTTTTTTAATTTTCTGGGGTGTAAATTACTCGTCTTGGAAAGACGAACAAAATGTGACTTCGGTTATAAGTGTACCTCTTATGGAAAGTGAATTATTATTTACTAAAGAACACGGTATCGTGTCCCTCGCATAAAAAATTATCATTTTTTGATGGCACACATAAACAATGGTAAATTATACTAAACTTAGTATTGCTCTTTTTTCTACATACATTTTCTTGAACTAATTCAGAGGGTGTCTAACGAAATTCGAATTTATTTAAAAATAATCAAAAAAGAAAGTGATTGAAAGGCAGTTTTACATGCATTCGCTCACGCTTAGTCGTACGTGCATAAGCATACAATATTAAAAAACTATGTTTAAAAATGAGGAGCCCACCCTTTTTATTGTTATTTGGGGTACCTAAAACAGAAAAAAATGAGTTTTGTGAATGTGCCTCAACATTAAATTTTGAAATTTCTATTTAGCTAAAAGTTAAAAGTTACAGAGAAATACCCATATGCATTTAACTATGCAGCACATGCGAAAGCATGAAAAACGGGAGATATATGAAGTAACAGAAGGGCGGGGGGAGCGATGAGGACCTGTATTTAACGGGAGCAGCGCGCCGAAATTGATGGTAAAGCAATTTACCAAGCGTTTACGCTACGTATTAATGCAATTTGCATGGCCATGCGCCTCGCTTGTTGGTGATCCTATACATGCATGTATGCGCATGTGAGTATAAGGGTATCTGGTAGGAAGTCGGTGGGTGGAGACGCCGAATTCCGATCTACCGATTTTCCGCAAAGGCCGGTTTTATGATAGAAGGTTGTCCAAGTACAGGCCTGCAAAACAACATGCACTAATTATGTAATCACGTTCACGTCGGCTTGATGTATTTTTCCAACCCGTAATAGCTTTCCTCGGTTTTCATATGCCTGCTGTTCAGTCTCTCTGGATGCACCTCTCCTACTCGTTTTGTCTCAGCGATTAGCTCGCTAAATATTGTATTTAAGTCGTTATTCTCGTCTGATTTTTCTGAATATTTATTTATTTACTCAATTATCTAAAAATACCTTTGTTGAATTAAAAAAAGCATACCATGTCTGAATCCATTTCAAATCGAACGTCCTGACTGCACTCATATCACCGATCATTTTGGAATTGAAGTATGCTATTCGTCTTTTAAAATGATTGCACTAAAATTGCGCCTAGTTTGCAATGTTCAAAATTTTTACAATATTCTGACTTCGAGATTTTGTTTAAAACTATGGTATATTCTAAGGGAATTGATATTCTTGAATATTTAAAAATACAAAATCAAAGTTCTTTTCTGTTTTAGTTTAATAATCTTGTTGAAATATTTTAATCAGGGAGACATAATTTTCGCAATGGGTCTTCCTGACGAGTCCACCAAGTACGACGAGGACGAAACTCCCCGATATTATATTTTATTCCGAAATTAATAGTTATTCATTTTTAAAAATAAAAAAAAAAAAAAAATTTCTCTTATGTGTGTCGCCGTTTGTCAAAAAATTCTTATCGAGAGAGGAGGAAGCTTAAACAAAAGCTACCTTTCTCGATTTGCGAATAAACATTCGACTAACGCATAAGAGATTGGCTCGTTGAAGTCCGATTAAAAATTCAAAACTATTAAGATAGCACCACGAGCACTTACAACATATTTAGAATCAAATGGCATTCGGACACTAAAATGCCTTTTCTTGTATAATCTTAGTTCCAACCTTTTAACACTAGATGGCAACCAATTTTTCATACCCACATATAAAATTACAACTTACACACTATAAGAATTCACAGTAATTTCATTATTTTGGAGTCGAAGATATGTCTACTTGGGTCTTCCTGACGAGTCCACCAAGTACGACAAGGACGAAACTCCCCTATATTATATTTTATTCCGAAATTAATAGTTATTCATTTTTTAAAATAAAAATAAAAAAAAATTTTCTCTTATGTGTGACGCCGTTTGTCAAAAAATTCTTATCGAGAGAGGAGGAAGCTTAAACAAAAGCTACCTTTCTCGATTTGAGAATAAACATTCGACTAACGCATAAGAGATTGGCTCGTTAAAGTCCGATTAAAAATTCAAAACTATTAAGATAGCACCACGAGCGCTTACAACATATTTAGAATAATTTTCGCAATATAGAACGATTTTCGAGACAGATAGTTTATTATTGTGTAACTAGGGACTGTCTGCATAAATAATAAAATATTGGTTTCATTTTTTTTTGTTAATGAATCCTACTGTATAAAGTTTACACTAAAATGAAATTTTCCTCTTAAATAATATAATAGTTAATATTATTTAGCATTTGAATATAAATAATGAGAATCGATGCAGATACGAAATGTGCACAAAATAAAAGAGGTAAAAGACAATCGTAATGGCTGCATAGCTCTTACTGAACTCGACGAATTGATTCAATAAGCACGTTATACCTGACTCAATCCGGAGCATAGACAACAGGTAAATGCGAAGCGTGCTGGCTTAACTGGATTCGAGGTTCCGCTTGCCTTTTGCAAGACCACCGTCAGAGATATAGAGAATTGAAATTTTCCTGTGAATGGATTGACTCCAGATTTGAACTAAATTACTTCTGAATAGTATAATTCTCATACGAGTGTAGGGATTTAGGATTAAATGTCAGAAAAAATTTTTACATCAGAAAAATTTTGAAAAAATTTAAAAAATTAAAAAAAAATCTTGAAAAACAGCACAAAATCTTTTTTTCTTATTGGATCAAATATCCCTACACTTATATGAGAATTATACTTCTCAGGAGTAATTTAGTTCAAATCTGGAGTCAATCCATTCACAGGAAAATTTTAAAGCTTACAGATAGTGAAAAAACTTGTTTCATCGGTGACTATGGTTCTGGACAATATAAAGGGCCCAGACCAAGGTCTAAGATGAGGTAAATATACCCCCTCTTATGTGAAAAAAGCGGGAAATAATTAGTTTACATTTATGTATTAAAATATGACTTTTTTATTTCAGGAAAAGGTGTCTAGCTCCCTTAAACGTACACAAACTATCATTTTTGAGTGCTAGTATATACCTAGTTAGTAAATAGACTTGGCAATAAAAACTGACTGCTAATATCCGTAAATTCCCAGCAGGTAAATCCACACCAGGTAATTTCTCTGCTGAAATATCAGGGGAGACCTTAGGTGAGATCTCATGTACCAAATTTTTTTAAATTGAACAATTGTATAAAATGTTTCTAGACATGCATTTTTTAGTTCATCTAGGGGGTAAAACATGCGATTTCCAATACTGAAAACCCCGATTTTCTGTAGGTTTTCCGCAGCATCTGGAGCAAAATCTTGGTTGAGAAATTGACACAAGAAATAACATGAGATCTCACCTGAGAAGTCACCTGAAATCTCACCTGAGAATTTTTAGTAGGGATGACTCCTTTCACATAAACGCAATTCTTGTAAACGCTAAGCTGCTTATATTGCTTCATCAATAGCTCAAAAATTGTGATCTAAAAATATTATTTATGATGGAAACCTTTCATGAATTTCTGTACACTACTCCAAAAATAATAAAAAATGACGATGTAAGAAAAAAGGTGTCAATACAACATTTGAAATAAATACCACTTACACGATGTGACTTTATATAGATATACAAATAATATGGAGTTTTTCTTTATGCTGCTATGTCCCTGAAATTAATACCGTGTAACGCGTGCGCGAGTTAGGTAGTTCGAGATTCGAATTACCCGCGCCGAGCAGGCATGCTCACCGGGGGCGCGAGCGCGCGAGCATCCTGATCGGATTAGAACAGTCTCGCGACGCGTAATATGCCCGTCGCGTACCCGCGAAGCTGCTACGGCTTTATAGGAGTCACGGCAGCCATCTTCGTGTCTGCCATCGCGCGTAAAACATCTCCTCCGTGTCTCTCCTGAGTTTACTTGTCCGCGCCGTCCTTTGTGAGACCCCGCGAGTGTAGTGGAGGCGCCGCATATAGTGGATGCGCACAGAAGAGAGACAGAGAGAGAGCGATACCGCGTAGCGTGTGCCACACTGAAAAAAATTTGGCACGGCGTTTGTTTCCATAACAGTTCGTCAGCGCCCCCTTCTCTGCGTGTGTCAGACCACCCACTTTTGGCAAAGCGTTTGTCCCGAACGGGACAGGAGCTGTGCCAGTACGGGGCGCGCGACGCTTTTACGGTACAGGAGCGGTGCCAGTACGGGGCAGGAGATGTGCCGAATCGCGGTACAACATTCTACCCTACTTTCGGCATAGCGTATGTACTCATCGGGTCAGCTGCAGTGCCAAATTTTTTTCAGTGCACGAGCGAAACGAGACTGCGAGCGAAGAGCCGGCTGCCAGCCCGCCTGCCGACCCAGTACAGCGAGCAAGAGAGAGAGAGAGAGAGAGAGAGAGAGAGAGAGAGAGAGAGAGAGAGAGAGAAAGAGAGCGCAACTGCTGTGCGAACGACAGGGAGCGAGAGAGAGTCGAGTGCACCGGCTGCTCCTTCCTGACGTAAGTTTTCTACTCTCCTCTCTCGGGTTCATTGTAAAGGATCGCACGGAAATCGCCCCGTGCAAGCTTTCTGTGCCGTGCGGGTGTGTGTCAGCCCGCCGTACTTTAACACTGCGCGCGAAATTGGCAGCTTCGCCGCGCGCCGTATAGGTCGCGCGTTTGAATATTAATGGTCGCGCGCGAACTAACTCATTATTGTTCTAATCAGCACGTGCGTAGTGCTTGTAGAGATTAGTGATTTTAAATATACTGTGATATCTAGTTACTCGTCGCGGTGTTCATTACAACCTGTCCTTCTCCCGGATACCGCCGCCTCCGCGGGAAAACGACTCCGCCGGTCGTTTTCATATCTGAGTATAGCGGCCGCGCGCTTTACTCTTCGAGAGCGCGCTTTTCACTCAGCGATCCAATTAGTTGCAAAGCGAAGTTCGTGTTGTTTTCGGGATTCCAGGAGCAGACCTCCGGGCAAGTCATTTTAGGCTGACACCCGCGGCACCGTGTTCTAGGGCATCGCAGGCCTGTGGCTTGTTGGGATATTCCCCCACTAGCCATCCCGTTACAACAGCTTGCCATATTTAAAATTATACCATATTATTCCTCCTGATTTCTAGTTTTATGCCTCACGACTGAAAAAAAATACCAAGAAAACTTTTTTTACAGCAAATCAAAATTCTATAAAGTCGAAATAAATTTATTTCACGCGGATACTGAAAGTCAAACCTAAAACGTTATGAAATCAATTAACGTCTAGTTTTATACTTAACAAATATTATTTAATATACTTTTATTCTTAAAAAGTTGTGAAATCTCTCTAAAAAATTTTTTCCATAAAAGTAAAAACTTAGGCAAGAATAAGTTTGGTTTAATATTACATAAATGTAATTCTTTGAGAATTCCATAAATTATAATGAGGACATGCTGTGGGTGTTTACAAAATAAATTGAGCCAAACACTTTGGTAAATTAAACTATAATATATTCACAATAACTATAAAATTATAAATTACTATTACAAATTTGTCGATATAAAAGTTGTTTCAAGAGTAAGTATAAAATGTGTGAGATGTTACAAGTAAATAGTTGAGTGTATGACTGTTACATAATTCTGAGTGTATGAGTGTTACAAAATTCTGTGAGTATTGGTGAATTTGCTGTTTGAGTGTATGAGTTTTCTGTGTGACGTTGCGAATCACTGATGAGTGTACTAACCATACAATAAGCAACACAATCAATTATTATTGAATTAATTGTGGTTGAGTTTTCAATGAGATGACACGATTAGGTATTACTGACCTAATCGTGCCTGAGTATTTCCCGCTGTACAGCTTGGTTATGCTTTCCGTGTAGCAGCGCACCTTCGTATAAAATGGCCGCATGTATTTGAGTTGTTACCTTATCATACGTAGAGGTTATATTAATCTTTACGCCGACGAGTTGGTCCCGTGATGGTGATTCCGCAACGAAGCTGAGTAGTGGAGAAGAATCGTATGTTGAGCATGATAACGAAAGATGAGATAAGCCGGTGAGATGAGTGTGAGGATGAGTTGAGCAAAGCCGATTGAGAACTGCCAGTGTAATTTTCCTGCTTGAAAAAACCATGCCCAAATCCCGTTGATATTATTGATCACGGTGATCATGAGTTTACTGCCGGGGTTGCATTGGTGAAAGTATAGGTGTGAGCGAGAATCCGTGCAAAGTTGCTGAGTGAGTATATGCCATGTGAGGAGAAGCCGCGTGAGAAGCTGCCTTGTGAGACGCACTGCACTATGAATATGCCGTGTGAAATATTGCCTCGTGGCGCGCTCGAAGCATCGAGCGCCGGTGATAAGATGCCGTTTGAGTATCACCGCCGTGTGAGAAGTTTCCGTGTGAGAGACACTGCTGCGTTGAAAACATGCCGCGATAGACGACGCCATATAAGATGTTGCCGAGCAGCAGTCCATGTTGAGAGAGTGAGAAACACTACACTTGAATTTTTCACTTGAGAATCGCCGAATGTGCACAGTGAGTTTCTCTACGAGACGGACCGCTACACAGAGTGAGTTGACCGAGAGAGAGCTCCATCACATGAGAATCGCCGACACAGTAGATTTCCCTCGTGGTAGACCATTACTGAGAGAGACTTTTAGTGAGAGGTTTGAGTGTATCTACTGAGAGCCAAAGTACCGTGAGTTTTTCCACGAGGCGAACCATTACATGGATACTAACTGAGTGTGAGAATTAAGAGAGCACTTCCGTCTTCTTCCTCGTCTCGTTGTTACCGAGGAGTGAGTCAAATCACCGTCTCTCTCATTTACATGTGTAAGCATGAGAGAGACAGCATGAGTTTTGCCATACTCGGCTAATCAGTATAGCGATTCAGCTGTTCCGCAGAGAACAGCTGCTGAGTGCTGCCGTCGCGCGGCCGCCTGCTGAGTTATCCCTCAGTCGCGCAACCGCGGGAAATTCAAAACTTGATATTTCCCAAACAGTAATTCCTTACTAATAATCACCTTAACTTTTGCAAACTATATAAAAATCTTTCAAAAAATTTTTTATGAAAACAAATGATCTTTTTAACAATAATTATTTTGAAAGTTCTACAGAATCTATGAAAAATGTTTCCTTTAAAAAGAAAGCATCAACATCTTTTTCTTGAAAATATATTTGATTTATCATTTATCTAAAACTAATTTAAAGTAGAAATCATAAAACTTTCTACGAAAGTATAAAATAAGGCAAGTACAAGTTTTTCCTGGAATCTGTAAGAATTAAAAGAATTATTTTAATATGACTACGCAACTTCTCTCTCTCTCTCTCTCTCTCTCCCTCCTAACCCTCCCTCTCCCTTAACATGTGTCAAACTCTGTACCAAGAACTTTAATGAGAGCCTAAATATTTTTTTAAAACAATCAGTAAAACAAATAGTATTGTTAACAAAACTTTCTACGAAAGTATAAAATAAGGCAAGTATAAGTTTTTTCTGTATAATCTATAAGACAATAATATTTATGATTTTGTAAAAGAAATCAAATAAGTACTAGCAAAAAAATCTTTTACTTCTTCGCCAATATATGCTCAATAAATTGTATTTATAGTACATTCCCATTGTTAACTGCAAATTAAATAATCAAAAGTTTTGAAATCAATTATCGATAGTCAAGAAATGCAAACAGCTCTCCGAAATAACTGTATGACTCTTCTCAGAAATGTATTCAAATTTGCTCATCGTTCTATACAAATTAAACACAAGAAAGTACTGAAATCAATTTATTGTAGACAAGTATCCGTAAGTTAATTTGACTGACATAATAGAACTTTTCGTACCTCGGGTGTACGAACATTATTTTTCGTCGTTGTCAGCGCAATGTATCTCCATAAAACCTTTTTCTTGCAAACATATTGTCGACCCTTTACGAAACGATGGTACATACTTACCAACCATATTTTTCCTTATTCTTTGTCAATTTTGAACTTTCTATAGTATAATATTACGCATCTTGGGAGGACAAGAGAAGAAAAGTCTAGAGCTGCTCTAGCAGGTGTGGTCCTCCGTTCTCCCATACATACTTGGCGGGCCCGACGGTTTGTAGTTTACAGGTGGACTATATCCATAAATGTACAATACTAAATTTTGGCATAAATTTATTAACAATGTTTATATGAGTCCACTATAAATAACTACGTTCGCTCTAATTTTTAGTTGTTTTCGATTAAGTACAATATTCCTACAGGTTCTGTGTGCATTATCATTATTTACTTTTATTACCCAAAATATTTTTCCTTGTGTCTGTCTTTTTTTAAACGCTAAAAAATTCATATAAATTTATAGTCTATATTGAAAAGAGCTTTGCCCTTTACTAGCCAGTTAATAAGCAACCTCTTTGTATCCTTTTGAACCGTCTATTTAAAAACAGGGATAGATTCATGGATCAGTATTTAATATGTAGAAGCAATCCATTTATACATGTTTCCTGATCTTTAAATATATGAATATTTACATGAAAATGATCATATCTACACCTTGAACTGCAAACCGTCAGGCCTCCCAAGTTGTATGGGAAAACGGAGAACCACCCCTGCTAGAGCAGCTCTAGACTTTTCCTCTCTTGTCCTCCCAAGATGCGTAATATTATACGAAAGGAAGTTCAAAATTGAGAAAGAATAAGGGAAAATAGGGATGGTACCTATGTACCATCGTTTCGTAAAGGGTCCACAATATGTTTGCAAGAAAAAGGTTTTATGGAGATACATTGCACTCAGAGCGACGAAAAATAATGTTCTTACACCCGAGGTACGAAAAGTTCCATTATGTCAATCAAATTAACTTACGGATACTTGACTACAATAAATTGATTTCAGTACTTTCTTGTGTTTAATTTGTATAGAAGGATGATCAAATTTGAATACATTTCTGAGAACAGTCATACAGTTATTTCGGAGAGCTGTTTGCATATCTTGACTATCGATAATTGATTTCAAAACTTTCGATTGTTTAATTTGCTGTGAACAATGGGAATCTACTATACATACAATTTGTGGAGCATATATTGGCTCGAGGAAGTAAAAGACTTTTTCGCTAGTACTTATTTGATTTCTTTTACAAAATCATAAATATTGTTATCTTATAGATTATACAGAAAAAACTCATACTTGCCTTATTTTATACTTACTGAACGATACGGTCGTGCAGAATGAGACAATACGCGGCTGTTCCAGCTGGAAAATTATTTCTTGATTCAAACTCTAAACGCACGTCCACAGGAGCATTTTTCAAAGATTCGTTTTGTTTGGAACAATCGATCACTATCAAAGGTAAGTATTTTATAAAATCTACTTTATTCAAAAGAGGTTCGGGATTTTTTTCATAATAAGCACTCTGAAAATTTGCATACATATCATACAATACAGCGTACTGGTTACGTTCTATATCTAAATTTAAATTTCCATGCGGGTAACATTGTGAATTTAAAAAGAGTTTAACATTACTCAAGTGGCAGTGATCGAACTGACTCGCGTTTACCTGCCTCCGAGATTTTCTATTCGTTTGAAAAGCAAGAATAATGAAGCGTGGTTTTTCCAACTGATTGGATGTTTTAACAGTCCAAACGTGTTTAGGAGAAGATGGAAGGAGGGGATATTCGTAGAATTTCCAACTGTCGTAGCTCATAACCACAGGTCTGTTTTTCTCGATATAATTGAATAGAGGAATCTTTCGCTTATCGGAGAGAAATATGTATGGCATCAACCACTCTATCTTCGTGAACTCAATTTTAAATTCTTCATAAGTATTGTCTGGTCCTGCTGTCTGTATGATGGCATTGATATCAATTCTCGATCTAGTGAGTATGAGTTCATGCTTAACATTTACTAAAATTTTTCTATAATCTTCGGCAACTCCAAGAATCATACAGAGAGGTATAGAAAGGTCGAAGTAGCCATCATCGTTGGTAAGTTTTGCGTTTCTTCTACATCGAGCCACCCAGCGTTCTCGATGACTAATTTTTGACTAGGATTGAGAGAAACCCAACCTTTCATGAGAGTAGTTAACCTTATATTTTTACATTTATCAATTTCAATGGCATTTATCTCATATCTGATTTCTTCAAACATATGACAGATGGCGTTGTTGACTAACATAGAACGTTCGAGTGGTGTACCGTCCGGTTTAACTAATTTACCACATACATGTAGTGAACTTCATGATGGTAGAAGACAAATCTTGATGTTGAATGGCGATGCGAATTTCATCGCTGTTTCCAAACGATGACGTGGTGTAGGGCTGATGTGCATGAAGTTCGTAGTGAGCCACTGACTCATCAAATGTTACAGGTGACTGAATGTTTAGAATTTCTTCCATCTTTTTGTAGACAACAGAAAAAAATACAAGTTATTTTCCACCAGCGACGACTCTTAGGCCGAGACTTCTCAGGAACTGAATGTTTTGTCGTGTTAGCGCTCTGCTTGCTCGCGGACGACTGGTGGTCTGTCGACATGTTGACTTCTTTATATAGCCCTTACCAACCTTGCTGTTGTAAACGATCCCCATCACACTTGTTTGATGTGAAGTCTGATTGTAATGGTTTCTCCTCGAAAATTAACTAATCGTCCGTCTTGATCGACTATGCGTATTTGTAAGTGATCTATGCTTTTAACTGTAACTGGAAGGTAAATTACCTGTGAGGGTACTTCAATGATCTTATATCCTGGTGGTACTGCTGGAAAGAATTCGTGTATCGTATGAACCTTAGAGCCGTTTATACATGCTCCTGAAGTTATATTACACTCAACTCGTAAGGCGTTGATTTTAAGAATAGCTACAGGCAGATCTGAGCTATGAGTAATGTTTGCTTGTAGTAAACGTTGAGTAAAACCTAAGAGCTGACTGATGGAATCTCGAGGACGAAAGTCAATAGACTGACTACACTTTATTACACTGCGAAGTGTATTATTATTTGGCTTTAAACTGATTGAAATACCTTTGGGTGCTAAAGTTTCACGAAGAAAATTTTCTATATCCTCTATCTCGTAACTACCAGTCGGTAAATATATTTCTTCCTTACCGACGTAAAACTTATTATTATCAATATCGATGTTGGATATAGAGTTAAATGTTAAAAGTTCAACCAAACCGAGAACGTAATTTTTATTTGGAGAAAGTTCAATAGGTGGAAAATACTGCACTTCTAGAACTGATGAATTACCGGAGAGACTTAACGTCAATGAATTCTCCATGACTATTCAATCTAGAATGATTAAACTATCATTACGCTCGCCTTTATATAGCCCGGCTTAGCTTGTTACATAAGAACTTGGGACAGAGGTGACCGCAGTTGAATGTATTATAATCTTGATATCTCTCATGATTATATTTAACTTCATTCACTCGCAGATAAAGCAATAAATCAATAGGTGGTTGAAGATCTCCAAAGCTGTCGAAGTAAACTACATTGTCTCCACGTTTTCGATATGCTACCCAATGTGTTCCAGGCCCATCATTATCATCTAAATTTACAATGGCTGATTCATGATTATGAGGACCACTAGCAGGTAAAGCATTTCGCATAAATACTCCTCGAAAATATGGAATTTTTAGAATTTTAGCATACTTAATTAGATCGAGATCTGTGAGAGCCCTCTGTGGTAATCTCACTTCGAGGTTCTTTTTTTTTTCTTTAACCGGAATTTTTTTTTTATTATCGCCTATACGAAGGCCTGCACCTGTTTTATATGGTTTCAGAAATAGACCCTTTCCCAATGCTATTTCTTCCATTTTCATGTTATGCCTCTGATTATCTTCTAATTGCTTTTTAGCTGTACTCGCATCATTAACTGTTTTTTCTATACCAGCAGCCCCATCAGCCACAGCCCCAACAGCACTCAGACCAGCAAATATTGGTACGAGAAACGGTAGAAAACCACCTACTTTTGAGGGTACAGGTAAAACCCGTGGAATGATAATTTTACGTTTTCCACCTGCTTTCTTGACAGCAAAACGAGCACCTTTCAAAGCAGAGAGAATTACCTTGCGAGCTGAGTTACTTTTAACCATTGATTTTGAAGCAGCTTTTATTATCTTGTTCAGCATCGTTGGCGGCTTTCTCTCCATGCCCATTCCTAGTTTTGATTTGGCTTTCATAATATTTGTGATTGCGTAAGCAGCTACTTTCTCACCAATACTTGAATCTTTAGCCTTAACTCTCTGCCACGCCTTATCTGCTAAAACTTTATCTGCGTTGTTTCTAGCCTCAATGTTTTCTCTGTTCTGAGAATAAGTTATGTCATGCTCTTGACAAGCTCTATCAAGTAGATTGATACCTTTATCACCTCGAGCTAAACGTTTTGCTAACTTAGTACCTGGTCCGCAGTACTGATATCCTGGTAAATGAAGTTCTACTGGAAGACTGTTGAGAATTTTATTGATTAAACCGCGACCTCGACGTCGTCTGTATACGATCATCACACCACGAAGGTTCGATGAAGACTGAACCCCGCGAGTATAAAAGCGCTCTATTTATAGCCGAACGATCAGTTGCGATCGAGACCTTGTACTGTACACATGAATTTCAAGGAACACTCTGTTCAACTCCCGGTATTTAATTTCGATAATATCGTGGAGCAAGAAAAAAAGACAAAGCGGCATGGAGACTTACTTCCAAGCAGTATTAGAGCTGTATTTTGTGGACCGTCAAATTGTGGAAAAATCAATAGTTTGCTTGCACTCATTACACATCCCAATGGTGTTCGATTTGAGAATGTTTATACATATTCAAAATCTTTGAATCAACCAAAGTATAAATTTCTTGAGAAACTCATAGAACCATTAGAGGGCGTACAGTATTTTTCCTACAGTGAACACGATAAAGTAATAGCTCCTGAAAATGCTCTTCCAAACTCAATCATTATATTTGACGATATAGCTTGTGAAAAACAGAATCATGTCAAAGCATTTTTCTGCATGGGTAGACATAAAAACGTAGACTGTTTCTATCTTTGTCAATCATATGCCCATATTCCTAAACATCTCGTCAGAGATAATGTAAATCTTTTGGTAATTTTTCGTCAAGATGATGTAAATTTAAAACATTTGTATGAAGATCATGTTAATTCTAATATGACCTATATACAGTTTAAAGATTTATGCATCAAATGCTGGAGAGATGAGAAATATGGATTTTTAATGATTGACAAAGATAGTCCAATCAATGGAGGTAGGTATCGTAAGGGCTTCGACTGCTTTGCTATAAATATGGGAGACACTTAGTCTTTTTCACAGTCTACAACTGAACGTTGAAGCGGTAACATGGCAGAGTTTCGTGAAAAGAAGGATATACTTCATGAGCTTGTAAAAGCTCGCAATGCAGTTAAACGTAAATATAATCTGTTAAAGTATGGAAAAGATACGTTTGAAAGAGCAATGGAAGATACTTTCAAACCAATTGTTGATCCACTTCAGAAACTTGTTGAAACGTCAAAAAACCATATTCAAAAAAATGAAGCTTCAAAGAATAAGGAGTTAAATAATACTCTAGATAATAGTCATTTTACGAATAAAAAAAGAAAACTTGAGAATACTCTAGATGACGATTCTTTCAATGATAATACATTTGGTTTTAATAATGATACTTTAAAAAATAATACTATTGAAAATCTTAAATTAGATACTTCATTTGAATCAGCAACCAGTGAAATTGAAGAGGCTTCATTAGATGATAAATACATACGCATGCTCAGTCAGAATAGTAAGTATATTGATAAAATTTATGGAGTACGTAAAGAACAAGGACATATGTTAATTGGTAATACACCAATACAGTTTGATAGTGATTATGTTGTTATAGAAGATGAAAAATATCCAAAAACTCAAGGGCTTTTGGAGTTATTAATAACTAAAAATCCAGAGCAGAAGTATGTAAGTTCAGATGATTTAGCAAACTATCGCAGTATTCTTGAGATAAGTAATGTTCACAAGAAGAGATACAGAGGTGATGAATCTATTCGTAAACACAACAGTAAGAAATTTGATGAAATCATTCATCCTCTTTTCTTCGAGACTTCTAAAAAGCGTAAGAAAACTCCTAATAAAAAGAGTGGTTTTGGCATCATACCAAGATATAAAATTGCAAGAAAGGGTTCAATAATGGATTATGTATACTGGGATGATCCAAATGAACTTGTGGATCGTCTTCGTTTACTAATTGAAGAAAGGTCAGCTGGAAATCAAAGTCATACGAATGAAATTCATTCAATTATTGAAGAGCTCCGTGAGGCGGGCTATATATACTGAGACGAATTAGTGAAAGGTTTAGTATCAAAATGAGCGTTGACGTGTTCGGACGAAATCTGAAAGAAAGAGAGGGCATTAGAGGTCCTCCAGGAGTGGGATATAAAATCACATCCGATGGGCAGTTTGATCTTGAAAATAAGAGATTATGCAATGTAGGAGCACCCAATGATCTACACGATGCAGTTAATGTGCAATCATTACAACTGATAGTGGGAGAAGAAGTACGAAAAATTAAAAAAATTACAAGTGGTTTAAGAAATGAGTTAAACAACTTAGATAATATTATGAATGCAAATCGTGATGAATTAGATAAAAAAATTGCTGATCTTGAGAGGGAAATCGAGAGTATAAAAGTGATGGTACTTCAATTGTCACATAGCAGTAATTCGCTGGACACCAATGAGTCAACATCGAAGCATGGATCATCAAAAGAAAGTAGTAGTAGAAGAGTTGCATAAACCTGCTCGAAGAAACTATCAACGCCGTAAGTTTGATATGCGAGGCATAGATGAAACTTGGCAAGCTGATTTAGTTGAAATGCAGCCTTATGCTAGAGAGAACAAAGACTACAGATATATGCTTACTGTAATAGATGTATTTTCCAAGTACGCTTGGGCTGTACCGGTTAAGCGAAAATCCGCAGACAACGTTACAGCAGCGATAAAATTAGTTCTGTCTCAAGGTCGAGCACCAAAAAATTTACAGACAGATAGAGGTAAAGAATTTTACAACTCAAGCTTTCAGAATTTGATGAAGCGGTATAAGATTAACCTGTACTCCACATACAGCAACTTAAAAGCATCTATTTGTGAGAGATTTAATCGAACGTTGAAAAACAAGATGTGGATGCAATTTAGTTTGCGTGGAAATTTTAAGTGGCTTGACATCTTACCTGATTTGATTACTGCTTACAATAATAGGAAACACACAACTATACATATGAAACCAAAAGATGTAACAAAAGCCAATGAAACGCAGGTTCTAAGACAATATTCCACCAAGTCTCAACCTGTAAAAAAGCAAAAATTTAAAGTTAATGATAGAGTACGTATAAGCAGATTAAAGCAAGTATTTGAGAAAGGATATACACCTAATTGGTCGACTGAGATATTCACAATAGTTAAAATACCGAAAACAAATCCTGTTACTTACCATTTAAAAGATTATCAAGATCATCCAGTTTCAGGTTGCTTCTATGAAGAAGAACTTTTAAAAGTTAAATACCCAGATATTTGTCTCGTAGAAAAAGTTATCAAGAAACACGGTAATCAAGTTTACGTAAAGTGGCTTGGGTTTTACAGTTCGCACAATAGTTGGATTAATAAACAAGATATGTAATTTCATTAGTAATAATTAAATAAAGAGAAAGTGGTGGGAGCCCCAACCAACGCTCCCTAACAATGAGGAACAACCGAACATTTTTCCTCTCCATAAACTTTCTCTTTATTTTATTTATTTTACATGCTTATTAATTTTAAGTTACATTACAAAGTTATTAATTAAATTACAATATTAATTTACACATTTAATCTTTACGAAATTCAAAATATTGTTCATCTTGATACAATAAAAATAATTTGTACTTATTAGCCCTCTCGGCAAGCTCATCGAATAAATTCCCATTGTTCTCGAGGGCCTTTGAAACTCGATTGGGAAGGAAGATTTGAAACTCTCCATCGATGACGACAGCCGCTTTCAATCCATATTTAGTATTCACCTGCTTGATCTCTGTCACTATATACATCTCACCTTTCTTCAAATCCGATAGATTCTTCTTTGGAAGATTCGGTTTAACATGGCAAAGTCCATTCTGAAACAGAGAGAGAAAGAGAGAATACTGAATATTTGTAAAATATATTACAAGTCAATAAATGAAATACTCACCTTAAAGTGTGTGTGGAATTGTTCAGAGTCTAAGTCGTTTGCTGGGAGGCTCTCCGTTCTCATCAATCGAAGGACTGTACCGAATGCTCTGTCGACTCTGCTTATGTAGGCCTCCGTCGGCTTCCCCCTCTCCATCATGCTCACTCATGATTGGCTCTTCCACCTCCATTCCTCCCCCGTCTCCATCATGTTCATTCATGATTGGCTCTTCCACCTCCATTTCTTCATCCTCTTGAATTAAGTATCGCAGAAGTTGTATATCTTCCTCATCGAAGATTGCATAGTGTCCCCATGGTAATGTATCTGTGCTGTTTGCTAACAGATGGCGTTTATCATCGTGGGGACTGAGAGCCACTTTGTTTTCGTTCTCTGTATGAACAATATGATTCTTGGAACGAATATTATTCTGCTGACATCTTATTGTTTCTTCATTAAAGAGACAGTCTCGATAGTTTTCAAAGGTGATGGTTGTTTTCACAACTAATGATTTTACACCCTTGGCTTTCTTTATAGGTTTCTCATTTTGAATGAGAACGCTATACATTTTACTGCGTAGTCCAATAAATTCAGTAATGATATTACCATTACACTCATCCTTCATGAGTCCAATAACTTTTTTGTTTTGCAAAGGCAGCCCAAACTGATTGTCTTTTGAATAATCTGATGTATCGAACATGTGGATATTCTCCTTCATAATATCATACATATTCACTCCTTGAATTTCGTATATAAGACTGTCTGTATCGGTGTAGAGAAGTTTACTCCTGTTTCCAACACGTTTTCTCATATATGAGTAATGGAAATCATATATAAGAGTTTTGGAAATGTCGAGAACGGAGAGACCAACGTAGATAGGTTTTTGAATTGCGATTTCCGTTCGAGAAAGTTGTATGGCAACCAAGTTTTCATCAAAAATCGAACGACTGTGAAAATTCGGCTTAGCAATCATCACCTCAGCTCCGTATCGACCTTTCCACTTATTAACAAGTTTTACATCCACTCGTTTGCGTTCATTCTCCATAGTCTTACCATACACAGCGTTAATTAAAAGTTAAAAAAAAAGTTTTTCAAACTCATTCTTTGCCTGCTTCCTCTTCTCTGTGTTCAAATCAACGTAAGGCTTGAGCCATGCACTTTGTTTAAATTGTAGTACTCTATGAATCTTCTTTAGAACTAAACCATGCTGGAGAGCTTGTTTTAACACTCGATAATGAATGATATACTTACTTTTGTTAAATAAAGTGGTGAGTAACTTCTTTTGCCGAGAGCCTGGTGGAGCCATATGTTCCGGACATAATGGTAAATCCTTATGATCATCGTGAATATTCGTTGGGTGTTCTAAATCCACCTCTAATATATAGCCAATTGAACTATCATCTGGAATGTCAAAAAAAAATCCAGGCTCATCAAAATATTCAAGCCAGCGAAAACCTCCTTCTGGTAAGTACTGCGTCATAGCCCATCCATATAAATTATTAGCATCATAGTACATTAAATACTTCTCCTCTTCGTTTGGATTGTAACCCTCAGTCATATATTTGTTATTAGCCTTGGCGTAACGGTTCGAACATTGGCTGACTCCACCTCTAATCCCTCTTTCAACGAATAACAGCATATCTATGTCGGTAAGTAATTGAAGTTCGACTTGTGTGTATTTTAACATAGCATCCCACGTTAGTCCTGGAGTAGTGTAGTAATGTGCAGGATCCAAGCCATAAGCCTCAATGCACGTCGTCCGAAAATTCTCAAAGACGTCTGCTAATAGAAGTACATCTGTTTTCAAATATATGTCAGAATACTCACCAAGCGTACTAATATTGAAAGTATTCCAGACCATCTCCGCATAATTATATTCAGTATCAGCAATGCCAGAGTCAGTTAATTTACTGTAAAAATCTTCTTTTGAAGGCAACTCTTTTTCCTTCAATTTTTCGAGTGATGAAATGTAGTCATACGGGAAAATGCCTTTTCTCAGCAACAACTTTATTTGTTCCTCTGTATATCCATCTTTCATAAATACACTGCTGGTAATGTTTTTTTCGTCCAAATATGACGCCAATTTCTCCAAGGATGATGCCATGAACCTGAAGGAATCTATAAATCTAAAATTGAAATCGCTACCTTCGATATATTTTGTGAAAGATATATATCGTTCTTTATTTTCAGCAATAAGTTGTACACGTCCTTTTAAGATTTCATCACTTGCAAGTTCCTTAATGATAAAATGCGAGTCATAACCTGTCAGATCATGAAACACTACTGGGATAAACCTGGCATCTTTAAAGTTGATGTTACATCCCTCATGAGCAGCTCCTCTATACCTGAAATCATACACATAATTAATTTAATATATATGTTTAAATAACATAAATTAATAATAATGTAGTTTACTTACTTTCCAGTAATATGGCAGTGGTCTCGTACTTTTTTATCCTTGATAGAAAACTGCTTACTGCAAATATAACATACTTTAGCTGCTTTAAAGTCTTCCATCTCTTCAGTAGTGAGAATCATAGGTTTAGGGGCATTGTACATCTCTTCCAAATGAGTAGCCAATTCTTGAAGTTTTACAATGAACCAGACAGCAGGGCTCATTTCACCATCTTCTTTCTGCCGATAACTGTGATAGCCTGATCGATTATCATCGAAATTACATTTTAAATAATACCCAATACTATAAGCTTCGTGTTCTTGAAATGCACGTGATCTTCTACAGGTTTCAGGAAACATTCGAAATCCGCATAGATAACATAAGGTACTTTTGTCTGTCGATTATAATTTTTAAATGAAAGAATATTATCTTGGGGCATAGGTAATTTAATCTTACACTTATTCAATTGTATACAGTCGACTTCATGTTTTTACAACTTTTCTTCTGAATGAAAATAATGTAGACATCGATCACCGACATGACATTTTCCATTATGCTTTGTTAATTGTCTCGTTACCAAGCGTGATAAGTTTTTTATCCAAACGTAGTGAAACTTTGGCATTGGAGCATTTGGATTATCATTACTTTCTTCTTTTTCATTTTCATCCACATAGTAGTTTTGTATAAGTAGTAAATTAACATGTGAATTTTTCTTTAGAGATGTAAGATAGCACGGATGAAGCTTGAACTTCCCATTATACATTTTTAAAATATATACGTTTATAGAAACACAATTTTGGTTTTCAAATTTATTTATCTCCCTCAGCGAGATAGGAAACTCTATGCCATTGAAGTTTAGTTCACCGTCAAATTTTGTATACTTACTAACTCGGTCGGCATGTTTCTCTTGAGGATGTAGTGCAGCCAAAATGGACCACTTGAAGCATTGATCATCTTTATTTTGTACATTGACACAAGCCTTCTTCATAAGTATTTCCTTTGGTAATGCTATGTAGGAACTTCCTTTCATTGGCTCATACTTATTGATGTTGATTGTTAGACTTAAAATTTGTTGTAGACTCCATCCAGAACCTCTTTCTTGAAATTCTTCCATCTCGCGCTGGACAGCTTGTTCAATATTAACATCAAACCATTGTTTTAAATCTGTAACTTTATGTATTGATGCGTTTTCAGTATTAAAGTATTTAACTTCCGTATCTACTAAGTCACTTTTTTGAATTATGTATTCTGCTGCAAGTTCGGCATTCACTTTAATTGCATTATATACCTTGAGAGCCTCCGTTATCTTCGATTTAAAGACGATTTGTGCATCCTTCATGAATGAGACGATATCCATATGAATCAGATTGGATATTACACCTGATCTTATACGTCTCTCAAATGCCGAGAACACATCATCCCATTTAACGCTTTGGTCGTCTTCCTTACTTAATGATGGTGATGAATTTTGCAATAAGCGACCACCAGTTTTAACAAGCTGCGCAGTTTATTTTGAATAGTGAGTAAATGTGTCATTGATGTTTGACATTTCTGCTTGTTTGCTCTGGTAAGCGTTCCCGAAGAGGTTAATTTCTCTAACGCATTAATAGCATCACTATTCAAATTAAGCCAGTTCTTTATATCAGTAGAAGTTGCAACTCCTTTGTTTGCACTCTCTAATGATTTCAATGATAATTTATCTATATAACTGAAATACTCAGGAGATGTCATTCTCACCCAATTGTCTTTATCCTAGATGACTTATGTTTTTTCTATAATACTGGCGTGATGAATCCTGATAGTAGACCTTACACTACGAAGTAGAACACGATGTATCCTCGTAGTAGTCCTTCCACTGTGATGTAACACTCGATGTATCCTTGTAGTCTATCTTGCACTTGGAAGTAGCACTTAGTGATTCGATTCAATCGACTGATGGCTCCGTGACGATGCGACTGCTCTTATAGCCCTTCAATGGTGCGATAGTGGGAGGTTTCAAGGAAGGAAAGAACCTTCGAGAAGGGAAGGAAACTTTGGAGGAGGGAGGAGGGATTCATGAAAGGAAGTTTCGCGAAAAGAATCTCAACTATAAAAGAGCGCTCGGTACTCTGCTAGCTCAGACGAGGAGGACGCGGCAAGACAGCAACAGCTCTTCATCAGCAGCAGAGAGAATGGAGTACATCGTAGACGTCCAGGGTTTCAAAAGATCGTCGAACTTATTCGTCGTGAAGGAGTTAGCCATCCTCGAGCTGTCTGAAAACTCCATTCCATCAGTTTATCACTTTCAGCCACATTGTCAATGGAAACGTCTTCTACATGAAGAAAAGATGGCGAATGAGTGGCTCATAAAAAATTATCATGGAATGGCGTGGGAGTCTGGAGTGTTTCCATACAGTCGGATAATAGAGATTTTACAAAGTAGACTCAAGAACGCTACGACAATCCATGTAAAAGGGTATGAAAAAAGAAAGTGGATTGAAGAAATGGTTTCTGGAAAGTAAGTATTAAAAAAGGAATATTCTTACATAATCTTCAATAAATACATATATATATATATATATATATATATATATATATATATATATATATATATATATATATATTTTTTAGACTAGTTAATAATATTGAAGATTTTGGATGTCCGGCATTGAAAAAAATTCGTAAGGATGAGAAAATTAGATGTCCGAAACACCCGCTCTGTGCAAAACCGAAGTGCGCTGTAAAGAACGCAGATTCATTGAGATGGTGGTTGCTGGAAAATGTTTACACCCGCGACGACTCACCTAACATATCCTGGGAAGATAAAGATGTTTGCGGTTGTAAAGAAGAGCATTGTTCGAGCTGTATATCTATGCCTCAAACAGAAAGTGTGAATATACTTACCAAAGAATTATTTGATTCGATGTATACATAATTATAAGATTATTTAATAATGTATGAAAGAGAGAGAAAATTTTGGAGAGGAAAAGGTAAAATATTGTTGTTGTAAAAAGGTTGTTCTTCACAGGTGAGAGTGATGGTTGGGGCTCCCACCATTTTTTCTCTCTTTATATAATATAAATATATACACACCTGCACTCATAGACATGCATGTTTTCCATATTAAATTTATTCAAACTTGTTTAAACTTGTTTAAAGTTGTTTAAACTATATTCAAACTTGTTTAAACTTTAATTAATCATTCACATACACTCTCATTCACATACACACTCTCATTTACATACACTCTCATTTACATTCAATCATACAGTCACATTTACATACATTCAATCTGACACATACAGTCAGACTTCAGTTATACACTCTCATTTACATACATTCAATCATACACATACACATACACTCTCATTCACATACACACTCTCATTTACATACACTCTCATTTACATACACTCTCATTTACATTCAATCATACAGTCACATTTGCACATATTCAATCATTCACATACACACTCTCATTTACATACAGTCATACAATTTTCTACAATTATAAATACAAAATACATTTTTTTTTTATTTTTTATTAAAAAATACATAATTTAAGAATTATAATAAATATAATAAATATAATAAATATATAATTTATTTTTTTTTTTTTATTGTATGGCCGGGGGGCCCAGTATCCGGGATAGCTAATCCACCCCTGCTGCATGTTTCTGTAAATCCAAAGAATATAATTAAAATAAATAAATAAATTAAAATACATAAATTAGAATAAAATTGAGTAAAATATCTCACCTATCAATCCACCGCCTTTGCCTCTCCACCAGGTGTGGCGCAGGCATCAACTGCACCACCTCAATGGAGGATGATGGTGGTGTCACCAATGGCCTCGGTGATGCATGAGGTCCCTGCATTGGGACAACCGAGGCCAGTGGGTCATCATCACCATCACATTGTTCCTAGAAAAGAAAAAAATTATTAATATATATATATATATATATATATATATATATATATATATATATATATATATATATATATCTATATATATATATATATATATATATATATATATATATATATATATATATATATATATATATATATATATATATATATATATATATATATATATATATATATATATATACACACAGTAATATATAATCAATTAATCATTTACACACACACACACACATCACACACACACACACACACACACATACACACATACACACACTAGCACGCCTACACTACCACCCGCGCACAAATAGATATATTTACGCACTCGTATTTACGCACTAACACCCGTGCACAAACGGACACTTGTATATACATATTAGCACTCGCGCACAAACGAACACCGTACACCCGCATAAACGAACACCCGTACGCCCGCACACTAGCACCCACACACTAGCATCCGCACACTAGTAAACGCGCACAAACGGACACCGGCATAAATGAATATCTGTACGCCCGCACTTTTACACCCGCGTTCATACACGTACTCGCACTATGCATTTAAACACATACGCTGCGCTTTTTTACATCCCCACACTATACCATACATATAAGCCCTCACACTGCACTACACATTTAAACATATAAACACCATCACTTGTACACGCACACACTGCACTCACTTTCAACAAGCATTTGCACTCACACCCGCACACTGCATCGTGTATTATAGGATATACATCCGCAAACTACACTCACTTTGCATAAGCACCACACAATGCATCGCGTATTGTAATATATATCCGCCCGCACACGCGCACCTTTACACATATACACGCATATGTATACGCGCAATTTTACACCCGCACGCGCGTATATGTATTCTAATATACCCGCCCGTACAGGCGCACTTTGACATGAATACCCACATACGAACACGCGCACTTTTACACAGCACATTACATCACATAAAATTACATACCTCAATGTCCAATTCGGGCGATGGTAGCCACATTATATGCTCCATCGGTGGCAGCGGCGGCAGCGGTGGTGAGGAGGTCGGCAGCGGTGGCGAGGTGGCCCACGGCGGCGTCAAGGCGGTGGAAGACGGCGGCGGTGGCGGCGGTGCCGAGGGTAGCGGTGGAGGCGAGGAGGCCCACGGCGGCGTCAAGGCGGTGGAAGACGGCGGCGGTGGCAGCGGCGACGAGGAGGGCAACAGCTGCGGCGGCGGTGGCGGAGGCTGCTGCAGCGGCTGGCATGGCGGTGGTGGAGGCTGCTGCTCTGCTGATGGCGGCGGTGGCAACGAGGATGGCGAGAGTGGTAGGTCCTCACAAAATGTGTGAATAAATTCTCGCATATCTTGCGGGGCCACATCCTCGTTGTCCTCAAGCAGCGCTCGAAGCTCCTGGAGGAGCTGCCGTGATGTCTTTTTCGCGTCAGCATCACCTGCGCTACGTCGCAACTCCTCCAGGAGTTCGAGCGAGATGTCCTCCTCTTGCTGCTGCTGCGGCTGTTCCTGCTGTGGCGGCTCATGCTGCTGCTGTTCCTGCTGCGGCGGCTCTCGAGTAGTTCCATCGCCATTGGAAAATTTTATGAGATCCTGGATGATCTCGTCTTCCATATCACCGTTGATGAGATCATCCAGAAGATAACTTGTTGCTACCGGCTCCATCTCGCGAGTATGTATGCGTATGTGTGTGCGCGCGATGGAGAGAGCGAGACTAATGAGGCCCGTTAACGCGCCGAGCCCTTATTTATTGGGAGCGCTCGCGAGGGCCGAACGTTCGAGGCGTAGTTCGCAGAATTTGGCGACGGTTACAGCCTTCTCGAATGTTGTTGTTGTTGTTATACAACTGAACATTCGAGGCGAGCGTGTTGATCCATCGTAGAATTCCGCGAACTACATCTCGAAGTTTCCGTGCTCGCGCATTCTCACTATAAATAAGGGCGCGCCGCGTTAACGGTCTCTCATTACTCGCGCTCTCTCATCCATCGTACATACGCACGTGGGGAGCAGACGTCATACACCGGTATGCACAGCGCGCGGCCATGATGCTATCGAGCACGTGGGATAGTCTTCCCGCGCGTGATCAAGTCCGCCGCGCGTGCGCGGTGTAGTCGTGAGAGAGGGAGCGCGCCAAGCTCATGTAGCGGCCTGTGGCCGACCGAACGGCCCCACCACTGCGCGGTGTAGCTGAAAGAGCGCCAGGCTTATGTAGCGGCCTGTGGCCGACCAAACGGCCCCCACCACCGCGCTGTGTAGTTGAGAGAGCGCCAGGCTTAAGTATATATATATATATATATATATATATATATATATATATATATATATATATATATATATATATATATATATATATATATATATATACTTCATTAAAATAATAAAGTAAATAATGTATAATTAATATTTAATTAACTAATATAATTATCTCTATCACAATATATGTTCAATAATATAAATCTTAAGTATGCGCTACATCATCGAGCTATACGAGAGCTCGCGATGCATCGGGCTCGAAAATGTTGGGAGGATTCTAGGAACCGTGTGAGGTTTCTTGCATAGTAGTATTCGATGCGCAGCATCGAAAATGCTATGAGAGTTCTGGCCCAGTTGGGTCAACGGGGCTCGTAGAATTCGATGCGCAGCATCGAAAATGCTATGAGAGTTCTGGCCCACTGGGCAAGAACTCTCATAGCTTACCTACTTAAAGTTATATGAAAATAATTCTTTTAATTCTTACAGATTCCAGGAAAAACTTATACTTGCCTTATTTTATACTTTCGTAGAAAGTTTTCTGATTTCTACTTTAAATTGGTTTTAGATAAATGATAACTCAAATATATTTGCGAGAAAAAGATGTTGATGCTTTATTTTTAAAGGAAACATTTTTCATAGATTCTGTAGATCTTTCAAAATAATTATTGTTTAAAAAATCATTGGTTTTCATAAAAAATTTTTGGAAAGATTTTTATATAGTTTGCAAAAGTTAAAGTGATTGTTAGTAAGGAATAAGATATATGGAATACTAAACCAAACTTATTCTTGCCTAAGTTTTTACTTTTATGGAAAAAATTTTTTAGAGAGATTTCACAACTTTTTAAGAGTAAAAGTGTATTAAATAATGTTTGTTAAGTATAAAACTACACGTTAATTGATTTCATAACGTTTTGGGTTTGACTTTCAGTATCCGCGTGAATGAAATTTATTTCGACTTTATAGAACCCAAAAATTTATTATTTCTTCGTAGAATTCCTTTTCATAAAATAAAACGTAAATAATTTTTAAGGATTGTGTAGGTTTCGGAAAATAATTCTTATGGTTTCCGAAAAAAATACTTACGGTTTGCAAAAGTTTTTTTAAAAGGATTATAAAGGTTTTGGAAATTAATTTCTCGTTGCTCGCAAAAGTTTTTAAAGCATTGTCGAGATTTTGTAAATTAATTTATCAAAGGATTTTTTAAAAGATGTAGTGATAGACCATTTTTGGAGATATTTTATAGAGAAAATAATAATGAATTATTTACAGAAAAAATACTGTATTGAAATTTATGACTTTAATTTAATGAGTAATACTATACAGATAAGAAAAATGATTTTTGTAAGAAAAATAAAACATTTTCATAGCAACTTTAGAAGCAAATATTGTAAAGAGATAAAGAGATAATTTGAAAATGAGAATGAGATACTGCTGATAACAAAAATCAGTTTTATGAAAAATAGAAAATGTTTTTATAGGGATTATGGAAAATAGTTAAAAAAATAGTTTTGTAAAAGTGTTTATTAATTATTTGATAAAATATTTAAGCTTTCAGTTAAGTTCTTTGTAGAGAGTTGGACAGATGTTTAGAGAAAGATTGTTTGAATAAAAACATGGAATTTTTATTAGTATTTTAAACAGAGAATTTAAAGTTGTTAAGAGAAACAATAACAGTAATACATCTTCTCTTCGTAGCTATTGAAAGGAATAGATTAAGAAAAAAGTAAAAGTGATGGGATTATAAGGTTATTTATTCGTATTCTCTCGTAAATAAAAACACTTCAAACCTTTATATAAACAAAACTATTTATTCTCATCCAACTCTCTTCTATTCTACTATCGCTTCCAATCTTCTCTCGTCCAGTACAATACAGTGACAAATGCGCGCTGGCGGTCGGCGAGTCGCACTATACGAGGTGATGGGGGAATGAAGAGAGAGAGAGCGCGTATCGCAGTCAAACTCAGCGAACTGAGGATTCTACGCCTTTTTTCCAACAAAAAGTTTAATTCAAATCTCTGGTATGACCTGATTCTCTTATTTTTATAAAACTAGAAGCTCAAAGTTGGTTAAGAAGTTGAGTTCTCATGTCAACTGCCATTTCCATAGCAGCGGGTGGTACAAAGTTTTTTGCAAAATACTCTTTCTCATCCATTTTCTCTGAAATCACCTGATCCTCTAGCCTTTACAAAATGCGAAGCTCAAAGATTGCCAAGCAGTTGAGCTTTCATATTAACTACCCTTACATAACAGCACCTGATATTAAGTTTTTTCACAAAACACTCTTATGCATCCATTTGCTCTTGTTTTTTTGCCAAATTATTATTACATCGTTCTTCTTCACTGTACACGGATACAATAACACTAACATTCAATGATTATAAATTATAACCAGGTTCTGGCTTAGTATTACATTCAATACTTTTATTAAGATTCTTCTGCTTCTATATCCGACCGACAGATTCATTGATCCTCCTTCATAACTAAAGTCACAGGCCCTGCGCCAACTCCCATTGGTAGAGTTGATAGTTTACCATTAGAAATCATAAGGTCAGTAAAGCATCGATAATTAAAATCCCATTAAGTAGAATGAGGCTCTACTAGAGAAATATCTGCAACAGTATTTATCTTTATTTCTACTATGGGAGGGTTGTGTATATAACTTCTTGAAATTTGAACTTAATCTTATGTAGAAAAAAATTTACTGAGGACTCCTCTGAAACATGTTAGTATAATCTTCTACTATGAGCAGATAAAAAATTGTATTATGGTGAGCACTTCCATTCGTGGATATGATTTTCACAAAACACATAGTTTTGGCTTTTCTCAGTATTCCAATGTTATATCTTACATAAATAACTTTTGCACGGAAAAAAAGTTTCCAGTAAAAATTACTCCATCAATGACTAAAATTTAGTATACTGTATAGGAAAACGGGGACATACTCGAAATGTATTGAATTTTAGAATCCACTTTACCAAATTTTAGTATTTCGGAAACTAAAGTGGAAATTCACAATTGAAAACATTTTTTTTCGCAATCTATATTACCGACGTTATATTTTTGATTGTGAATGTACATTAAGTAGAAGAAATAAATAATTTTTTGTATTTGAAAAAAAAACGCAGAGAGCTGGGATCGAATCCGAGCCCGCCGTGCGAGAAGCTGCAGTCTTACCGCTACGCCAACGTGCACTTACACGAAAGACGTTTCGACTCGTCCACATATGCTACAGCTTGTGTAGTTCTACAATAGGACAAATTCGACACCTTAAGGGGGTCGGGCACCTTTAAAATGACGAAAAATCAATTTTTTTATTACATATTTTACTAAAAAGCATTTGTAGAATATGTCCCAATTAGTTTTAAAGCATTATCTATTTTTGTTTTAAGAATATACACAAAACACTGTTAAAGCTTTTCATTTGTTTTTTGTTCAAATTATATTTTTCCCCTTGTATACATATTTATATAATCATATATTATTTTTACTAATTTTTTTTTTTTTCATTTCACTGTTTTTAATATATTTAAAATTCTCACTCTACATATCTATATATACTTTAAAAGATCCAAAAATAATATTTTAAACATTAATATAAAGATAAAAAATAAATAATATAATTTATGGACGGTATTGTTGACAAAAATAAAAATCTGAATTTAAAACTTATATAGCAGTTAAGTTGGCACCGTAACAACCTGACTTATCAACGAAAGCCTGTCACAGCTCACTTCTTTGTTGTAACAGAGCTGATTTTAACCTATGTAAAAGTCCGCAAGCAATGTAAACATGCACAGCTGTCATTTTATATAATCACTGTGATATCAGCATCAGCACCTTTTTTATACAAAGTGTTGTTCTTAATTTTCATTGTTTACAACGGATTTGGAAGTAAACATTTAGTGTATTATAATACGTAAAGGTATTTTAAATAAGTTTTTAAAAGTGTTTGAATAATACGAGTGACAGTTGAATTAAAGTTTTAGAAATAACTTATAGTACTTGAACTTTTATTGGAAACTTTATACTTAAAATAACAGGGATTGATACTAAAAAAAATTAAGTCTATAGTGACTATTACAAAAAACATTTATTGTACAGATTTAAATCAACTTTTAAAGGAAGCGAAAGATATGCTGTTGTGCAGAAAAATGTTATGGAACCTTCGCTTCTGCCAGAAAGCTACCATTATCAGCCATCGTCTGAATCTCACTATGATATAATTGACATTTTATTTTCTAAAGTAAAAACAGTTATGCACTGCAATAAATATGTGTCAGTCGTATTCTCTTTACACGGAGAAAAATGTTCTATTAAAAATTACTATGTTTTATTGTAACCGGGAGACAGACTTGAATTCTTAAAAAAATTACTATGTTTTCTAGCAAAAATTGCTATGTTTCTAGTAATTTTTACTACATTTATAGCAATTTTTGCTATAAAACATAGTAATTTTTTTAAGAATTCAAGTCTGTTCCCTGGTTGCAATAAAACATAGTAATTTTTAATAGAACGTTTTTCTCCGTGTATTAAGTAATAATATTATATGTGAAAAAGAATAATGAAGGACAAGTAAAAAAGTTCACCCTGTCAGACATCAAAAGAAGATCGATATAGTGTTGCTGTTATAAACATTTTTTTAAGCATTTGGCTATGGCGATACTGGCTTCATAACATGCATGAAGGATTTTGGAATTCTCAATACATTCTTTATTTACCTCAATATATAATAATCTAATATATGTCATAAAGATTATTAAAAACATATGGATTTAAAGTCACCAAAGGATCTACATGTTAAACCACTTAACAAACTTGACTGACTGATGTGGATATCACTGTTACACGTGCTCTTGATTAAATAATTTTTGACCGTACAATAGTATATTACGACACAAGGCCAGAAAGTTGGATTTCCTGGCCGGCGCCATTTTGACGCTCGAGGCGAAGCCGACGGCGTCGATGCGCGTCGGCCAGGGCATCCAACATTCCGGCCAAGTGTCGTATACTATTTTTCTTCATTCCCAGCCGAAAGTACGTCCATGTGTAATATTAATTAATAAAATAGCGTTGTTAGCTGCTAACTACGGCTCGGCCATATGTATAAGAGGCCTGCTTCAGCGTCACTTTACATATCGTGGAACATAAGGTTCGACTTCTGCTTTTTTTGATGCCCGTCCGACTTTTACCATCCTGCGGTAGGTGTCTGATGACGGCTACTAGATCATCACTGATGAGTCCAATCTAGTAGCCTGGACGAAACACCTTTGATAAATTTCTTTGACTACAATAAGACATTGACTTAGTGTTTTTCGTATTTTTTGACAATTTTTTTATTCGGGCCTTTAACTAAAAAGGACATTGGCTTCACTAAATTCATACTACATTTTTAAGAAAGAATTCAAAATTCTTACGTCACTACATTCTTTTTCCGATTGTATAAAATTTTCAATCTCACTGTCAAAGTTTGTATCACTTAAATTAAAAGTGTGTTGATCCATCTTGCGTATTATTGGTAGGCGAAATGAGGGTGAGGTCTTGTTGTGAGTAGAATTTAGATCTTATTGTTACCGATGTAAGTGAGGACGAACTTCCAAGCCTGGATTTTGCCAGTATTAATTCGGTTCCGCCCACCTGGGTTTGTAATGTAGCTGGTGAATTAGTTAACTCTTGCGTCCGTTTCTTGAAGTTATCTACCTTACCGAGGTATCTCGGTAAGTCAGGTTTTATTATATATTAGTAGTGTTCATAGCCTTGTTTACCTTAGCATTCAAAATTTTGCATTCTTGTCTGTCAGTGGTAACATGATCAGTATTATAGTCGTTGCCAAATGTCTTATTTGAGAAGCTACAGTTGACGCAGCACTGTTTCTCTGATGTGCAATTTTCTGTTAGATGCGTTCCCGCACATTTTAAACAGGAGGGCTGTTCTTACACCTTTGGCCATTATGACCCAATCTACCACACTTATAACATGGTTTCACATTTATTATATCGTAAACTATGCAATTCTAATAACCAACGAATAATCTGTCTTTATTTTCTTTAATATGTTTGTGCATTTCAGCCGTTATTTCCATGATGACCGTTACTTTACTGCTTTTGTCATTGCCAGCTACGTGTAATATTTTACCCTTTTTATCTAAATTTGAAAAATTTCTTTGGTTTATGTCATTTTCGATTGCTTTTAGATCAGACTTGAATACATTTTCAATGCCAGTTATTCTTATGACGGGCTTACTAAGCTGTTCTTCTTCGACCTTGTAGAGGTGGTTGAGCTTGGCGTCTAATATTCTTTTTGCTGTCTTGGCACTTTCCTCGTTCATGCATGTTATTGAAATTACATCTTTACTTTTCATATCAATTTTTTTCGTTCGGATTGATTTTTCTTTAAGTAGATAGTGGAATACTTTTTCCTTTATCACAGATTTCTCTTCTTTGTCTTTTCTTGTCACTACAATTTTCGGCACTTTTTTGGATTGTGGTATGTGTATCTTTTTTAACATTATATCAGCATATGTTTCCTTGTATTTACTCGGTCGTTCCTTTTCTTTCGTTAGAATTTCGTTTAAAAGCAGATTTTTGTGTTTCAATTCAGTATTTAGTTCCCTAAGCAGCTAGTTTTCTGTTATTAGTGCACTTACTTTATCACTGTCCTTGTCTTCGCATGTAGTCTCATCCAGCTCATCAACTTGCATTCTGTTTTCTTGAAGGAGGCCTTCATAGTTGACTTTAAGTATACTGTACTCTGATTCTATTTTCCTACAGTATTTACTAAGATTCTCAATCGCTTTAGTTTTGGTTTGCAGACCTTCTTGTCGTTTTAGTAACACAGCATGTGTGGGATCTTAATTTGAGGATATGCTCAAATCATGTCCATCACACACAACTAACACACTGTTTATGTATCTTACATTTTTTTTCCTATTAAAGTCACTTTTATGAAAAACGTTACAACACCATATAGGGTAAGTGTGCCAGTTACTGTGCCCTTTAAGGCGATGTCCGTAGTATTTAATCAATTATTATTATTTTTTTTCAATTTTTGATCATCTTAAGACCTTTATATAATAATTATATACTCTGTGAGCAGAATAAACACATTTTTAATACAATATTATGTAAGGAATATTAAATAATTAATAAAATAACAGCATAAACCTTTGCATCAGTTACTGTATCATTAATTTAGTTACTGTGTGTCAGTTAGTGTACATTGTCTTAATTACTGTGTGTCAGTTAGTGTACATTGTTTTAATTACTGTGTGTCAGTTAGTGTACATTGTTTTAATTACTGTGTGTCACTTAGTGTACAGTGTTTTAATTACTGTGCCTTAGATTCTGGGCACTGTATTTAATCCTGTGTCTTTTTTTCTCACTCATCTGCATCTGCATAAACTATATAAAATATATTTAAACATGAAATATGTTTTTTTTTTATTATGTTTAGTAGACTCCCTACTGGAAATCATCCATTTCTCTCCCATTGGTGAAACCATTAGCGTAGCCTACTGCGAGGGGGCACAGTAACTAAATACATTCATGAAAACTTGTCTAGTTACTGTGCACAGTAATAGAAACATGCCGAAAATTCGTTTTAGTTACTGGATTATATTAAATTAAACAATAATATTAATCAAAACTACTTTTTTATTGTTCTTTTGTCAAGTAGATGGGTTTTATAAACATTAAGTGTATTTTTTTATTATGAAAAATGTTATTTTTATAGTTTTTCAATCACTTTTGTATAGGCATATTCTTAAGCGTTTCGATAAGAAAATCATAGAAATCGCGATGAGAAATTTAATAAATTATTTTAAATATATTATAAGAATAATTAAATCATACTGTGGGTCTAACAATAAAAAGCATGAATTGAACAGTATATAAAAATTTAGATATTTATGATTAAATATGATTATACTCTACTATAAATGAAAATGATTTAAGGGCACAGTAACTGAAGCGGGCACAGTAACTGGCACACTTACCCTACAGACTACCGTTTTAACCACTTGCGTGATGTGACATCGATAGTATATATCGGGAAGGACTGCCTCCGGTGGCAGCCCACTATCCTCCATCTTGAATGATTTTAAAACTTCATCAATTTTTTTTTTCGAAAACTGTGGACTTTAGCAAAAAGTTCACAAGAACAAAAGTATCTTAGAATTAGTCAAGGAACACTCTAAAATTTTTTCAGAATTTTTTTAGACATTTTTGAAAAATTGGATTTCCCGAATTTTTCAGAAAATAAAAAATTGTCTCCGAAAATTCTGAAAAAATTTTAGAGTGTTTCTTGACTAATTCTAAGACACTTTTGTTCTTGTGAACTTTTTGCTAAAGTCCATAATTTTCGAGAAAAAAAATTGATGAAGTTTAAACAAAAAAATTTTGTTTCAGCCGCCATTTTGTAAAAATGGGGTTGTTTAACATTAATATGAAAATTTCCTGTCAAACTTCAACTGCCATGATTACCTCTGATCATAATTATAAGGGGATACCTTTGCGGTATCATTGCGAAAAAAATCCAGAAAAATTTTTTTTCAAAACTTTTCACGTTTTTTATGTTTAAATCGGCCATATTTTTTTCTTGAGGTTAATTCGTAATTCTGACTACGGATTCTGAAAGAGCGTGAAATTTCACGTCGGAATATATGAAAACAGAATTTTTTCAAAGCAGATAACATAAGAAATAATCACGTTGAAAACTTACTCGAAATTTGGGCGTTTGGGTTAATTAACTATTTGTACATTTATTTTACACGAGTTTCTCAATTAATAAATAATTGTAAAAATATACAGGTTATATTTTATAATTAATTTTATAGAAGAGAAGGTGATAAGTAAATCTTTTTTAAGATTATGTCGACTTGCTGATGTTGTTGTTAGCAGAAGGTCTCATAATTTTTGGTAAAGTGACTCGTAGAAATTGCTACAATTCTATCACATTTTAGTAAACTTCTATTGTTACGGGTGGTGGCTTCGCGCACATAGTTGAAGCACAAGAACGAAGCGGCGATAGCCGCGACTCAGCAATATAGGCGAGGTGTGAAATAGTCACGGCGACTCACCCGAACATGAAAACGCTGACAAAGGGACTTGGTCGCTAAGCCGAAGTTCGGAGACTCATCGGCAATAGCCCCACTTATAGGTAATTGAGAAAAGAGGTGGCTACACCAATTTTGACTATAAAAGCGGTAGGACGCCGCCGAGAGAACGAGCTAAAGAGAGAGACCGAGGCTAGGGCGCCGGCGAGAGAGGACTAGCCAAAGAGAGAGACCGAAGCTAGGACGCCGCCGAGAGAGGGCTAGCTAAAGAGAGAGACCGAGGCTACGACCAACGCTGCATGAGAGGAAGTCACGACGATCATCAACCCAGCCATCACGTCAACCTGCCAAGACGACTGACAACCAAGTTCACCGAGCCACCAAGTTCTTTCCTGCTACAAAGAAACTACCGCGTCGCGCAATTGATTTAGGAGAGTCTCTCTCTCTCTCTCTCTCTCTCTCTCTCTCTCTCTCTCTCTCTCTCTCTCTCTCTCGCGCGATAACAGTTTAATCACAATAAACTCTAAGTAATTATTCTATACATATATAATATCGTATACTTCATTGTGCACCTTTCTGGGCTTACCACCCGGACTGGCCACGAGAAATAGAACCCTCTCACACGTAGCATTTTCTGGTGCTAGGTGTGGGGTTCTTGCGTGAAGTATTTTATATTATTATATATTTCGTATAATCGCGAGCGACGCGCCACGTGGAAGCGCATTCGTCAGACAGGAAGGACGAAACGATGAATGAGCGCGAAGTGGATGATCATTGTCATCGACATCTGCTGGTAAGTAAAAATTGAATTATCGCATTAACTGTCCTTCGTGGGGAAACAAACGCGTGGAACAAGTTTCCATACAATTAAAATTAATTTCGAATCAAATTATAAACATAAATCGGGAATTTAAAAAAAAAAATATATTTAGAAAGTGTCGGCTGCGATTAATTCGACTAAAACGATTGTTTATTTTCCATACTACCTTTTCGTATCCTGGCGTATGCTTAGTAGCGACGCTTCTTTAGACAAAACTTAGTAGCGGTCACTCTACTCCATCCCAGGCGTAAGCTTCGTAGCGACGTCTCCCGAGGTATGCTTAGTAGCGACCACTCTTTCCTTCGAGAATAGACAATCGTACACGTGACACCAAAGTTATCGCATGAACTGCGGCGGTAAAAATATCCGGCGAGAAATAAAGAAAAGGAGACGAAAACGGACGACTTTCCATAAATTACTCGCGAAAAAATTGCGCTAGAGATACGATTAAATGCCATAACCAATCACTTTAATAGACGTAGGATCTTAGTCAACCAGCAAAAGAAAACGCTCATCGAAGACTTCGATAATCGACCTCGAGAATCGGGAATCGCTGTTAACCAAAAGCCAAGGCATATTATGATAAAAATAATGTGTAACAAAATGAATAGAATTGAAAATAAAGTTTACATAAAGGGGAGACAGAAGAAAACATATTTACAAAAACGTCCGATCAACATGAGAAATGCGAAATACTTGACAATTAAGGAACTACAAATGCAATTCTAAATTACTTTTATTAAAATGATACAAGACAAAAGATAAAAAAAAATAAAAGTAAATATACAAAAAAAAAAAATTATTATACTTTCTCCCGGATGTTCAATTTGAATTTTTCTAAAAATAGAGCAAACTGTTGCCTCTCCGGGAGTTTCACAGGTATAATAAAGATAGTCCTTCATTTAATAATTAAATGCAATCGATTTATTACGATTTAATGAATTTATCTACGAATGGTAAATTACTCTGAGAAATTCCAGAAACATGAGTTCGCAACGCACTGCTTTGCGATATTCGCTGAGCGAAGCACTAGATTCTATTCCACCAATCGACGGAAATCCGTACGTGACAGCACTTTTTTGTAGAATTGTACGAAAAATACTTGATGAATTTCCGTCAGCCGAAAGGCATATTTTTTTGACCTTAGCATCGAAACTTTCCGAGCGTGGAATATAATATATGGAAGCATAATATCAAAAGAGGAATTTGGATGAAAAGTTATGTGAGTATTGCAAAATTCGCGGTCATAATCACACAGAATGTGAAAACTTACGTTAGATCTACAACGTGAAAAAATATATTTAGAAAAATGTGACTCGTCAGCGAAAAATACATCGCTTTCTAGTATACCATCGGTACAGTATGTGCCAAAAACGTGGGAAAAATGATTAAAAAATCGATTTTTTCGAATTTTGAGTATGTTCCGGCTCGAAAACGCAAATTCGGACACCGCCATTTGAAAGAACGGGGAAAAATACACAAAAAATCATTATTTACAAGTTAGCCAAACATTACCTACATAACCTAAAAAATCATTGAAAAATTAAAAAATTTTTCCTGAGCGCAATTTTTTTTTTAAAAATCTGAAAAAAATCAGTCTGTTTTCTTGCTCAAAAACACAAGTCCGTGAATTTTTTCAGATTCTTTTAAAGAAAGGGTCGAGCGGAAAAAAATTTTTTCGAAAAAATACGTTTTTTAGGTTAGGAGACTCAAATCATTACCTAGGGAGCTGAAAATTTGGCTAGAGAGGTTTTCAATAATGTACTTTCGAATGGTCAATCCCAAAAAAAAATCCAGGTGAGTGCAATTTTGACCATCTTATCCCGCTATAGCCTTTAGATACTTATAGCATTGAAAACTTATGCTTATGAATCTAATTTTTGTTTGATAATATGAGCAATAATTATTTCCAAAATTTAGTTTTCTCTCTGGATAAACGTGGGTATTGTCTCATAATACGACCTTACATCGAGCCGTTCTCGAGAAATTACGATCTGAAAAAAAGGTTAAAAAAGATTTAACCTTAAATATCTCTGAAATTTATTGACCAATCCTTTTGCCTAAAGAACTCACCCGAAAGGTAACCAAAATCTACACCTACAAAATATTTCAAATCGATTATATATTTCAAATCACTTTTATTATAAATTTTTTTTTTTCTTGAAAAGTAATCGATAAAAAAACATAAAAATTCATTTTTAGCCACAAAAAAATTTTCATATCAATATCTTTTTTTAATTTCGAAAGATAACCTATTTATAAAAAATTACGTTTTCATTAATAATTTATGACTAAATATAGCTATCGGCATTTTTTTTTAAATTGTAGAGAATCTTATCCTGGATACAGTGAATACATAATATATAAACAATATTAGTTCTAAATATTAAAAAACCGCTGCCAATTCATTGGCGCGTAGCTTCCTCAACCGTAATTTGTTGATTCCTTTGATTAATTTTTAATAACAAAATTTATAATTTTTAAAAAAATGTATTGCATAATTATAATTAAATTCATTTATGAATATTAAAAATTGTTAATTTTTAAATTTATTTATTCATTTATTATTTATTTATATCAAATTTATATAAATTTTGAGCTGATAAATAAAGTTATCATTTGAAATAGAAGTAAAATATCTATATTTTATAATAAAACAAATAGCTATCACGGTTGTTTTGTTATTAACAAAAACGTGTTTTTTTTAGATTTCATAATTCATATTTTTTAAGAAAAAAAAATTATAGCTATCATTGTTCTTTTGTTATTAACAAAAACGTGTTTTTTTAAAAACATGTTTTTGTTTTTGATGATAACTAAAGAACCGTGATAGATAGAAAATTAATTTTTTTTAGAAAATATAGGTATTTTAATTCTCTTTCGAATGCCACCCACCCCATTCAGATACATAGAGCCGTTCTCGAGAAATTACGATTTTTAAAAAATGTCAAAAAATTTTTAACCTTAAATATCTCTGAAATTATGGACCAATCATTTTGCCCAAAGAACTCGACCGAGAACTATAAAAAATCTACCTCTGAAAGGAATTTTGAAGCTATGAAGTCAATTTTACTCTTGTAATCGTTGGACATACAAAACTGATTTTTTTCATTTTTCAATTTTTTTCTCAAAATCTAGCCTACAGAATGTATTCAAATTTTAACAGATTATAGCTATTTATATTCTGTATTATCATGATTTTTCTCAAAAAAATTTACCGTGAAGTTTAGGAGTTATAAGCTCCTAAAAAAAAGACGTTTTTGTTAAAAACAAAAGAACCGTTGATAGCTAGAAACTTTTTTTTTTAGAAAATATAGGTATTTTAATTCTCTTTCGAACGCTACCCATCAGATTCGAATAACTCGATCCTATCATTAAAAAAAATCAAAAAACAGTTTTGAGAAAATCGAAAATTTGAAAAAAAAAACAAAAACGCATTGCCCCAATCAAAAAACGGATTTTTGACCCGCCATCACACAAAAAAAAAACAAAAAAAATGAGACCTGTCCGGTCAAAATCGACCGAGTAGAAGCTGAGATCCAGGCGCGCGCGCACACACGCACACGTACACGCACACGCACACGCACACACACACACACACACACACATCCATACAGACATTTTTCAAAAACCATGTATTTTGATTCCTAACACCTCGGAACACAATTATAACATGTTTTTACAACAACTCAAAAACTAGGAGGAAGCAAATTTACTATCACAAAACTTCCTCTAGGAGGAAGCAAAAATTAAAATTTGTAAAATTAATGAATTGCTATAAAACAAAAAACAATGGATTTTGACTAAAATAGAATATTGACCTCAACTATTTAAGCAAAATCGAAAAAAATAAGTCATGTCTGGTTATAATCGGTCGAGTAGATCATGAGATATTATTTAGCATATGCGGACACACACACACACGCGCGCGCACACTCCAACCACTCTTTTTGTCTCGAAAATACTTTTAACCGTTCCAAAGCTTCCTCTATGTATATATGAGATATTAGCAGAAAATTTTTTATTGTTACATCTTTTGTTAATTTTGAAATAATCTATTAATGAAAAATTATGTTTTCTTAAATGCTTTAACTATTATGCACGCTTCGTGAGCCTTTGTTGCCGCAAATCAAATTACGAATAGAGAAGTCACTTTTCATCTCATTTTTTGGAGATTTGAAACTAAAGAGTAAATATACTTAAAATTCATTTTCTTTTGTTAATTATAGAGAATTTCATACTGCATTTTATCCATCATTAATAGAAGCACCATATTAACTTTAAAGTTTGTAAAAAATGAAAAGTTCTTTTTTAATAAAACTGAAAAAACAATATAAAAAGAAAATAACCTCGAAAGTAAATAAAATTATTTTTTAAAGATCTTAAACGGATAAGAAAATTTGTACTACCCCTAGCAGAAATATTTTTGTTAGAAAAAATTAAAAACTGTTAGTATGAGTTATAAACTGTTAAAAAATGTTATAAAATGTAGGATTTTGGACGTCAGTAATTGTTTATAACTGTTTGTAACAGTTTTTAAAAGTTTGTAATAGTTATAATAATAGTTTAATTCTTTACAAATTATTAATTAATAATTATTACTATTGTTAATTAGTTAATAATAGTTTAATTTATTATCCATTATTAATTCTTCTTAAATATCATTCAAAATATCATTCATAAATATAATTCCCAAATATCATTCGTTTAATTAATTAAGAATAATTAATTTATTATTATATTATTATTAGTTAATAATAGTTTAATTAATTACAAATTACTAATTCATTTAGATATCATTCAAAATTATTTGAAACTGTTTCATACTATTTAAATCTCCTAAAACTATTTGAAAATGTGTCCAAAATCCTACATTTTGTAACATTTATAAACAGTTTTAAATAGTTACAAACAGTTTTAAGTAGTTTTTAACAGTTATTAACTGTTATTAACATTTATAATTTACGACAGGGACATTACGTACACACATGCGCGAGCGAACATATAAAAAAAATAGCTTATTTCGATTCCAAATGACTCAAAACATGTTTCTATCAAGTTTTCTCCAAAAAATTCTACTTACAACATGAAAATGAATTTCAACGTTCCGAATACGTCCAAAAATAGGTATTTTCTATAATTTAATACCAATTTTTTAATAATGATACCTTTTTTTGTTTCTCAGATATAACTTATTTACAAAAGATTACGTTTTTATGAATATCAGAAGATCAAATAAGTATACGTAGAAAAAATTTATGGTTCTAAATGTAGAGAATTGTATTAAAAATTCACGGTAAATAAAAGAAAACTTCGGAAATAATGCTCTACTATCACAAAGTTTCTTAAGGAAAACAAATTATATTATTGTTGTTATTATTATTATAACTTTTAATTATCAAGAAATTTTTAAAATATATAAAATAAAATTTTTTCATCTATTTATGGTTAAGATTACATTGTCAATAATTTTTACATACATTTTTATGGTGAATATTTGTTTATATTAAAAATTAATATAATAATATAATTTCATGCGCATGAATCTAATTGAATTCTCCAAAGTATGTTTTCAAATCGATTGTGAAACTATAAGACGTCATAAATAGGTACGAAATACGTCAATGTCTCTGCGCGGTCTTTCATTTCCACGCTATAGGTATCTCTCGTGCCTAACGTCAAGACGCGACAACTCCAGTCTGACGTCGCCGTAAATCAGCGCTTACCCGGATTCCTGTATAACCAACGCGTTTACCTACGAAACTTATCCTTGTTGTATTTTTATTCTAGTTTTTTTTGGCATATGGCATTTCCATTTTGGAGGCATTAGAGTCGCATTATAGTATTAAAATCTTCAATCTCATCGAGACGTATCAGACCCGTTATTCTTGGAGGTTTTTTACTACAACTTTTTTCTCCGTGTATGCTCGTTTGAAAAGTAGGTCAATTATAGATTCCTACCTACCGACAGTACGGTTTTTATTTAATTAAATAAATTCTGATCATTTTTTGGAAAAACACGTTTGTCAAGCCCTCCGTATATGTAAATACTATATTCAGATTTTTTTTGGATGATACTATTGGTATTTTCGTGAGATGTACTCGTTTGGAAAATAACGTCGGTACTTACATACCCTTAAGAATTGTATGGAACCAAAGAAGTAATTATTTATTTCAAAGTTAAAATTTATTTAGCTGGAGTTAATATTTTATTGATATTAAGTGAATTTATTTCATTCAAGTACAAAGATATTAAAATTCACTGTATTCTTGGACTATGTATTTCCTGTATTGAAATAAATAATTCTTTCTTTTTAAACTATATTTCATTAGTGTCAAAGAATTATATCTTAAAAAATTCGTTTTAGAAACGGATGAAACCAAAGAAGTCATTATTTATTTCAAAGTAAATTTATGTAGCTGAATTAGTTAATATTTTGTTAATATTAAGTCAATTTATTTAATTCAAGTACAGAGATATTAAAACTCACTGTATTCTTGGATTATGTATTTCCTGTATTGAAATAAATAATTCTTTCTTTTTAAACTATATTTTATTAGTGTCAAAGAATTATATCTTAAAAAATGCGTTTTAGAAACGAATTGAAACCAAAGAAATCATTATTTACTCAAAAGTGAAAATTTATTTAACTTGAGTAAATATTTTTTCTTGATGCCCTGGTGGAAAGTACGTGGTTTCGCCATTTTTTTCGATGGCGAAAGAAGGAAATTTAACCATTGATTCTGAGTTGGTAACTAGGCAACTGTAAACTTTATTAATAGATTGTTTTAGAGGTTTTGTCAACATATTCAAAGTCATTAACTTATATTTACAACAATAACTATCACTTCTGATCATCAAGGTACACCCGATGGACATTGATTCTAGCAATGCATGTCCCGTTAGTGGCACTCACACATAACCTTTTGAATGTTCATATCATTTTCGAGGTATGTTAACGATTTAAATATTATGTGTGACAGTCACTAACGGGGTATGCATTGTCAGAATCAATGCGGCCCATCGGGTATACAAGTGATTTATATTGCTTTAATTTGTGAAATGGATAAAAGATTGTTCGTTCATATTGTCGCACTTTTTGTGAGAATTTCTTCTTGAGTGATCATTTATTTTTTCAGATACAAATAAAGTAGTTGACTTTGTTGCTGCGAATGGAGCAAAAGTACCGCATGTTTAATAATTGTACGTGTAACAATTGTAACAATTGCACGTAAAATAAAAATATTTTACATGATCTTCAGTAAAAGTTACTTATTAAAATTATGCACGTGATGTTTTCGATGCCCGCCCCCCCGACCAGGAGCACTCGCTGCGCTCGTGCCGCAAATGTCGGGGGCGGGCATCGAACTCAATGCTCTCGAGCCCGTCGGGTGCGTTATCATTGTCAGTGGCAAACGTACTTTTCACGGGACATCAAGAAAAATAGTATACGGTACACGAGACGAAATTTTAAGGCCCGCCACTGCATGATATGGCGTCTCGGGCGCCAACTTCACGCAGTGGCGGAACTTCAACTTTCGTCACTTGTACCGTAATGTACTATTTCCTCACACCGGGCCGAAAGTGCCTCATTCCCGCCCGGCTCCGAAACGGAAATATGGCATTTTCAGCCTCGATGTGAGGAAAAATAGTATGGGAGTAAAATTAGCCAGCCCCCAGCTCGTGTAAATTGCCACCCGAGCCGAAGGCGAGGGTGGCAATTTACAAGAGCTGTGGGCTGTCCAAGTTTTTTCCTCCCATGGTGCGTAATATACTATTCTTATATTCAAGTACGGAGATATTAGAAGTTGCTGAATTGTTAAATTATATATTTCGTGTATTGAAATAAATAATTCTTTGTCGTTAAACTATATTGAGTTTGTGTCAAGGAATTATTTTCTTTGAAAATTGTTATTAGAAATTTAATTGAACCAAAGAAATCGTTATTTATTTTAAGGTTAAAATTTACTTAGTTGGAGTAAACATTTTTTTGATATTGTCATCTTAGTAAAACAGAATGAATTCTCTTGATTCAAAGATATGATTCTTAATTTTAAGAAAGGCTATTTTTGTTTTCAAATATACGTTTCTTTGAACTGTTATTCTACATTTAAATAAATATATTTTTTCAAACTAAATAATTGGTTTTCTTTTTTTTAAATTATATTAACTTTAAAGTATTCTTCACTCTATTCAAATAAATATTTTGCAAATATACTATATCTTATTTTCATAAAATATTTTCTTGTTTCTAAAAATATTTATTGAAATCAAGTAATTATTTACTCGTATTTAGAGAATCAATTTTAAGTAAATCGATTTACTTGATTTAAGCAATTTTTTTCTCAGTCTACAAAATATGAATAAAGTAATATGTATTATATTTTTTTTAAATTATGTGTAAAAAATAAATAAAATAATTGATTGTAATATTATCTTCAAAACCTTTTAAAATTCCTAAATAACCTTTAGTTCAAATTATATTTTCTTTAACCACACATGGGGTACTTGTCCCTAGTAGTGTGCCTGTCTGTATTTGTGTGCTCTTTTCACAATTTTCGATGTAAGAAGTACAAGTAATAGTAAAAAGACGATTTATCCCATGAATTACTCGGTTGGATGTATTATTTGTTAATAACACAGCCCCACAAAAAAAAAGAAAAGGTTCTGTACTTTAGATCGGACTATCATATCTCGGTGTATTTTGGCCCCCTAAGTATGATTCCAAGATCAGAATTCGTCCACCACATCTGGATTTAGAGATATCATTAGGTATAAGATTGTTGAGGTATCTTAAAAAACAAAGTAATAACAATTTTTTTGTTAATCTTTTCTACAAAACAATGTAGCATTATTTGCACCCTTCAAGACCAACTTTACACCGTCCATCTACAATTTTTTTTCTCGGAGATCTGAATATGTAAATTTCGAGATAGAAATAAAGAACTTGATTTGAAGAGATATGTGCGAGTTTACAAAATTCAGGTATTTAGATCTCAGAGAAAAAAAAATGTAGAGGAATGGTGTAAAGTTGGCTTTGAAGGGCGCAAACAATGCTACATTGTTTTGTAGAAAAGATTAACAAAAAAATTGTTTTTACTTTGTTTTTTAAGATATCTCAAAAATCTTATACCTAATGATATCTCCAAATTCAGACGTGGTGGACGAATTCTGACCTTGGACTCATACTTAGGAGGCCAAAATACACCGAGATATGATAGTCCGATCTAAAGTACAGAACCTTTTCTTTTTTTGTGGGGCTGTGTAATCGTTAGTTAAAAGTGTTACTAATACGGACTATCGCCTGCTTTAGGAGCACACTAATACTGTCACTTAGCCAATATCGCCTATACCACCAACCATAATGTCTATGAATTTCATGTTTATACATAAAGCCGGTCCCGAAGAATTATGATTTGAAAAGAAGACTAAAACAGTTTTTACCTTAAATATCTCTGAAATTCATAAACAAATTCTTTAACCATAACAAAAGAACCGTGATAGCTAGAATAATTTTTTTTTATTTAGAAAATATAAGTATTATAATTCTCTTTCGAATGCTACCCATCCCATTCAGATACATAGAGCCTTACACACCCACATCCACACACACACCCACACCCACACCCACACCGACACACACACAAACAAACACACACACAGAGATCCACTCACCCAACCACCCACCTATCCACACACACACACACACACACACACATCCATATAGATATTTTCTAAAATCATGTGATTCGAACTTCTATCACCTCTATTCGTGTTTCTAGAGCGATTTAACGAAACTTAAAATGTTACTATTACAAAGCTTTGTCTAGGAGAAAGCAAATATAATATCACAAAGCTTTCTCTAGGAGGAAGCAAAATAATCATCAACATATCTTCTACATAAAAGAACTGAGTCATTAAGTATATTTAGACAATAATTTTCTAATTCGTCTAAGGCTATTACGGCAAGCCACGGGCTAGAATGACCACACATAGGAGATCTGACTAGTTGCTTGTAAACATTGCTATTAAAGGTGAAAATGGTAGAATTAAGTAAAAACGTTATGGCATATATGAATTCATTACAAGTCAAGTTGATATGTTGTTCAAGATACTAATAAAGTTAATTTATAAATACTTGGCTCCTGGTGATTATTTTTTCAAGATATTTACTACCTACTTGCGAGCATTTCAAACATATTTTATCTATTTTTTCTTTTTTGAAAATTTAGTTTAGGTACACTGAGAAAAATGTTGTAGTAAATGTTATTATAACTGTAATAATAATTACTATAAAGTATAGGAAGGGTGAGACAAATACACTTTATGCTGCATTTTTATTATAATTGTATGAATAATTACAAAATTTCTTGTAATTTTTATGACAGTTGTTGATTAGAAAGTATTACGAAATAAAAGAAAAATTGCTATACACATAGCAAAAACTGTGATATAATAAAATTTAAAATATATGTTTTTAATTTTTATTAGAATAGAATATAAATTTTATTTTGTAGCGTTTAAATTTTATTTTGTAGCGTATTAAAAATTACTATAAACATAGTAAAAAGTGCCACATTCAAAAATTGCTACAGGCCATAAGAAAGTTTGCTATCCAACATAGTAAAAATTGCTACGACATTAGTACTTTCTGCGCAGATCAAGGCGCCCACGTGTCTGATTGAGGTTATGTTTCTACGGGAATTTCACTTTGTCTTGCTTTTAAGTTTACAAAACATTCAAAACCTTACTTCAATTATTTTATTTTTATATTATGCACATTAATGATAAGTTTCTTTGTGTTATCAAAGTTATTTATTGTCATTATTTAATATTATCTGAAATTTTCTTGAAACCGATGGTTTGACATGTACAAGTTCCAAAATTTTACACTCAAGAATCCTATTTGGGTAAGTGGTTAGCGCGTCCGATTGCCGCGGTGAAGGTTGCAGGTTCGATCCCAACGCTCGTAAAAAAAATATTTTTATTTCTCATTTTAATTTATTTTCACATTAAATATTGTATGATTAGAGTCTGAAAATAGTTCTGAAAACAGAAAGAACGAGAAAAAATTTAATTTTTTGAAATTTAAGGTCATTCATAAAAATTACTATGTTGCATAGCAAAAATTGTTATAATTTCGATTTGTCCCTCCGTTCCTACAAAATATAGTAATTTTTCTTATGTTTATAATAAATTTTACTACAACATTTCTCTCAGTGTATCTTTGTTCTTTTGTTATAGACCTGAATGTGTATTAAAAAAAAATTTATAGCTCGGTTATTTAAAATAAATAGTTATTAAAACTATATACCATTAAATTTTCAGCTTATTACATGCATTATATCTTGATAGAAAAATTAAAACGTATAAAAAATCGTGTTTTGTTGTCACACGATAAATAGAGTAAAAAATATCTAATTGCTTTAAAATTTCGTGGAAAGGATCGATTCATAAATTTTTGAGATATTTGAGGGGATTTTTTTTCATATTTCTTTGTAACTGGTTATCTCTCAAGAACGATTTTATGTATGGGCTTGAAATTTATAGAGAATTTGGTATATGGTATTAGCAATATTGATGGAAAATAGTACCGAAATTCGATGATTAGTTGCAGAGATATTTGAAGTTAAAAAACTTTGTTTTTACATACCCTCGCTTCCGAACCAAAAGTCATTATCTGGGAATCCACCTTTTTAAAAAGACGTACCTATTTTTAAAAAGTGAATTTTCAAATAAGTTTTTCATATGTTTCACCAAAGTTCGTTATCTGTACAAAGTACAGTTTAGAAAATAGTAGAGATTTTATGATTGTTGATGATAATAAATCTTTTTCTTGTCTTATTTTGTTCGTTCTTTAACGAAAATTAAACAAGTCGAAGTAAAAAAAATGTACGTAATTATTTAGGAAATACATTCTATAATTAATAAATTCAGTTGAAGGTAATGTGGTGCTACTGACCGATCTCTTAAAAATATAGGTAGTGTATGTATGAGGATAAAAACTATAACTTTTTCCTGATGGATCACCGTATATAAAATTGTATCTAAGAATTACGGAGACATAAATATATTATATTATAATATAAATATATTATATAACTGTTAACAGTGAAGCTTCGGTAACTACTTACGATGTTGCCAATAAATTGGGCATGGATTAATTTAATATAGGTAAAATAGTGTTTGTATAAAGATATAAATTTCTTATTTCTAGTGACTGTATTATGTGTAACTACAAATTTATGTCGCACTTACCTTGACAAATAAGGATCATCTAAAAGAAATTTTTAATAATAAAACGTGCATTAATAAGTACAAAATCATCACTAATTGAAGACTTGTCAATACCGTATCATGTAGAAATATATTTAATAACTAAATTTACTTAATAAATAAGAAGGAAAAAGACATGTCTTGAAAAGTGTTTGCTTACAATTCATTATTAAATTGCATATTACATTCAGTATAACTGCAAGAGTTAATAATAAGGAATAATTAGAAAGAGTTAATTAACCTTACCATTATTCTTTGCTACAAGTAATTCGATTGCCAGTTCGAAGCCGAGCCCCTGCCGAGTTTGGGAAATGATCTTAATAGATTTTGGACATATAGCGTTCACGTATTTCGAAGCAAGTATTGGGAGGACATTTGCATATGAATTATCACAACTCAAGCCGCGGAGAGTGCGCGCAGTATGCGTCTCTTACTCAGCGCGCTCATACGGTCGGATTCATTAGAGTCGAAAAGCGCCGCACCCCGCCAACTCGGATTCCGGACTCTCTTACGGAAGCGCCTACGCGCCACCTTGAGACAATAAGTCAAAGCGTGATTTGTAAAAAAAAGGGAAAGGCCTTGCCCTTTTTGGAGTGCTATTGTTTAATTTTTTTTCTTAAAATTCGTTTTCTCACATGAATTAGCGTGTACCTCTCAAATTTGAGGATATACTTCATCTTTTTAAGATAACTTATGAAGTTTTAGTACAAGTTTTTGTATATAAATCAAAAATATTAGAATTTAAGGTTATAATAAGGTGAAGATTGAAAAAGAGAAAGGCCTTGCCCTTTTTGCGAGGGAAAAGCCGCCGATATGGATTGAATCCATATCTGTAATCTGTAATAATACATTAAAACACGTTATCAATTATTGAAACTAACCTCAAATTTTTATAAAAATGATTCACTTATACATTTATACTTGTTAGAATTAGATATAAACTGAAAACTGAACTTGAAAACTGAAAACTTGATTTTAGTAATTGTTAGAATTCGCTTTAGCAAATTTGTGAAACGCATTTAGCAATTCTCTTGAAGACGTTTCTCTTTTGCGGCTTTTCCCTCGCAAAAAGGGCAAGGCCTTTCTCTTTTTCAATCTTCACCTTATTATAACCTTAAATTCTAATATTTTTGATTTATATACAAAAACTTGTACTAAAACTTAATAAGTTATCTTAAAAAGATGAAGTATATCCTCAAATTTGAGAGGTACACGCTAATTCATGTGAGAAAACGAATTTTAAGAAAAAAATTAAACAATAGCACTGCAAAAAGGGCAAGGCCTTTCCCTTTTTTTTTACAAATCACGCTTTGGCTTATTGTCTCAAGGTGGCGCGTAGGCGCTTCCGTACTCTCTGGGTACGGAAACACGAACTGGCTCGACTCGAGTCGCGGCGAGTGCGCGCAGTAGGCGTGTCTTACTCAGCGCGCTCTGACGGTCGGATTAATTGGAGTCGGAAAGCGCCGCGCCTCGCCAACTCGGATTCCGGACTCTCTGGGTACGGAAACACGAACTGGTTCGACTCGAGTCACGGAGAGTGCGTGCAGTGCGCGTCTCTTACTCAGCGCGCTCTATTGAATGATTTCGTTCGACTCCGAACGCATCGGCTTCGCGCAATTTGAAGTTAGTGATCAATCGGCCAGAGTATTCGATCTATTTCATTACGTTTAATTATGGAATGCGTGTGCTCGAATTCCGAACTACCCCGGGTCTGATTATCCCCGACTGAACCCGCACGGATTAAAAAGAGCTGATCCAAATCGACTTTTTTTCTCTTAAGCGAAGACATTCCCCCTCCCTTTTCGCACAATCAATCCGCGAGTTTTGGTAGAATATTTACACCAAAATCGAGCGACTGACCTTGAGGAGCGCTGCTGCGCTCTACTGTTGGCGCAATGTTTACACTTCGTGGTGTAAAATTTCTCCCAAAACAGACGACTGTCAGACCTTTTCTATAGTCAACGATTCTGTTTTTCGGTACAATTTTTCTGCTAACGCTTTCTTGGTGTACTGAAAAAGATGGTAAGGTAGTGAAACCAGTTCTCGATAGCGTAAGACGCAAGGTAACGTTTTGTTCCAAAAACCAATATCTTTATTGGAGAAAACAATTATTTTTTTTATAAAGTTATAGAACAAGTTCAAATAAAGTAAATGAAAAAAAAAGTTCAGATTCAATAAATATTAAGGGAGAAAATAATTATTAAAAATATAATGTCGCCGGAGTAGTTTTCGATAACTAGTTTCGGCGCCAGAACAGTTCTCGATATGTAGGTGACACAGTTGTCGTGTGTGAAATGTGAACACAAAATCAAGGTTAGAAACTAAAAGTTACAATTGGTTTATTTTTCTAAAGTAATAAAACAGTAAATTGATAACTCTTTGACATTACTTATTTATAAATAGAACTGGTCATAATATAAATAAGTTAATACCATAATTTATTATGAAAAATCCACATTTATAAATACTTAATATATGCTGGGTGACTTTACCACTGGACATATTTGGACCCAATGGATCAAATGACTTTATATGTGATATGATTCTTTGTGACTATAATGGTTAAGTATGTTTTTGAAAACAAATTATTGTAAAATCAAAGAAAATGTATGTTTTTATAAAATTGTCATGTTAAGTATAAATTTTATTTGGAAAAGTAATACGTATATGCCATAACTATTATAGTCAGAAGGAATAATATCAAATATGGATCAAATCATTTTGTCCATGCGGTTCCAATATTTCCTGCGATAAGGTCCCCCAGCCCATAAATGAGTTATCGAATAATGAAAGTTGTAAATATTGTATACTTATAGGTACAGTCTATAGCTACAATTTTCACACCTTGAAAGTTGATTTTGGTCCCTTCGCTTAGGGGATCTACAATTCAGTTGCTCGTTGATAGATTTAAAACTTGGAGTGTCTTTAGTGTAGGAAATATTTGGACCTAATGAACTAAATAATATTGTAGATCTCTTACACGAGAGGATCAAAATCAACTTTCATTGTGTGTAAATTGTAGCTAAAGACACTACTTATAAGTATACAAAATTTTCTGTCTTATTACATAGAATATTCGTTTTCATAACAATATTTTGTACACTAGCAAATACAAATACAAATATGTTGAAAAACTAACCTAAAAGTATGATAAACATCATGCTCAAAAAAAAAAAAAAAATACAGACAAAAAAACTTAAATTTTATCAAAAAATAATAAATCTAGAAACAATTTATTACAAGAATTGATAAATTAATTATAAATTAAAAATCGAATGAGAATTTACGGTTACGTTTCACAGTATCGAGAACTGCGTTTGGCACGCTTTTTTGGGAGCAGTTCTCGATAACTCAAAAAAGTAAATAAATAAAATAAAAGTTAGCTTTTTGGGTTTAGCCTCAATAGCCTTCTACTGTTATTATAGGATGAGTTCAAGCGGCCAAAAAATTCGTTTTTTTCTTGTAACATCGCTTATTCAAATGAAGTCCTCTGCTAACGGCGAAGTTAAGGTAGCAACGAAAATTGCGATTTAATTTTTTTTTTAATAGAAGGCATAATTTGAACGCGTGCAATTTAACAGTATAAGGTTGAATGATATTCAGTTACCATAAGAAATTGTTTTTTGTGCAAATAGTTGTCAGAAATGACTATAAATCGATATTAAAAGGAAAAATATCAACAATTGGGCACCTATCGAGAACTGGTTCCACTATCTTACTTTACGCACTCTAAACAGGCATTTAAAGTCGAGTTTTATGCACTCAGTTATAAAAAAAAATTTTAATTGCTTTTCTAAATAGTTAATACTTGAAAATTCGGTGGTTTTCAATGCGTTTAATAAATTTTAATAAAAATATAAATATCTTTTTGTAAAAAATGATTATTCTCTGTAGAAATAGAAAGCGAAGAAAGAAGAAATAAAAAAGTCTTACCTGTTTAATTTTATCCCTACGTTGACGAGTGATAGGATCATTATCTTGGCCTCCGACGATTTTGGGAAATTTATCTGAATTTTCATGTGGTACAGTTTCATGTATCTCAATCCACTGATGAGCTGCTACAGTAGATAATGAACTAAAATACACTCGTGATTCATTTACCACTTCTGGTTTCTCTAAACTTTTCTGATTCTGGTAATCTTCATCTATTTTAGCCTGAAACAAAACAATATACATATTTTTTTGTATTGACATTTTTATAGTAATATGAGGTTTCTCTACTGAAAATACTTTAATCTATGTAAATTGATAGTAGATGTTTTGTTTCGTAATATCTTTTCCATTGAAACAGAAAAAAAATGAACTTGTACAATAGTAGACCATAACGTTCTGAAACACTCAAGTTATGAATATTTCAAGTCTTGTTTTGAAAAAATATTGAAAGACACTGTTCTTCAAACAATGATCAAACAATCTAAAAAAATCGTATATGCAACTTTAAAAGTAGGAAATAAAAATAGAAAAAGAGTGCTTTTATCCACGATTTTCAGAATTAAAAAATATTAATTTTTGCGAAAGCTATGATAGTTTGAAGTTAAGCAAAGAAAATCCACTAAAATATGATCGAAATGAAGAAGAAGATCTTTGCGAATTTTTAGTGCATTTTCTTTGCTTATCTTCAAACTATCATAGCTTTCGCAAAAATTAATATTTTTCCATTCTGAAAAAAGTGGATAAGAGCTCTCTTTTTCTAGTTTTATTTTCTATTTTTAAAGTTGCATATACGATTTTTTTAGATTGTTTGATTATTGTTTGAAGAAGAGTTTATTTTTCAACATTTTTTTAAAAACAAGACTCAAAATATTCATAACTTAAGTTTTTTATGGCGTTACAGTCTACTATTGTGGCTTTCTTCATATTTTCATTTTGGAAAACATGTCCTAAAATTTTAGCAAAATCTTTGACCCACAGGTAGTAGTACACTTTTTAGTGAGTAGTGCAACAGCTTAATTACAAATTCAGTGAGTCGAAGCCAACATCATACGTTGTGTATGGTGCAATTTATTGGATGATATTTTCAGTGATATAAGGTTAATTTTCTATCTCTATAATACAATTAGAATATAATTGTTTATTAAGTGATAAAAGCAGTGGAGTATACAAAAGCTAGAAGAAAATATAAATGTTTACAAGTGAATAATTTCTATTTTGTTTAGGATTAATTGTGTAAAACTTTGTGAAATAGATTTACGGTTTCAAGAAACTAAATAATAGTAAATAATACACAGGCAATTACTCTTATTATTGAAGATTTCGTGTTGAAGAAGATGCAATATAAAGCAATATTGGATGGAAAATTTAACTTTTAGAGAAGTCAATATTATAGCACCAGTTTAACGTAGAAAATGATTAGAAATAGTTATGATCCTAAAATAACAATGTTTGCACTGCTTAATGTTATTTATTTGCATCCAAGTTAGTAAAGTGTGAAGTAATATTGTGAAGTTTAGTGTGATCGATTAAGAGCAAGAGGAATACAAGTTGCATTAAGTCTGCCATGACTATCAAGATATTTTATATGTTATATTATCAATATTTCCTATTATTAAAAAATATAATTTTTTCAATAAGCTCTGCGACAAACGGGTGAGGGCTTATTGTCAAGGTCTCAGTTCAAAGTATGATTTAAAAAAAAACTGAAAAAATGATCCTTGACACATTATTGTTAATGCTTCATAAAGCTATACTGGATATTGACCAATCAAACCCTTGCAAATTAAGGTCTTAAAATAATACCATCATTTTCTTCTCTTGAAATCAAAACTTTTTCCCATACAACATCCTATACAAAAAGTTTTAAGCTTTTGAGATAAAAAATGTTAAATGTTCATTTTTAACTAAAATTTATCAAAAATAAAATGTTTGAAATTAATACCACTCCTTTATTTATGCATGTATCGCTTAACTCTTTTAGGATTTTTATATTGATGTGATAAATTTGAATTAAACAAATTTTTAGCGATTTTAATTTTTTGAGCGGATCAGTTAACATGGAATAACTATATATATATATATATATATATTGTATATAACTACACGGAGAGAAATTTTATCGTAAATTTTACCAAAAAACTGGTAAATTTTACCAGTTACCGTAGTAGTCGTGGGACAGACTGACTCCCTTGAAAATTTTTCCATGTACCTTGGTAAATGTGGAACCGCGTGAATTTTACCATGCTACCTTGTAATTTTATTTAAAATACTTTAGAAATTTTATAAGTAAACCTATTTAATAATATAATTTCAAACATGTAAATTTAACCCTGCTACCTTACAATTTTATCTGAAAATCTTTAGAAATTTTAGAAGTAAACATATTAAATAACATCCATTTAACTCTAGCAAATATTAATGGTTTTTTTAGTAAATATTATAAGTTTCATTTTATATAAATAACAAAAAACTTTAATAATAAAACGGTTTTTCATAGCCATCAATCATTTTAAATAATTTGGTTGATTACGTTCTTAGATATCTGGATATCTTTAATTAGAATGCTTAACACACAGTCGCTTCACTACTAACTCAACTCAATTTATACAATTGTACATACATGTTCTTTTCCTAACTATACCTAACTTATACACAAACGCAATATACCTAAATTATACACAAACGCAATACATTAACGGTCGCTTCGTATGCACGCAGTTTTCTATAGATGAAACGAAACGGGCTTATATACTAATCGGCCTGACACTTGACCACTTGCGAGATTCGTGAAACGCCATCTGCCGGTTAATTTTATGCATTTATTTTCTATACGTATGCTTTAATGCGATTAAAAATAAAATATACTTTGACGCCCTATTGAAAGAAAACTATGGATATTACTATGATAAACGCATTATGATATTTACCACAATAAAATGTGGAATTAATACAAAAAATAAAAATTAATTTATAATGATATATATCAAAGATATAATTTTTAAATATGTGTTACCAAATTTTTTTTAATTTAGTGTGTTAAATACTCTAACGTCTGTTTAATATATTTAATTATAGGCCTAAAATTAAAAATTCTCGCGCCGAATAAAGATATGTAGAAAATATCCAAGCTTTTTATTTCATGTACCACAAAAACACATGGCTAAATTTTGAAAAAATTTTACACTAACGTTACTTATAGAATATTTTAAATTCTCTGTAAATGTTAAGTCAACAAATACAGACGTTCTTGAGAAGTTACAAGAAAAGATATAAAAAAATTTAATACCAAATATCTCAGAAATTGAGACGTATGCATATAAGGTATTTAAAATGATACTTAACACAAATGTTTATAATTTTATTTTATTAAATAAACAATTTTTATAATTCAGTTATACCCAGCTTTTTGGGATATAGTAATATCCGTTTGATAACAGAATTACGTGCGTAACCTTACAAGTTTCAATATCTTTTAAATTTAGTACAATAAATTCGACATCATTGAAATCAATAATTTTGTATGCTGCAAAATGTAAATCAAAATAACAGTCAAGAAATTGTCGAGTTAGAATAAAAAAAGTGTTTTCTTCTAATATAATTTCCGAAACAATATAAAATTTAGGCCCTTCTTCACAAAATAGAACTAAAATAGCATCACTCAAAATTCTATTTCCATTCACTTCAATCCATTGAGTTAAAGTAATATTTTTTACTTGTTTTAGATTAAGTGAATTAAATTTCTTATAATCTGTTATAAAGCTAATATTCGGTAATGTTATTCTCTTACCACAAACAAATGCCGATGAAGTTGAATTTTGATTAATAAACCTGTAGTTAAGCATCATCTGATGCTTAATAGCTACAGTACGATTAATATTTATACGGCTTGTAGTCGATTTTGACACATCTTTTCCTACTTTATGTTTCGCCTCATTTCGCAAGCAGCATATTTTACATAATGGGCCGAATTGATACATACATTGCGGGTAATGGATCAAAAAATGATGCTTGGGCTTCATACCGTTAGGAAATAAAGTCACTAATAGTGCCAGATATTCTTCAATAATTGCTTCTAAATAAATATGTAAGTCTTTATGAACATCTGCACTCCAAATTATCGTAATTATATTTCTTAAGATTAAATATAGTTTCCAGTAATCATTATTTTCAGGTACATAATGTCCAACAATCAAACTAAAATTATTCAAGAAACACATCATCTCTGAGGAAGACATTACAATATATCCATTTTTTATGTGTGATTCACAGATCGGTTGGGGTTTATTAACAGTATTCTTGAATCCGTAGTCAAAAGCACGTAATCTAAAATTTAAATCATCTAAAGAAAAGAATTTTTTTTCGTAAATTAATTGATATAAGATACGAGCCATATCGTATCGAGCAACTCCTTCAAGTATATCGTGCATGGCATCGACAGCAATATTTCGTGTAACATGAAAATTATTCAATTTGTGAAACACACATTCATGTTTAATGCCAGATTGTTTCGGGTTTCCAGAAGCTAACAAATCTTTATAGTTAACCTCATCACGGAGCTCACAATTCTTTTCTGACAGTATATTACATATATCGTTTTTCTTTGTTAAACATTTATCACAAAATATAGTAGAATTAAAGCTTTCTGTGAAACCCAAAAGAGAATGCTGGCCAAGGTTATCGCCTACAGTTAAAACTAATTCGAAAAAAACATTTGTCAAACCCTCGGGAAGCTCTAAAAATATTCCAACATTTTGTAAATAAACTAATTCATCTAGGATATGAGAAAAAACTATTTCATTACCAAATACTGTTCTATCAATTGTATTGAACAGCGAAAAAACAAAAATGTTTTCCAACTTAGATTGATATGATACCGGCAAGCATGGAATGTTAATATAAACAGCTCCCGTTTTCGCTACACCTTTATGTGAACCTAATGCATTATTATTTTCATAATCATCGAAGTAAAGAATTAATGGTAGTACAATTTTATTATTAAAGTCAACTGATCTGGTTTTCCAATAATTGCCTTGTACAAAATTACTGATTATTTCAGTATTTTTATTCAACTTATTTAAATAACCCATAGTTTCATAAAATATATTAGGAAGTTCAAAAAAGAGTTTCAAAACTTTTCCTAAAGGAATGTTTTGAATAGTTACAGGTACATGGTGTACACTTTGAAAAATGGCATGCTTTTTAAACTCCATTCTTTGTCCAATAATAATGCTTTTAGGTTCTACATAAGTTTTTAGTGCTTTAAAACGAGTTAAACATTTTTGTTCGCTGTTGAACGGTATCAAAAAATTCGCACAGCGATTTAAAACTAGTAGTAATTTAGTTTTTTCTTTTTCTTCGAAACTTAGCACATCCATTTTTTTGACGATATAATTTGCTATCTTTTCACATATATTTTGTGTACTATTAATAATGTTTTGCACTGTGCGCCTATTTAAATTTGGACTTTTATTTATATATGCAACGTACTGTATTCCTAAGCTATCTAAATAATCATCTCCTAAATGGTCGGTGTTAGCTTGACTATAATGATCAAAGTTTTCCCACCCATCATAGTAATCATCGTACTCATTATCGCAATCATTATCTGTTACTAAATATTGATCCTGGTCTTTAATCAAACACTGATCGATCATATACAAATTTGACTTTTGAGAATCGATATTAGATTTTTTAAACTCTGGTATAGTGTGTTTTCTTGTAATATGCGCAGTAAAAGAGTCAATTCTTGTATAGGATCGATTACAGTTTTCAAAAAAACACATATAATTACCAGCAGTTCTGTGAGTTTGTTTGATATGATCAAACAAAGACCTTTTACAATCAAAGTAACAATCGCACAAATAGCATTTATCCATTCTAGTCTGTTTGTTTGCTTTTTAATTTTTCTTTTAAAAGTCCTAAAAATACATTCAGCGAAAGATTGTTCAAGTCCCTTGGCAAGTTTAGACTAAATAAACACTTTTGCACAAAAAGCCATAAAGTTAATGAATTTTCGGGATAATTACAATCAAGTACAAAAAATACTTTAAGCGCTAAACTTATTGCTTCTAAACAGGTCTTCTTTTTGTAGTATTCTCCGTTTATCACCACATGGTATTCGTGAATATTTGTGAATTCACCTATAGCTACAATAAGAGGTTGAAACGGTTGTTTATTCTTCTTAAGTTTTACTTGTAGATTTTCTATTGAGGACTTTAAATCACTTGCTGTCTGCAGGAACAATATCAAAATTAAGTTAAAGAAATAAAACTTGTTAGATTTATATTAAAAATATGTAAACATAGGAATAAAGTAAGCGAGGTGCTGTTCCTTTGTTTCACGCTTATATTTGAAACGCTGCACGATCATTTTTTGACTTTTTTGTGACTACTTCTTAGTTAAGGGGATGCCATACTCGTACCATTACCGATCGAGCAATTCACACAGTTTTAAGCTGATTAAAAATAAAATACGTCGAATCACAAAAAATCAAGAGAACACTCTTCTGTGTTTTTTAACGTTCTATCATCCAGTCAAAGTTTGGAGTCGAAATATCAAATCGTTTTTGCAAAAACTTTGAACAAAACGAAATTTAATTTCGTTCAAAGTTTTTGAAAAAACGGCTTGATATTCCGACTCCAAACTTTGACTGGGTGACTCTCATCGAAACAGACCCTCTAGCATAACCGAGAACATCCATGCGGTTTTTTCTAGTATAGACAATGAAATAAATTATACCTGTACATGTAAAATAAAAGTTTCTCGCCGTTCTTGAAGAGAAACTTTAGGAGGTCTTTCCTTATTTTCATTGAATTTGTTTTCTAAATTTCTGCTACTTCGCTTTCTTGGACGTTGAGAAGTTATAACATATGGAAGGAGGTACAATATAAAAAAATCTTCCTTATCTATAAGTGTATAAAATACATAATCGGTTACTGGAAACAGAAGTGTAAATAATTTTTTCGCATAAGTTAGAATTCTTATATTTTACCACTAGTGAGTACATTAGATAATAATGTTAAGATTAATGCTTTATCTTCAGCACAAATTTTCGTATTTAATACTCGTAGGTTATCTTTCATACAGTTTTTCAAAATTATCCAATCATCAGCAGCAATGAAATTTGTATGTGGATGTAATCTTGAAAAATCAGCTTCTATCTGTAAAAAATGTTAGTAAGTTTTGTTTATGATTAGTAAGTAATCAGAGTAATATAGGATGAAATTTACCAATAAATGACCAGCTTCATTTTGTAAACATAAATAATTATTTATGTATGCTTCGACAGATAATTTTTCAATTGACAATTGTCTTTGTCGGGCCTCAAATGTATCAGTCCAATATTGGGTTACTTTTGTCCAATCATAAATATTATTTTTTAACCAATTTAGTTTTTCTAATTCTGTGAAAATCAATAAAGAAGTGCATAAGTAATATAATCAAATAATAAAATATCATGTAAATAACTACAAATATTAATCTGTAATATAAATATTATTTTACCTTCGCTAGTGGCCTCGGAAATACTTGGAACTTTTTTAGATTTATTCTCCGCTAATAGTCCTATACCTCTCAGACGTTTTTTTTCATAACAATAGTGGTCCCACAATTTTCCACTTGGCGGAATTTCTCCATCTTCAGTTTTCTTGTACGGAGAGAAATACACTACTGGATTTTCATTTTTGAAAATTCTTGTTATTTCATGGGACAATGTTATGAATCTATCTGTAGTAATTCTAAAAAATAAAAAGTACAATAATTTTATTGAAATTAGAATTACATGTTGACGAATAAACGTGCTATATGCGCGTACTTACCTAAATTTTTCAAGTTGATCGTCAGCTGAAACATCTCTTAAGAGCCAATCTTTTTCTCTACGTACAACTAGTCGTGCTAATTTACTGCGAGTTGTAGGTAAAAATATTTCATTATTATTGGAATACTCCTTTAAAATTTCTTTTCCAATGGAATTTTTCTTGACATATTCAGCTAACCCCTATAATAAAAGAGAAATATACATAAGCATATTAAAATGATACAGTGAAATAGAATGAAACAGCAGAAATAGAAAGATTCTATATAAAATCTTAAAATTTTAACATATGTACTAAAAAGAGTAAGAAAAATTTTATTTGAAATAAATACTTACTGTTTCTACATATAATTGACGTAGTGGTGAATGCTTATTTGTTATAGTATCATCCGTAGATACTACTATATCTATAGTAGGAACTGAAGGTCTATCGCCTGTTAAGGGAAAGCCAGAACTTTTTGCATCTGGTGATGTGCTAGGTTGAAGAAAAATCTGTAAATATAAATAAATAGGATAAAATACAAAACTGTAAAGTACTTTATGCAAATAAGTTTAATATTAAAAATAATAGGACATATCCAAATAAGCTAACTATTAGAACATATTACTATACAAATGGAATTTAAAAAAGTATGACCAAGTACAAAGTAAATATTATACTAAATTAAACTATTCAGTGTGAATAATAAAAATGTATTCGTTTTTACTTACTTCATCGGCTCTTGAATTCAATGCAATATCCTTTTGTGTTGTAATTTCCTTTAATGGAGATCGTTCATTGTAACTTTCATTGCTGACATCCGATGCAGACCACTCTGTTTTACAACAAATTTTAATAATGTTGGAAGTAGGCGAATGCTGAAAAATGTTTTAAATTAATGAAATAAAACAATATATTTAGAAGCTACTCGAATTAGAATTAGAAAACTACTTAAACTCTAATTAGATAAAATAAATTTGAGCTTCATTCAAACTATTAGATTTCAACTAAATTTAAATAATTGTTCTAAAAAAGCTTTAAGATTTTCATAAAAACAAATAAGAAAACTGCACTTTTAGGTTAGGTGTTGATAAGGTTGGATAAAATGAATGTGAAGAATTGAGTACATACTAATTGAATAAAATAAATTAAACTAGATATTTCCAAGGATTATCAGTGTGAAAGGAGTGAGAAGCAACGAATACAACATTCATATTCATTGTTGGAAGTTGAAGGAAATTTGTTTTTTCACCTGAACCGCTTCATCCTCATCCATTGTCAACCCTACAAAAATTTGCTTATATATAACATAACGCACATCAAATATGTTGTTGTAAATTTAAGTAATTTAATATTTACCTGATTTATTTCTTTTGATAATACTGAAAGCGCAAGAAATGTGGAGAAAGCAGTCTTCTCTGAGTTAGTCAGGTTGCAAGCAAACACGCGGGAACCGGTACGTCGGAGCTCCGGCAGTAACATGTGCGCGGATGCTCGCCGCGCCACCTATTTCGCCCGGACACACGTTTCTGCGCATGCGCAAAGGCAGTCTTTACAAAAAATCTGATTCTACTTACCATGCTCCTCTTAAAAATTACCATATCAGCTAGTAAAAATTTATGGATATTGTTGAAATAATTAATAAGTTGTAAATTTTATTAGTTTACATAGTAATTTTTATAACGTATATTAAAGAGTGTTTTACATGGTACTTGTAGTTTTTATAGCTCAAATTGCAAATACTTTCAGACGCCTAATATAATTTACCAAGAAACTAAGAATATGTTTCCTTTTGACAGTCTGTCCGTACATTACTAAGCTAGCTTGGTAAAGTTTCGTCAGAAATTTCTCTCCGTGTATATATATTGTAACGCGGTGGATTTTCACCGTGTTATTTTCCCTCCGTTTTCGAGAGAATTTCATTATACTATTCAGGAGTAATTTAGTTCAAATCTGGAGTCAATCCATCCACAGGAAAATTTCAAAGCTTACGGTTAGTGAAAAAACTTGTTTCATCGATGACTATGGTTCTGGACCATATAAAAAGCCCATCCGAGAAAGTTTTAAGGTAAGGTAAATATACCCACTTTCATATGTAAAAAGTATGAAATAATTAGTTTACATTTATGTATTAAAATGTGACTTCTTATTTCAGAGAAAAAAGGTGTCTAGCCCCCTTAAGACAAACTTTCAACTCAGAACATGAACTCAATTAATTTCTTCTTTATTAGGCACGACCGCTTCTCGGAAGAGCATTATATTTTCACTAGAGCGAAAATTGTAACACCTCAAAAATTAATAATTTATGGTATAAAAACTATTTTCTACCTAATATGAGTTGATATTAAGGGGGTGTCAAACTCCATTCTGCGATTTGACCGACCCATAGGTCGGTAAGGTAGGAAGTACATACTATTGATGAAATATGACATAAGCGCCATCTCTGGAAAATCGTAATAGATTTTAACATAGATGGCGCTATATATTTCAAAAATATTAAAGATACGCGTTTTTTTATTACAAACAATTGTACGTATTTCGCGTATACGTATTTCTTTTTATAATTAATTATCCGTATTTTGCGTATACGCATTTTTATTGTTAATAATAGTGCGTATTTCACATATATACGCATATTTATTACAAATAATTTTGCGCATTTCGCCTATACGCATTTTATAATAAATAATTTGGTGTATTTCGCCGATACACATATTTTATTCTAAATAATTATGCGTATTTCGCTTATACGCACTTTTCAGTGTTATCAATTGTGCGCATTTCGCCTATACGCATTTTATAATAAATAATTTGGTGTATTTCGCCTATACACATGTTTTATTATAAATAATTATGCGTATTTCGCTTATACGCACTTTTCAGTGTTATTAATTGTGCGCATTTCGCCTATACGCATTTTATAATAAATAATTTGGTGTATTTCGCCTATACACATGTTTTATTATAAATAATTATGCGTATTTCGCTTATACGCACTTTTCAGTGTTAGTAATCGTGTGCATTTTGCCTACACGCATTTTATAATAAATCATTTTGTGTATTTCGACTATACACATGTTCTATTATAAACAAATGTGCGCATTTCGCCTATACACATTTCTTATAATAATGAGATGCAGATTCATCACTTTATTATATAGTCTCAGTTATTATTGACATTTCAAAATTCAGGACGTCGCCTCGCATGATTGCAAATGCTTTCTTAAAAATTGTAGTGCGCTTCGTACGTTTTTGTGTCCCGGTGAAGGGACAGATCGAATGCGAGGTCTAGGTGTTTAGATGGCTGATGATGGAGTCCGGGTTATGCGCTCCATAGGTTTTTGTATCCAGGTGTTGAGACAGCTCGATTACGAGGTCTAGCTGTTCCAGGTGGCCGGTGATAGAGTGTAAGTGATGCGTTCCGAAGATTTTTGTGTCCAGATGTCGGAACAGATCGTATGCGAGGTCTGAGCGTTCCAGGTGGACGATGATGGAGTTTACGTGATGCGCTCCGTAGGTTTTTGTGTCTAGAGACCAAGACAAATCGAATGCGAGGTCTAGGTGTTTCAGATGGCCGATGATGGAGTCCGGGTAGTGCGCTTCGTAGGTTTTTGACTCCAGGTGTCGGGGCAGCTCGAATGCGAGGTCTAGCTGTTCCAGGCGGCTGATGATACGCTTCGTAGGCTTTTGTGTCCAGGTGTTTTGACAGATCGGATGCGAGGTCTAGGTGTTCCAGACGGCCGATGATGGAGTTCGGGTAGTGCGCTCCGTAGGTTTTTGTGTCCAGGTGAAGGGTCAGGTCGGATGCGAGGTCTAGGTGTTTAGATGGCCGATGATGGAGTCCAATTTAATATTATGATTTTCAAAATATTACCTGCATCTGAAATTTTGTGGCACAGTACTGCACTTTTTTGTACATATTCTGGATATACTTTACAAAATTTCTACCAAGAGATAGTTTAGATTTGGTTTTTATTTTTTTGGTTGAGGGTTTAATTGTTTATTGAAATTTAAACAAATTTCAATCTATTTAGTTTTTTATGAACAAAAAATGTTCCTCAAATTTTAGGTCGATATTTGCAAAAATAAAAAAGCTATGCAATATTGAAAATTTAATTTTTTTGCAATTTTTGGTTAAAATCCAAGTTTATTCATTTTTTAACTGAAAATCTTGAAACTTTTTGTATAGTACATTGATTGGCAAAAGGTTTGAATTTTTTCTGTAGAATGTGCCAGTATTTATTTTATGACCCTTTTTGAAAGTCTCTGATTGGCTGCTTCTTACTATACCTTCATCAAAGGATATTGAGGCTGCGGCCAAATATTCTTTATTCTACAAATTTTTTTTGTATTCTTCTTCGAAAACCCTTCAAAATGCTTTTTTTGATCAATACTGGCCGAGCAAAGGGAAAAAAGTGACAATTTTTTGAAGTATCAAGAAAAATCCATAATTTCAATTTTTGATAACATGATTAATGAAATTGAATATTATTCATACATCTTATGGCATGGACCGTACCACTGAATTTTGTTAGAGCATCAAATAGAACATTAGAAATATCTATTTTCAATAATATTAGGCTTACACAATAAGCAATACCTAATTATGAATTAATAATAAATTAAGCTGTAGAGGTTAATTACTATAAAGCTGTCAAAATGAAATCAGGCAACAGACTGATAATTTCATTCATAATTAGGTATCGCTTATTGTGTAAGCCTAATATTATTGAAAATAGATATTTCTAATGTTCTATTTGATGCTCTAACAAAATTCAGTGGTACGGTCCATGCCATAAGATGTATGAATAATATTCAGTTTCATTAATCATGTTATCAAAAATTGAAATTATGGATTTTTCTTGATATTTCAAAAATTGTAACTTTTTTCCCTATGCTCGGCCAGTATTGATAAAAAAGCATTTTGAAGGGTTTTCGAAGAAGAATACAAAAAAAAATTTGTCGAATAAAGAATATTTGGCCGCAGCCTCAATATCCTTTGATGAAGGTATACTAAGAAGCAGCCAATCACTTTCAAAAAGGGTCATAAAATAAATACTGGCACATTCTACAGAAAAATTCAAACCTTTTGCCAATCAATGTACTATACAAAAGTTTCAAGATTTTCAGTTAAAAAATGAATAAACTTGGATTTTAACCAAAAATTGCAAAAAAATTGAATTTTCAATATTGCATAGCTTTTTTATTTTTGCAAATATCGACCTAAAATTTGAGGAACATTTTTTGTTCATAAAAACTAAAAGAAAACGAGTTTTGAGGATTTTAAAATTTTGAGCTGCTGACTTCACGTGAAATATCCCATATACCTGAAACAACAGGAGGGTGTAACAAAATTTGAGACCAAGGGTTGAACTTCAAATGAACCTGAGTATGGTATATAAGTTGATCCGCATTTTAAAATATACACCTTCCATCATATAAACGCATAACTGCAAATTGAACATTTTAACAAAATTTGTATTATTAGAAGTATTGTCATTAATAATTACTTTGCATTATACTTGTCATGCTACTGAATGATTGGCAAAAGTAGAGCTACTATAATTTCATTGAGCTAGGCTCATAAGTTTCTTTAGCTTCTTTTCAAATTTTATGAGTTTTGTTGAAAAAAAACGGAAAAGAATTAATTTTATGTCAAGACATCTAGTTTCTTATAAATAGGTAACTAAATAAACTCATGTAATTGTAATTCTTTTCTGTTATAATTAGATATGTTCGCCCATACACCTTTCCTTATAACTAATAATTGTGCGTATTTCGTCTATACGCATTTTTGCATTATAAACAACTGTGCGTATTTCGCTTATACATATTTTTGATATTGTAAATAATTGTGCGTATTTCGCTTGTACGAATTTTTTATTATAAATAATTGTGCGTATTTCGCCTATACGCATTTTTGTATGATAAATAATTGTGCGCATTTCGCATATACGCATTATTTATTATGAATAATTGTGCGTATTTCGCCTATACGCATTTTAATATTTACTATTTTTTTATTACAAACACATGTCAATTTGAACGTAATTACGTTCGAATAAGTATTTATTTATAATCACGATTTTTACTTATAGTATAAAATTACGTGATTAGTAATACTTTAAGTTTTGACATGTCCAACACCTATTAGCCAAAAACTACGGAGCGCACCACCTAAATATCGTCACGGGCTTCCCCGAAGACCTGGACCACGTATTAGATGCGCCCTGATATCCAAACGCAAAAGACTACAAAGCGCACCACCTAGACCTCGTCATCGGCTACCCTGAACACCTGCACTGCGTATTAGATGCGCCCTGATATTTTAATGCAAAAACCTAGACTCCATCATCGGCTACCACAAAGACCTAAACCACGCATTTGATACGTTCCAACATCTAGAGACAAAAAACTACGGAGCGCACGACCTAGACATCATCATCGGCTACCCCGAACACTTTGACTACGTATTAGATGCGTCCTGGGATCTAAACGCAAAAAACTTCGGAGCGCATCACCTCGACTCCATCATTGACCACCTCAAAGACCTAGACGACGCATTCGATGCTTTCAATTATCGATAAGTAACACTTCCTTATAATAGTTGTCATTTCCGTATTAGCAGGTAGCAACCGTTACCGCTATAGTATTTCTCCCTTACAATTGAAGGTGGAAGCAATGTATACTAAAATCGTGTGACGCTGTTACGTCGGTATATGCCGCTGATCCAACGATCGTATAATTGTGTAATTGTTGTTGTACGAAAAGCAACATACCGTAAAAGTATGGGTCCCTTACTAAAATTGCTAAAACCACCTTACTTATATAGTAAAGGAACTCCTATACTCCACGAGTAAGCGGTTTTAACTGTAGCAGTAAGAGTTTTCTTTCCGTGTGCACCCGCAGAAAACTGTTACTTTTTGGGGAGATATAATTCGTACCTAAAAATCAGGTGTGCCCTAAATACTGACATTAGTCTAGGCACCAGGGGGGTTTCCGTGGCCGATGGATGTCCACGCCTCCACCAAAGCTTTTCTTACGTATTTTTGTCTGCTGATTCTGAATTTCGAAGGTGGACAGTCGCCAGAATGTTAGTTTTTTGTTATTAACAATTTAATTGTTTAAACTGCGGCCAAATCAATATGATTAATTATAACTGAATCCTAACTGTCTAAAACTGTAGTAAATTGATCTAGAATTATGCACGTTTGCGCTCGAATTCGCGACTTATTGCACTAAATTTGCAATAATTCGGGTTCTAATAAAAATTTTTCAATTCTGAAAAAACGAGCATATTCTAGATCAATTTACTACAGTTTTAGATAGTTAGGATTCAGTTATAATTAATCATATTGATTTGGCAGCAATTTAAACAATTAAATTGTTAATAATAAAAAACTAACAGTCTGGCGACGTTCCACCTTCGAAATTCAGAATCAGCAGTCAAAAATACGTAAGAAAAGCTTTGGTGGAAGTGTGGACATCCATCGGCCACGGAAACCCCCCTGGCGCCTAGACTACATCTCGAGTCTGTCGCGGGAGCGCAGACATTCAAGTATACCTTCGTCGTCCCTTCTCCGTCGTGTCCGCCTAGGTGATGTCCTCGGAAAGTGGTAGTTGCGTTGGCTGCCCTCGAGGAGAGTAGAATGATATGAAGACCTGTTGTCTTCTGCAGGAGCTCTTCGCCTAGAGCAAAACAAAATATATTAATAATGTTTTAGGCAGTGGGGATGAGGAGAGCAGTATCAAACTGCCAGGAACAGAGGAGTAGACAGATGGAAAGTTGGAGGCTAGGTTCGGCTATACTACAGGATAAAGTCCAAATCCGAAGTGAAGTACTTACTCGAGTCTGTCACGGAAGCGCGAACTACATTCAACTACACCTTCGCCCTCCCTTCTCCGTTGTGTTCGCCTAGGTGATGTCCTCGGGAAGTGGTAGTTGCGTTGGCTGTCCTCGAGAAGAGTAGAATTATATGAAGATTTGTTGTCTTCTACAGGAGCTCTTCACCTAGGACAATACAAAATATATTAATAATGTATTAAGGAGTAGGGATGAGGATAGCAGTATCGAACTGCCAGGAACAGAGGAGTAGACCGATGGAAAGTTGGAGACTAGGTTCGGCTGTACTACAAGATAAAGTCCAAATCCGAAGTGAAATACTTACTCGAGTCTGGCACAGGAGATCAAACTATATTTATATACACCTTCGCTCTCACTTCTACGATATGTTTGTCTAGCTGATGTTTTCAGGACGTGGTAGTTGTGTTGGCTGCCCTGGAGGAGAGTAGAATTATATGAAGACGTGTTGTCTTCTGCAGGAGCTCTTCGCCTAGGGCAAAACAGAATATATTAATAAAGTGTTAAGCAGTATAGAAATGAGGATAGCAGTATCGACCTGCCAGAAACAGAGGGAGTAGATAGATGGAAAGTTAAGATATCTGTAGAAAATGGAAGGGGTCTTTGGAATGAAAAGTCGAAAAAGTGCATGTGCATTTCCAACTAAGACCTCATCACCCTCGCTTAAAGTTTACCAGAATGTTAACACACAATCCAATACATGTTGAGGCATTGTATATTAAATTTTAGATCTTTTCAATCAGCCAGTGTAGGCGAAATAACTTTTTTTCTTGAACATTTCTTAAAAAGAGCATACAAATTGCAATATCTCCACACTTGCTAATTATTTAGATTTGAAACTTGATAAGCAATATCCCTCAGCATGTATTACATAGTGTGTGTAAAGTTTGAAATATTTGTAGAGAATGGAAAGGGATCTTTGAAATGAAAAGTCGAAAAAGCGCGTGTGCATTTCCAATGTAGACCTCCTCACCCTCGCTTAAAGTTTATGAGAATGTTTACACACAATCCAGTACATGCTGAGGCATTGTATATTAGGTTTCAGATCTACTCAATCAGCCAGTTTGGAGGAAATTACTTTTCTTTCTTAAAAATTTCCTGAAAAAGCACAAAAATTGCAATATCTCCAGACTTGCTAATTATGTAGATCTGAAACTTGATAAACCGTCCCTCAGCATGTATGCCATTATGTATGGAAAGTTTAAGATACTTGTAGGGAATGGAACGGGATCTTTGGAACGAATTGTCGAAAAGCGGCATGTGCATTTGCGACAAAAACCTCCTCACACTTTCTCATAGTTTACCAGAATGTTCTCACACAATGCAATGCATGCTGAGGCATTGCATATTGAGTTTCAGATATACTCCATCAGCCAGTTTGGAGGAAATCACTTTTCTTTCTTAAAAATTTCCTGAAAAAGCACAAAAATTGCAATATCTCCAGATTTGCTATTTATGTAGATCTGAAACTTGATAAACTGTCCCTCAGCATGTATTGCACGGTGTGTGTAAAGTTTAAGATATGTTGAGAGAATGGAAAGGGATCTTTGAACTGAAAAGTCGAAAAAGCGCAAGTGCATTTCCAACTAAGATCTCCTGACCATTGCTCAAAGCTTACCAGAATGTTAACACGCAATCCAATACATGTTAAGGCATTGTATATTAAATTTTAGATCTTTTCAATCAGCCAGTGTACGGGAAATAACTTTTTTCTTGAACATTTCTTAAAAAGAGCATACAAATTGCAATATCTCCACACTTGCTAATTATTTAGATCTGAAAGTTGATAAACAATACCTCAGTATGTGTTACATAGTGTGTGTAAAGTTTGAAATATTTGTAGAGAATGGAAAGGGATCTTTGAAATGAAAAGTCGAAAAAGCGCGTGTGCATTTCCAATGTAGACCTCCTCACCCTCGCTTAAAGTGTGTGAGAATGTTTACACACAATCCAGTACATACTGAGGCATTGTATATTAGGTTTCAGATCTATTCAATCAGCCAGTTTGGAGGAAATTACTTTTCTTTCTTAAAAATTTCCTGAAAAAGCACAAAAATTGCAATATCTCCAGACTTACTAATTATGTAGATCTGAAACTTGATAAACTGTCCCTCAGCATGTATTCCATTATGTATGGAAAGTTTAAGATACTTGTAGGGAATGGAAAGGGATCTTTGGAACGAAATGTCAAAAAGCCGCATGTGCATTTGCGACAAAAACCTCCTCACTCTTTCTCATAGTTTACCAGAATGTTAACACACAATGCAATGCATGCTGAGGCACTGTATATTAAATTTAGATCTTTTCAATCAGCCAGTGTAGGGGAAATAACTTTTTTTCTTGAACATTTCTTAAAAAGAGCATACAAATTGCAATATCTCCACACTTGCTAATTATTTAGATTTGAAACTTGATAAGCAATATCCCTCAGCATGTATTACATAGTGTGTGTAAAGTTTGAAATATTTGTAGAGAATGGAAAGGGATCTTTGAAATGAAAAGTCGAAAAAGCGCGTGTGCATTTCCAATGTAGACCTCCTCACCCTCGCTTAAAGTTTATGAGAATGTTTACACACAATCCAGTACATGCTGAGGCATTGTATATTAGGTTTCAGATCTACTCAATCAGCCAGTTTGGAGGAAATTACTTTTCTTTCTTAAAAATTTCCTGAAAAAGCACAAAAATTGCAATATCTCCAGACTTGCTAATTATGTAGATCTGAAACTTGATAAACCGTCCCTCAGCATGTATGCCATTATGTATGGAAAGTTTAAGATACTTGTAGGGAATGGAACGGGATCTTTGGAACGAATTGTCGAAAAGCGGCATGTGCATTTGCGACAAAAACCTCCTCACACTTTCTCATAGTTTACCAGAATGTTCTCACACAATGCAATGCATGCTGAGGCATTGCATATTGAGTTTCAGATATACTCCATCAGCCAGTTTGGAGGAAATCACTTTTCTTTCTTAAAAATTTCCTGAAAAAGCACAAAAATTGCAATATCTCCAGATTTGCTATTTATGTAGATCTGAAACTTGATAAACTGTCCCTCAGCATGTATTGCACGGTGTGTGTAAAGTTTAAGATATGTTGAGAGAATGGAAAGGGATCTTTGAACTGAAAAGTCGAAAAAGCGCAAGTGCATTTCCAACTAAGATCTCCTGACCATTGCTCAAAGCTTACCAGAATGTTAACACGCAATCCAATACATGTTAAGGCATTGTATATTAAATTTTAGATCTTTTCAATCAGCCAGTGTACGGGAAATAACTTTTTTTCTTGAACATTTCTTAAAAAGAGCATACAAATTGCAATATCTCCACACTTGCTAATTATTTAGATCTGAAAGTTGATAAACAATACCTCAGTATGTGTTACATAGTGTGTGTAAAGTTTGAAATATTTGTAGAGAATGGAAAGGGATCTTTGAAATGAAAAGTCGAAAAAGCGCGTGTGCATTTCCAATGTAGACCTCCTCACCCTCGCTTAAAGTGTATGAGAATGTTTACACACAATCCAGTACATACTGAGGCATTGTATATTAGGTTTCAGATCTATTCAATCAGCCAGTTTGGAGGAAATTACTTTTCTTTCTTAAAAATTTCCTGAAAAAGCACAAAAATTGCAATATCTCCAGACTTACTAATTATGTAGATCTGAAACTTGATAAACTGTCCCTCAGCATGTATTCCATTATGTATGGAAAGTTTAAGATACTTGTAGGGAATGGAAAGGGATCTTTGGAACGAAATGTCAAAAAGCCGCATGTGCATTTGCGACAAAAACCTCCTCACTCTTTCTCATAGTTTACCAGAATGTTCTCACACAATGCAATGCATGCTGAGGCACTGTATATTAAATTTAGATCTTTTCAATCAGCCAGTGTAGGGGAAATAACTTTTTACTTGAACATTTCTTAAAAAGAGCATACAAATTGCAATATCTCCTCACTTGCTAATTATTTAGATCTTAAACTTGATAAACAGTCTCTCAGCATGTATTACATAGTGTGTGTAAAGTTTGAAATATTTGTAGAGAATGGAAAGGGATCTTTGAAATGAAAAGTCGAAAAAGCGCATCAAATCTATAGTTGGCCGTTGTTATTTATACGCCAGATTGCTAGATAGGTATACCTATATATACGTAAAACCTAACCTTCAATTTTCTTTAGCCGAAGAATTGACGCTTGATTAAAGAAAAAAATAGGCAAGGATTGACGCTTAACTAAAGAAATAATAGTCCCTTCCATGTCAGACTTTCAAAACAGTGATTTTTACACGTTTCTAAGTGGGTTATAGGTTATTTGTACGACAGATCTGTCGTACAAATAACAACGCCGTAAAATGAATAAATTCTTGAATGACTTACTTTTCTGTCTTACGGCGGGGCCAAGTCCAAGCGGCACGGTCCGTTGGGTGTGCACGCACACAGTGCGGTACGGACGTTACGGTCTGCGAGGTGGATGGCTGATGCGGCGCTCCAGGCTGCGCCGTCTGCGAGCGGTCCAGGCGGCAGGCACACCGATGACACGTCGATAAGCACCAATGGATAGAGGAGGGCACAGGTGGCGAAGGTGGCGGCGGAGGTGGTGGCGGCAACACGGGACCGCCTCCCGGAGGTCCTAGGCCCAGGCATCGGCGATGGACAGCTCAGCTGTGCTGCAGCCAGCAGCGCATGCGCGTACACACACACGGGCAAGGCCGCGCCGCTGGCCGCTGCCGTCGCTGCCGTCGCCGACTCGCGAATCTCGCGATGCTACATATTACCCATATGGTACAATAATCTATTTTTTTTTTTTTAATATTATGCATAATCATGAGTGCATTGCCCTCCGTAATGACATTATGAATCATTCTGCAAAGTTTCACGTCGATATTTTAAGGCATCTGAGAATGGCATTTGAACGAAATTTTCGTTCAAATGCCATTCTTAGACGCTTTTGAATATTGACTTGGCATTTTGCAGAATGATTAATAATGTAATTACGGAGGGCAATGCACTCATTATTTTTCATATATCGTTATATTTTTTTTTTTCTATTAAAAACAATATATTTTTTGCTCGGTCGGTAAAAATTGAGTTTGACACCCCCTTAAGTGTTCCCCATGATGTATGTATGTCTGTACGTATGTACGGGACCTTGTGTTCACATTATCACATCGAAAAATCCATCGAATCCGGTCATTAATAGACGTACACCTTCGTCTAGTCATACATTAGTGACAGTCCTACTTTGGGAATGATCGGTTAAAAAATATAAATATGCGAGCACAAAGAAACATTTGAAAAAATCGATTTTTAAGCGTAATGACTAGAAAACTTAATTGCAAGCTAATATTTACAGGTCTATCTGCTAAAACTAATTAAAATATACCTTTTTTCTATTGGACACTTTTTTCTACGAGCAATATTTGTCAAGATAACTGCGAAAAACGGCAGAAAACGGTAAAAAATGGACGATTTTCGGCTATAACTTGACAGGATTTGATTTTACACAAAAATGTTAAATACAAAGGTTGTAGATAATATTTAAACAAAACTTGTTCCTATTTAACATTTTCATAGAAAATGAATTCCTAACGAGTTAGACTTATAAAAACGATTTTTAACGTCTTAATACACCTGAAATAATCGATTTTCGCTATCGTACAAGGATTTGACTTTCTATAAAACTGTTAAATACAAATGATATGGGTAACGTTCAAACAAAACTTATTGTCAATTGACATTTATTATAGCGAATTTACGCTTATTATTTAACAGAATTCGATTTGACACAGAAATATTGAACGCAATAGCTATAAATAAGATCGGAAAAATCGATATAACATTCCAAAGATAATATAATTACAAAAACATAACAATAAGATACAAAATTAAATTTGATTACAATATTCAACGGGATAAACACATTAAAAGAATAATTAAAGAAATTAAATATCTACTTTCCTTTTTTTACAAAAAAAGAAAATATTATGCAAACTGAAACGTTGTTCATACTATAGTACATTCTTTCGAATAACATTAAAAATTATAGGATAATAGCTTGGGGTCGTTTATGCATGAATAGTCTAAGACCATTACAAAATTTATAAAAGTAGAATGTTTAAAATTAAATTAAAAAAATACTTTTGTCATTGAAAGATGCCCTTTTAATATTGCATAATTATTTTGTGATGAGTCCGTTTTCTATCGTTGTAAAAATAAAAAGTAGATATCAGATCAAAAACTGAAACAATAACTATCAAAACCTTTTACATAGAAGCTGTCAGAACTTATAATTCCTTGTTAAATGATCTAGAGAACTTAGTATGGAGTAGAATTAAAATTAGCAAAATGTATAAAAATTGGGTTAGTAAAAATATATAATTATATTATCTTACTGTTTTGATAACAAATTTAAGAAATTTAATATAAGATTACACAGTTTAACCTATTAACTATGTTAACAGGACCTAAGCGATTGAACTAAAAAAATTAAAATTGTTGAATATTATATAAGTACACGTTAAAGTAATATCATATTTACAAAAAAAATCTCTAGTGTAATGTATGTGCTACAGATTTTGCAATATGGTAAATTTCAATGGATAAAGAATGCAATGCTTTAGCTGACTCTGTCAGTCTTACAGTGTACTAGAAAACTATTAAATAGGCAAGTCTCACTGGGTTTGTGAAATACATAAGGATGTACTTTAATACAATAGATACCCGGAGGCGAGTCCGTATACCCAGATACGAGCAAAGACGACGGGGCGTCAGACGCCCTGTAAACAGGAGAATCTGAGAGCCACAGAGGGCGGCCGATGCGCCAATCTTTTTTCAGTGCAGGAATTTTGTAGTAGTCGAAAGTCTGATCGGACTTGTTTTTTTTTTCTCAATTTAAGGTTTTAAAAGAAATATTATGATGCTCGCATGAAATATAAAGTATTAATGATTGGTCCTTCTTTTTAGTTAGAAAATTTCCTAACTTTTCTAAAAAAAATTTCTTAATTTATATAAAATCTTCAAAGAGTAATTATCAATTGAAATCGCAAGAAAAATGCAAAAAATCATAAAAATTCCATTTTTGACCTTTTATATGTCCAAAACTATGGGTCTATAAAATCTGAAAAATTCAGGGGTATCCAAAATAAGTAGTGGAATATTTTCGGAGAGTTTTAAGAAGATTCATTTTTTGATCTCTCGGTTTGACAGAGTCGGCCATCATATATATCTATATTATATATAGTTGTAAACCTTTTGTCGGGATTCAGCCTCTCCACACCCCCCTCCTCGCACCACTCCTCGACTCCCGCCCCCCGTCATTCCCCTTCTTAAAGTAACGTAAAAATGTGTGTTTTTTACGTCATTTTCTCACGTATTCAGAACCCCCTCCCACTCATAATTCCCTTCATGATTAAAACTTAAATTCCTATTTATTTCTATTAATGAGAGCTCGCTGTGTTCGGGTAGTATCGGCCGTAAAACACTCGGAGATAGACTCGGACTCAGAAATATGTACCTTCAATTAAATAAAGATCAAAAATTAATTTTTGAACATTTAACTGGTAACCAAAATAAAATATTTTTTATAGATGGACCAGGTGGTTCCGGTAAAACATTTTTATATAAAACTTTAATATATATTATTTTCTATCAATAGAAAAAAATGTTATTGATGGTATGGGCAGGAAAAACATCTATTTTATTACCAAAGGGAATGACAAGTCATCGAACTTTTCGATTACCTTTAGATTTGAGTAATATAGAAATAAACATTTTTTAAATTGGAATCGGATAAGAAAAAATTAAGAGAAGCTAACGTTATAATTTGGGATGAAGCCCATTATGAAAATAAACTGCAGTTTAAACTACTGGCTAAACTATTTGCTCAACTACTACCTAAACTATTGGCTGAACTACTGTCGAATCACTTGTCGTCGGTAGTATTTTCCGATACGTTTTTATGGGTTATTAGATAACTATAGTATAACTACTTATTATTTTTGAAGATGTTTCTTTTGATTTTGGAAAACTGCAAAATATTCCCCTAAGACTTTATAACACGAAAGAAACATTAAATTTTAATTTTTAAATAATTATGTTTTAAAATCAATCGTTAAAAACAAAATTAATTTGTTTCACGCAGATATGGCCTAAAATTTTGAGTCCCTCATTGTAAGTAACGGGGATACTAGAAACAAGGCAAGCCTTGTAATGAGGACTCTTCGTAAAGAGTCATTTGAACGGTTGCCTTACACGACTTATATACTCTCGACCATCCAGTGTATCCACAGAAAGCACTTTCTGTCAATGAACAGTGTTCGTTGTTTCTGTCAATAAACAGTGTTCATTGACAGAAACAACGAAATAGCTCAGTGGGTAACGAGCAAGTTTAACAATTCAAAGATTCCTATTGTAGTTCGAATCCACCTGAGAATTTTTTTTTATAGTTAAATGTAAAGATATGAACAATTTTAAGTACGTTCTAACAACAATTTGTCTAGTCCTTTTAATTCTTCTAGTCTCATCTATTCAATAAGCACTCTCTACAAATGGTAATAATTTTTTTCATGACTGTACAAATAATAATATTGTAAATATAAAACGTTCTACGAAAGTATAAAATTACAACTAAGGCAAGTATTATTCTCTCTCTCCCTCCCCCTCTCTCCCTCCCTTTCTCTCTTTCTCCCTCACTCTCTTTCACCCCTGTCTCTCTCGCCCTCTCTCTCTTTCCCTCCCCTCTCTCTCCCTCTCTCTCAACATCTGTCAAACTGAGTACCAAAAATTATATAAAAGTTATAAACAAGGGCAATCTGACTGCCATAAATATTAATTATTTTAATTTAATTTGTAAGACTGTAAGACCGATGGAAAAATTCTTATCAGTTGATATTAAATTGCAGTCGACATAAGTAATATTTTTAATGATGAGTACCAAAAACTTTAATGAGAGCTTAAATATTTTGTTAAAACAATCAACACGTTTTTTAAAAGCTAATTTTTTAAGTACGTTCTAACAACAATTTGTCTAGTCCTTATAATTCTTCTAGTCTCATCGATTCAATAAGCACTCTCTACAAATGGTAATAATTTTTTTCATGACTGTACAAATAATAATATTGTTAATATAAATCTTTCTACGAAAGTATAAAATAAGGCAAGTATAGACATTTTTTCTTTATAATCTACTCTCCCTCCCTCTCTTCCCCCGCCCTCTCTCGCCCACTATTTCTCGTCCCCCCCCCCCCTCTCTCTCTTCCTCTCTCCCTTTCTATCAATATCCGTTAAACTCTGTACCAAAAAATTTAATGAGAAATTTAACAACACAATTTTTGTCCAGACCTTTTATTTCTTCGAATCTCATCTATTCAATAAGCACTATTTGCAAATGGTAATAATTTTTTTCATGACTGTACCAATAATAATATTGTTAATATAAAACTTTCTACGAAAGTATAAAATAAGGCAAGTATAGATGTTTTTTCTGTATAATCTAATAAAATAATAATATTTATGATTTTGTAAAAGAAATCAAATAAATACCAGTGAAAAAGTCTTTTTCTGCCCTCCGGCCGGAAAGCGCCAACTTCCCGGCCGCTGCGCGAAACGAAGTTGCCGCTTTCCGGCGCCGTCGAGCAGAAAAATAGTATACACACCTTGGCCAATAAAAAAGAAAGCCTCAGATCACATGTTTGTCAACCTCGGCTTCGCCTCGGCCGACAATTACATGTGATCTGAGACATTTCTTATTTTACTGGCCTAGGTATGTAATATACTATTTCTTCATCCCCTAGCCGAAAGTACGGTCTTTCCGGCTCGATTTCGCGCTGGGAAGAGCGACTTTTGTGGCCGCTCTTTGTTGATCGTTGCATGGCAACGTCCGCGACAGCGCACGTGTTGTAACCTAAACTATGCTAACCCTTCCAAATGTGATGACAAGAAAATCATTTGTAAAATCGGGAAATTGAAAAGATATAGGTATATTAAATTAATTTTATGTTATTATTAATATATTGAACAATATATTTATAACTCTCATAATCAATTATGTTCTTATATTGCATACACACTGTCAGAAAGCTTCTACACATATATATAGAAATGATGTTTACATTTTGAGTTTCAAAACATGGTGTAGCTATATACTTATATGTGACAGCTTTTTGACTTTCATTCTATAATGTATGGGATAGAAAAGGACAAACAGAGAAACCATTAAGAGGTTGGGTACATATTTTTAGCCCATCATGTTTTTCAAGCATCTTTTGTTAGTGTTTTTGATGGCCGCCCCGACCAGCAAAACCTTGGCTTCGCCTCGGTTTTGCAAAAGTCGGGCGGGCACCAAAACAAGCAGAAGTCGAGCCTTATGTTCCGCGATATGTAAAGTGGCGCTGAAGCAGGCCTCTTATATATATGGCCGAGCCGTAGTTAGCAGCTAACAACGCTATTTTATTAATTAATATTAACTATATGGGCGTACTTTCGGCTGGGGATGAAGAAAAATAGTATATGACACTTGGCCGGAATGTTGGATGCCCTGGCCGGCGCGCATCGACGCCCTCGGCTTCGCCTCAGGCGTCAAAATGGCGACGGCCAGGAAGTCCAACTTTCTGGCCTTGTGTCGTAATATACTATTACTTCTTTGAGTCATTGTATGCCGAACAAATTATATGTTAGTAAGTACATTCAAATTGTTCACTGCAAATCAAACAAATGAAAGTTGTGAAATCAATTATCGATAGTCAAGTAATGAAACAACTCTCGGAAACAACTGTATGACTGTTCTCAGAAATGTATTAAAATTTGTTCATCCTTCTGTACAAATTAAACACAAGAAAGAACTGAAATCAATTTATTGTAGTCAACCTATAAGTTAACTTGACTGAATAATACAACTTTTCGTACCTACTTAAAAATATTCAGTCAGCGGGCATAAAGTACTACTTAACGCCCAAGAGGCGTAATAGCTCCCATACTCCTACAAAACTTTATAGACGCACTTTACGCCCGTGTGGGCAAAAATTATTTCAATTGTATAATATGTAAGTACATTCAAATTGTTCATTGTAAATCAAACAAACGAAAGTTGCGAAATCAATTACCGATAGTCAAGTAATGCAGACAACTCTCCGAAACAACTGTATGACTGTTCTCAGAAATGTATTCAAATTTGTTCATTCTTCTATACAAATTAAACACAAGAAAGTACTGAAATAAATTTATTGTAGTCAAGTAACCATAAGTTAACTTGACGGACATAATAGAACTTTTAGTACCTTGCGTGTAATATTACATTTTACGCCCACGTTGTAACTTCAAAAATATTCAGCCAGCGGGCATAAAGTACTACTTAACGCCTAACAAGCGCAATAGCTTACATACTCCTACAAAACTTTATAGAACCTACGCACTTTACGCCCGTGTGGGCGAAAATTATTTTAATTATATAACTATTATGCCTTCCTTTTATTTCTAAAATTCATAAGAATTTTATCATATCTTTACGAAGAGTCAAAGCCTATATAAAAAAGTGACATAGTTACCACCACATCCCCATTTTTCATTATTCTCTCAATTTTGATATTTCTATAATATTACGCATCTTGGGAAGATAATAGAAGCCTATAGAGCTGCTCTAGCAGTGGTGGTCCTCCAATCTCCCATACATACTTGGCGGGCCCGACGGTTTGCAGTTTAAGGTGTAGACATGGTCATTTTCATATAAATATTCATATGTTTAAAGACCAGATAAAATGTATAAATGGGTTGCTTCTACATATTAAATACTGATCCGTATTGAATCTATTACTCTGTTTTTAAATAGAAAGTCCAAACCCGCATGAGAATATCGGACATCAGATCTCATTTGAGAATATCGGACATCAGATCTCATATGAGTATATCGGACATCAGATCTCATATGAGAATATCGGACATGAGATCTCATATGAGATTTCATATGATATTTACACACGGGAAAAGGATAAAAAATAGGTGGCTTACAAAATGGTTAATAAAATCTAAAGCACTTTTGAGTAGACTATAAATTTATATGCATTTTTTATCTCATTCCCGCTTAAAAAAGACGGACACAAGGAAAAATATTTTGGGTAATGAAAGTAAAAGCGGTATCAATTAAAAATTAGAGCCAATGTAATTATTTATAGTGGGCTTATAGATATAAACATTGTTAATGAATTTATGCAAAAATTTAGTATTCTACATTTACAAAGCCCACCGGTAAACTGCAAACCGTCAGGCCCGCCAAGTATGTACGGGAGATTGGAGGACTACCACTGCTAGAGCAGCTCTATAGACTTCTATTGTCTTCCCAAGATGCGTAATATTATAGAAATTTCAAAATTAAGAGAATAATGAAAAATGGGGATGTGGTGGTAACTATGTAGTTTTTTTATATAGGCTTTGACTTTTCGTAAATATATGATAAAATTCTTATGAATTTTAGAAATAAAAGGAAGGAATAATAGTTATATAATTAAAATAATTTTCGCCCACTCGGGCGTAAAGTGCGTAGGTTCTATAGAGTTTTGTAGGATATGTAAGCTATTGCGCTTGTTAGGCGTTAAGTAGCACTTTATGCCCGCTAGCTGAATATTTTTGAAGTTACAACGTGGGCGTAAAATGTAATTTTACACGTAAGGTACTAAAAGTTCTATTATGTCCGCCAAGCTAACTTATGGTTATATTATGGTTATATTATGGGTATAAAGAAAAAATTTCTATACTTGCCTTATTTTATATTTTCATAGAAAGATTTATATTAACAATATTATTATTTGTACAGTCATGAAAAAAATTATTACCATTTGTAGAGAGTGCTTATTGAATAGATGAGACTAGAAGAATTAAAAGGACTAGACAAATTGTTGTTAGAACGTACCTAAAAAATTAGCTTTTAAAAAACGTGTTGATTGTTTTAACAAAATATTTAAGCTCTCATTAAAGTTTTTGGTACTCAATTTGACAGATGTTGAGAGAGAGAGGGAGAGAGAGGGGAGGGAAAGAGAGAGAGAGAGGGCGAGAGAGACAGCGGAGAAAAAAGAGAGGGAGGGAGAGAGAGAGAAAGGGAGGGTGAGAGGGGGAGGGAGAGAGAGAATAATACTTGCCTTAGTTGAAATTTTATACTTTCGTAGAACGTTTTATATTTACAATATTATTATTTGTACAGTCATGAAAAAAATTATTACCATTTGTAGAGAGTGCTTATCGAATAGATGAGACTAGAAGAATTAAAAGGACTAGACAAATTGTTGTTAGAACGTACTTAAAACATTAGCTTTTAAAAAAGTGTTGATTGTTTTAAAAAAATTTTTAAGCTCTCATTAAAGTTTTTGGTACTCAGTTTGACAGATGTTGAGAGAGAGAGGGAGAGAGAAGGGAGGGAAAGAGAGAGAGGTCGAGAAAGACAGGGGAGAAAGAGAGGGAGGGAGAGAGAGAGAGAAAGTGTGGGAGAGAGGGGGAGGGAGAGAGAGACTAATAATTGCCTTAGTTTAAACTTTTGTAAAAAGTTTTTTTAGATAGATTTTACAATTTTTGAATAGAAAATAATAATTACATAGTGTGATAATGTTACGATAGTTTATTGTAGTATATTTTTATATCATTATTAAATGGTAGTATTTATTTGTATAGTCATGTTTTATATTATTTATGAATACACACTTGAGCTACTCTCAAAATATTTTAAACTCAAATTTAAAAAGTAAAAATTAAATTAAGTTGATTTTATTTATTATTTTTTATTTTATTTTTTATTTATTTATATTGTTGATTATAAACACTTATTTAATTTCATGTAACACATCATACTGCTACTTTAGTTTATTTAACACAAAACAATGATTAGATGTCACTTTTTGACAATACAATAATACATTTGTATCGGGACGATCACTATTTATTTGTTGGTTATAACACTGTTTATTTACACTACTTATTTAAATTGTTAATTATAAACACTGATTTGATTTCATCATGTAACACATCATACCAGTACTTTATTTAATTTAACGCAAAACACTGATTAGATGTCACTTTTTGATAATACAATAATACACTTGTACCAGGCAGATCACTACGTTCTTTTTTTGAGTTTGTTATCAGTGAGTTTCCAATCCTCCAAAAAAAGCACACGTTATTCCATAAGTCTTCAAAAAACTTCACCAGCTCTAATATGATTTTCAACTAGATAATCTATTAAAATCACAATTTTCTTTTTCTATTATGAAGAACTAACTTCAAAACAAACTACTTTTTTTTGTACTTTGAGTGCAATACTGTTGAGAATATCTTGGTTTTTGCTTCCTATCAGCTGATTACATTTTGAGAATCTATTGGATCTTTTATACACATTGGAGAATCAAATCAGTATATTTCTACATTATTGTCTTGCAGATGACGCTTGTAGATTTCCATTTCTTCAGGCAGTTTTTTATAATACAAAAAAGTATCTTTTTCTACTGCCAACATATGTATAAACAGTATTAGCATGAAATCTAAATTAGCGCGATGAGAGAAAAATCCATAAAAGTGTGCTACCAAAAATGTTTCAGAAAAACCACATTCACAACCTAAATAAGTAACATGTTTTAATATTCTTTCTCATGTGAGTTAATTTTCTGAATATAATAAAATAAAATCTTACCAGCAACTATTTTAGATCTATTTTCTGTCTTCTGTAGGTCATGTGGACGAATGGTAAAATGTGTGTTTTACTTTTTAATAAAGAATGAGATACCATGGAATAGTAAAAGTTGTTATATACGAACTTATTCTTAGCAATCTAACCTAAGCAATAATCGAAGAACTTATTCTTAGCATTCTAATCTAAGCAATAATCGAAGAAACCTTGCTAAATGCATTTGGCGAGCTGCCAATTCTCCTCTTCCAGCAAAATCTGTCTTGTATAATGCAGTAGCACTGTCTACTATCAGTAGCCCATATCTAGATTCTGACATCATAGCACTGGCTTTTATCAAAAGCTGAGTTTGGTGGTCAGAGTTGTATGCACGGGCAGTTGCAACATTGTCAAGTACACTATCCCCACTGATTTTATACCTTACAGCTACAGCATTTAATCTTTCAGGTCTTAAAGTACCTTCAGTATCATATGTATATGCACTTAGCCTCTGCATCTCCCATATCAACAGGTAGTTGGCAGTTAACAGTTAAAGTGTGACAAAGCTGTGATTTTCCAGTTCTAAATTCTCCAAAGATTTCTGTAATAGATCCTGTTTCTATTCCACCTCCTAAAAGTCTGTCTAATTGTATTACTTGTAGCCTATGAAGACTTTGCCGATGTAATGAGAAGTTACTGGTATTACTACTGGTGCTGCTCCTTCGATAAGAATCTGTTCCAGAGGTCAAAGTCTGTGAGAATTCTATAATCTGAAAATGAAAAAAATTTTAAAAAAGTATCTATTTTTTATTTTTTTTTTAAGTTATATTTATTTTTCCGGCTAAAACCATGTAGAATTTTAATGCCTTCAAGAGATCTAGTAGTCGGAAACATAACAAACAATACACAAAGCAACAATTCTGTTGAAAAAAGATAAATACAAAAGTTGTAGGGTGCAAAGGGGGTCAGCTAATGGTATCAACGACTTTGACCTTGAACTCTATTTTCAAGGTTATTTCAAGGTCAAAGTGATTTTTTTGAATGAGGACCCCTACTTTCGACCCAGGAAATGGAAAGAGCAGACAATTTTACGTTCAGAAAGGTCTGATATGTTGGGGTTTCAAGGTCAACCAGCTAATTTAATGAGGTCGACCTGGAAATACCTCTAGGAACGACAAAATTGACCTTGACGTTCAAGGTCATTTTAAGGTAAGTTGATTTTATAAAATGGAACCCCTTATTTTTGACCCCGGAAACGGAAAGAGCGGAAGAATTTACGTCCGAATATGACCTTGACCTCGACCTTGACTTTAACCGTGATCTGGAAGGTTATTTTAAGGTCAAGTCGATTTTTTTAAAATCCCCTTATTTTTGACCTCGGAAATGGAAAGAGAAGAAAATTTTACGTTCAGATATGGACCGTCATATGGTGTCAAAGTTGGCCCTCTGGGGTCAATTAAGGGTAATAATAAATAAATTAATTTTTTTGAAGTGGATTTCACTGTTTTTATGAGTTACTTAGGAATCTAAAAGTATTTTTTCTCCCTCAAATGAATCGAAAATTAGAAAGACTACCCTCGACATTAGCATTATCCAATGTGCACCGCGTGGAGGTTGCCGAAAGGATTTCGCACATCATTGGCCCTGAAAAGGGCCGATTGATTAACGGACTGTCATTTGAAGATCTAAGGCAGCAAATACTCGATCAAGTGTCCGTTCTCTCTGAAACACATTTGCATCCTTCTTCGGAAGCTTGCTTGAACATTCCTCAATGTTTCCACTGAAATGGATTGGAAAGCTTCCATAATTCTTCCTCTCATGTTTTCTAAGGTTGTTGGACCATGTGCAAAAACTTTGCCTTTAACTACTCCCCACAAAAAAAAGTCAAGAGGTGTGAGGTCTGGGGATCTAGGCGGCCACTCGTGTACTTGGCTGCCGATGCCAATCCAACGATTACGATACATATCATTGAGAAAATTCTTGACTGATCGAACGCGATGTGCAGGAAGCACGATTTGACCCTTAATTGACCCCAGAGGGCCAACTTTGACACCATATGACGGTACATATCTGAACGTAAAATTTTCTTCTCTTTCCATTTCCGAGGTCAAAAATAAGGGGATTTTAAAAAAATCGACTTGACCTTAAATTAACCTTCCAGATCACGGTTAAAGTCAAGGTCGAGGTTAAGGTCATATTCGGACGTAAATTTTTCCGCTCTTTCCATTTCCAGGGTCAAAAATAAGGGGTTCCATTTTATAAAATCAACTTACCTTAAAATGACCTTGAACGTCAAGGTCAATTTTGTCCTTCCTAGAGGTATTCTCAGGTCGACCTCATTAAATTAGCTGGTTGACCTTAAAACCCCAACATATCAGACCTTTCTGAACGTAAAATTTTCTGATCTTTCCATTTCCGGGGTCGAAAGTAGGGATTATCATTTTAAAAAATCACTTTGACCTTGAAATAACCTTGAAAATAGAGTTCAAGGTCAAAGTCGTTGTTACCATTAGCTGACCCCCTTTGCACCCTACAACTTTTGTTTTTAAAGTTTTTTTTCATCTCTCATACTTTTCAAGATATTTGCCTGGGGCGATTAAAATGGGACACCTTGTATAATCGCTTTCCATAAAAAGTACTTCGCACGGACATTGACTAAATTTCTTAAAGTAGATGAATGCTTCTTAAACATGGTTCCAAAATATTTCAAATAAATATCAAAGACTTGCAAGGGTACTAGATCTAATAATCATACTACTGCATCACAATCAACTAGCAAATTAAAATATTGGTTGCAGATTCAAAAAGTAGCCATTATAGTAAAATTTATATTATGGTTTCATAGACTGTATATTCACAGAACATATGGTTTCTCTGAAACATTTGGCGCCCCTCACCATAAGCCAATCATTAATTATATTATTTTCAAATTAATTATATTATTGCAAAATTAAAAACAAAAGTTTGTGAACTCAGAATCATTGGGAGAGAAAAGCTTTCTCGACATTCTTTTATAGTAGAAAATATAAAACATCTTGATATTTCTATACCTTGTAAATGGGAAGTTGTGAACCTATTATATCGTTCTTTCTAGACCTTCTCAAATTGTGTCTTCGCCTTCTTAGCATTTTTACGCAGTTGTACGATCATCCTTGTCAACATCTATCAGATTATCCGATAACGAAGAATAATCTATTGTATTACGGCTTTCTCTTTTGTGTGGCTTTTGGGTACTAACACTGGAATCATTATTCGATTCGCTGGCGACTGTACTGGCATCACCAGCAATGCCTTCCATACATATTACCACGAGTCATAGTCAATACTATTAATTGTGAAGTCATATATGAAAATAATTCTTTTTATTTTTATATATTCCAGGAAAAACTTATACTTGCCTTATTTTATACTTTCTTAAAATTTTATACTTTCTTATATTTTATAAAATAAATTTCACGAACTCGTGTTCCAGCTTTTTTTTCATATTGATTCTGGATTCATAGATTAGCTTTGTATTAAGTTGATAATAAATTTCACTAGAATGCATCCTGGTTTTACTTTACATTATTTTTTAATGACTTCAAAAAGTCTTACATAATCTGTAACTGTAATAAAAAAAATCACACAAAGTATCACTTTTTTTTAAATGATTATAGTCACTTAACAAACATAGTCATTTCTATATTTATTAAAATACTTACCTAATGTAAAAAAACCCGATGATGTAGATAGATAAAAATTCTTCTTCTTAGATTGCTAAGGATAAGTTCTTAACCTAAACAATCTAGCAACTTCTTGAGATCTTTGAAATATGTTATTAACTAACTCACGATATGATAACATTTGTATATAAAAATAAATACTGACGTGTTATGTTATACATAAGGTTAGGTCGATCACATACGGGTGTGTATATATAGATATCACATACGGGTGTGTATATATAGATATACAAGCGTAAGATAGACGACAACCGGAAGTGTCGTAAGAGCTGCAAACCGGATATCTTAAAACTATGGAGAAAAGTTCGGAAAGGAAAAAGCAGACAAAAAAATTCAGCTGTCTATATCTTTTGAACGAGATAATCTTTTTAAATAAAATCTTTTGATTTGAGTAGAGCAATGAAATGGCTTTCGATTAAGAGGGATATGTTATATAGTAAAAACTAACGCAATATACGTAAAAGCGCATTGAATTTTTCGTACACCCATTTCAATGTATATGTAGCACGGGTCGCTCCTTTAGGCTTCTTCTATAACTTGCCTTCGGAGCGCTCCCACGCTCCTTGATACAGCGGCAATAACACCCAAGGCAAATAGCGCCAGTAGTCTTGCAATTGTTTTACTAATGTATCGCCAATATATGAGCGATATTTATTTCCGATACAGTAGCAATGTTGTTGTAATAGTTTCAATTTTTACGCGGGAAATGAAGAAAATTTATTGAAATTTTAACCAAATATAGTTTTTAATAAGTGTAATAAGCGATTAAAATTTTGAGTCGGTTTGTCAAATATTCTCTGAAAAACAAGTACACGAAAATATTTCAAAATAATTAGTTCTTTAGGAAATAACAAACATCTGTATTATTTTAATTGGAATATTATATTCAAAACCTTTTAAAATTACTAAATAACCCTTACTTCAAATTATATTTTCTTTATGAAATTTCACACACATATTACATACGGGAATATTTTTAATTTTACTTAAATTAATACCGTCTTTAGTGATTCATAAAAAAATACATGTTTTTTGAATGATCGAAAATTTCAGTAACCTACCTTCATTATACCTCGTTACAATATTTTTAAATAATGGACCTAATAACTTATTAAATTAGAAAAAGTAAGTAAACAACACGCGTGCGTATCGCGCGTCATTTTCCTTTTCTAGTAACATATACATAAGGCCGTTCCCGAAAAATTACGATTTGAAAAGAGGGCTAAAACAGTTTTAACCTAAAATATCTCTGAAAATAATGTACGATACACGTGTCATAAGTCGTTCTTTATGGCACGGCGTTAAGCACATTAAAGAACGTAAAGTGCAACTTATGCCACTAGTATCGTAATGTACTATACAAACTCTACATACTTACAAAATTTCAAACAAATTAAAACAATTTTACTTTAGTTATTGTACAACAAAGAAAGTCATTTTCAGAAATACCATAATTTTAAATATCAAATATTTCAAAAATTAACCATATAATCTTGACCAAATTTTACACAGATATTGCCTATATCGCAAACAAAATATTCTATAAATTTCAAACTTATACATGGAGTCGTCATTTAGAAATTACGATTATCAAAAAAACGTAAAAGAGTTTTAACTTTAAATATCTCAAAAAATCATGAGACAATTCTTTTACCCAAAGGACTTATACAATAAATATATAAACTCTCCATTTCCACAAAATTTCAACACGATTGAACCGATTTTTTTTCTCTAGTTATCAGGTGTCAAAGAAAGAAACTTTGTAAAATACGAAAATTTTCAATATAAAATATTTAAAAAGGTAATCGTACGATCTTGATGAAAATTCGCACACATATTACTTATACCACATACAAAGTTGGCTATAAATTTGATTAAAAAAAAAAGTTTTTATTAAAAAAAAAACTTAACAAATTTTTAACCTCAAATATCTCTGAAATTTATGGACCAATCATTTTGCCCAAAGAACTCGACTGAGAGCTATCCAAAATCTACCCCTACAAGAAATTTTAAAAAGATTAAGCCAATTTTACTCCAGTTATCGTGCGACATACAAAACTCATTTTTTTCGGTTTTCAATTTTTTTCTCAAAAATCAATCGACAGAATGGATTCAAATTTTTACAGATTATAGCTATTTATATTTTACATTATCATGATTTAAAAAAAAAAAAAAATTGACCGTTTAGTTTGGGAGTTAGGGTGACTTTACCAGTGAATGAACAAATAAGAAAATTGTAATTTTTGTTATTCGATTAAGAGTCTTAAAAATGGATTAAAAGTAAAAATTTTTTTTAATTAGTATTTTAAAATCTTCAAACTTGGTGTCAGTGACAAAATTTTAGATAAAGAATAAAAATAGAAATTTTGTTTAAAAGAAATCTGTAAAGATCTCCTAAAAAACAGTAAATGAACACGTGGTGCTAGTAACTGAACACTTTGAAACCAGTGAATGAACACTTACTTTGTATGTACTTATGTAAGTTCAGTAACAGTAATTTTATAATTTGAATGCTGAAAGTTGACACCAGGATGATAATGATACACTTTATGTATTAAAACTAAACACTAAATATTAAATATTATTGATTCATACAGTACAGCATGAGGTGCGAGTTACGTTCGTTCACTGGATTGCCGGGATAACACTCGCGGTCCAGCAAAGAAGTGTTCATTCGTTTACTAGATTCAGGAGTATAAAATAAATCAAAGCTGGAACACATGAATTATTTATTTATTTATTTACCAGAGTAAGTACAAAAGGTAAGTACATGTTTACATTATACATGATGTATAATCCAGCAGAGGAATTGTTTTCCTGTTCGCTGGTCCGGTATTCTTAAATCTAACTTAACCTAAGATTCTAGATAGAAATATAAGTTTTGTAACAAAATATAATATAATATAACAAATGTGATTAAACTTTTCAATATAAAAATATCTCTTTTCAATATAAAAATATCTAGGTTGCTTTTATTTCTAAATGTTTCTAAATGTTTTCTTTTACCCATTTCTTTAGCTTCGTTTTTTTTTACTATGAATGCTACTAATTGTCTTTAAATCGTTGGGTAAGCGATTGAATATCATTATTGCTCTAATACAACTGTTTTTAATGCTAATGGTTTTGAGCCTTTTAGGAATCTGGATACTTTTATTTCTTGTAGTTTTATTGGAGCTAAGGTATATTAACTTTAATTCATTGTAATGATAATCTAGTGATTCATACTCGAAAATTTTATCTAAGTACATAGGATTTTTATTAGTGATAAATTTATTTTTATTAACTATTTTTAGTAATCTGATTTGTAGTCTTTTCAGCAAATTGATACTGTCCGCATACGCACCTCCCCAGGCTATTATACCGTAGGAAATGACACTGTGCAAAAAGGCGTAGTATACCATACGTAAGCAGTCTGTTGACATAATCTTCGTAAGTTTATAAAACATGAAAATAAGATATTTAGTTTTGTTGTACACGTAAACAATGTGTTCGTTCCATCTCATGTTAGTGTCATACCTAGATATTTGGTACTTTCTACTCTTTTGAGTTTTGTACTATTAATATTGATGTTTAAGTTTTTCGGAGTGCTATCACTTTGACTACCAAATTCCATATACACTGTTTTATCAGTGTTTAACGAGAGTTTATTCAGAGCTAACCATTTAGATATTTTTCGTTAAAAGTCATTCATTTTTTACTCTACTTCATGTCATGTTTTAGCTGTTGAAATAACAGCAGTATCATCAGCATACGATATGATTGTGTCTTCCGGCATGTCTAATAATAAGTCGTTGATGTACAGTATAAATAGTAACGGTCCCAATATAGTAGCCTGTGGGACTCTCGTTGTTACTGATTCAAATTGGCTGGTTTTGTTGTTTAAGGGGGTCGGACACCTTTAGAATGACGAAAAATCATTTTTTTTTTTTATTACATATTTTACTAAAAAAACACTTATAGAATATGTCCCAATTAGTTTTAAAGCATTATCTATTTTTGTTTTAAGAATATACACAAAACACTGATAAAGCTTTTCATTTGTTTTTTGTTCAAATTACATTTTTCCCCTTGTATACATAATTATATAATCATATATTATTTCTACTAATTTTTTTTTCATTTCACTGTTCTTAATATATTTTAAATTCTCACTCTAAATATCTGTCTGTATATAATTAAAAAGATCCAAAAATAATATTTTAAACATTAATACAAAGATAAAAAATAAATAATATAATTTATGGACGGTATTTTTGACAAAAATAAAAATTTGATTTTAAAACTTATATAGCAGTTAAGTTGGCACCGTAACAACCTGGCTTATCAACGACAGCCTCTTACAGACTCACAGCTCACTCCTTTATTGTAACAGTGAATCCACATTGCATGTCGTATGCCGTATGCCGTATGCCGTATGCCGTCAGAAAAATAGTTGTTGTCCGAAATCTATAATATTTATAACTCTATGGTTACAATTCCTATAGGATTTATAACCATAGAGTTATAAATCCTATAGATTTCAGACAACAACTTTTTTTCTGACGGCATACAGCATACAGAATACGGCATGCAATGTGGATTCACTGTAACAGAGCTGATTTTAACCTATGTAAAAGTCCGCAAGCAATGTAAACATGCACAGCTGTCATTTCATATAAACACTGTGATATCAGCATCAGCACCTTTTTTATACAAAGTGTTGTTCTTAATTTTCATTGTTTCCAACGAATTTTGGAGTAAACATTTAGTGTATTATAATACGTAAAGGTATTTTAAATCAGTTTTTAAAAGTGTTTGAATAATACGTGTGACAAATAGCTTTTAGTACTTGAACTTTTATTGGAAACTTTATACTTAAAATAATAGGGATTGATACTAAAGAAAAATTAAGTCTATATTGACTATTACAAAAAACATTTAGTGACAGATTTAAATCAACCTTTAAAGGAAGCGAAATATATGCTATTGTGCAGAGAAATCTTATGGAACCTTCGCTTCTGCCAGAAAGCTACCATTATCAGCCATTGCCTGAATCTCACTATGATATAATTGACATTTTATTTTCTGAAGTAAAAACAGTTATGCACTGCAATAAATATGTATCAGTCGTATTCTCTTTATTAAGTAATAATATTATATGTGAAAAAGAATAATGAAGGACAAGTAAAGAAGTTCACCTTATCAGACATTAAAAGAAGATCAATATAGGAATGTTGCTGCTATAAACATTTTTTTCAAACATTTGGCTATGGCGATACTGGCTTTATAACATGCATGAAGGATTTTGGATTTCTCAACTCATTCTTTATTTACCTCAGTATATGTATAAGAATCTAATATATGTGATAAAGATTATTAAAAACATATAGATTTAAAAGCACCAAAGGATCTACATATTAAACCACTTAACAAACTTGACTGACTGATGTGAATATGACTGTTACGCGTGCTCATAGCTTACAAGTCTGATAGATCGTATACTGAGGTACCAGAATATTTGTTCTAAATGTAAAATATTTTGAGCGAAAAACAATATTTTTTTGTATTTCAGGGCAGAGATGGAATTAAGAAATAAAGAAGAAGAAATAAAGAAGTATTTTAGTAATTTTATCTTTAAAGCTGTTTTCTACATAATGTAAAATTTTGAGCTCTGCCGTCGACTCCAGATTCCGGAACTGCATATATTTTAATGGAAGAGGTCCTAAAATGTTGGTATTTTATATGTCTATTGACTGAAGAGTTGTATGTATCCAATTTATTTGATTAAATAATTTTTTACGGTCAAAGATTGCTAAAAAAATCTGAATTTCACTTAAATTTAAGATTTTTTAGCAATTTTTGGCCGTCAAAAATTATTTAATCAAATAAATTGGATACGTACAACTCTTCAGTCAATAGACATATAAAATACCAAAATTTTAGGACCTCTCCCATTAAAATATATGCAGTTCCTGAATCTGGAGTCGACGGCAGAGCAAAAATTTTGAAATGGCCATATATTTGGTTAAAATCGATCAAAAAATTTTTTTTGGATCACATTTTATCATAAATTGAATATATTTTTAGGATATTACTTCTAAATATTTCTAATTATGAAAATTAATTTTTTTCAGGTTATTTTATGAAGAAAATTGTAAAGGTGTCTGACCCCCTTAATTTCACTCTTTGCTGTCTATTAGTGAGGTAGCTTTTTAATAGATTATAAGCATTTCCTCTTATTCCATAATTATACAATTTATCAAGTAGGATTTGATGATGTACAGTGTCAAATGCTTTAGCTAGGTCTAGGAAAGTTATCGCAATAGGAGTGCTAGTGTCAATGTTGTTGTATATTATATTGGATAATTGAAATAGTGCATCTTTAGTACTTCTATTTTTCCTGAAACCATATTGATTTTTTGTTAGCAGATCGCATGCATTGATAAAGTTAGTAATTCTATTATGTATAATTTTTCAAAAATTTTTGCAATATTTGATATTAGCGAAATAGGTCTGTAATTGGTAGGGATATGTTTTTCTTTAGCTTTGTGTATTGGTATTACTTCCGCTATTTTTAAAGCATCTGGCCACGTTGCCTTTTCGATACATAGATTACAAATGTGAACAAGTTGATCAACTATGTGGACACTTAGAGTTTTTAATGTTTTTGTGTTGATATTATCAATTCCACCTTTTTTAATGTCCATGTTGTTAATAATATTTAAGACTTCAATATGGTTTGTTGGAGTAATAAAAATACTTTTTCTGTTCATTAGTGGGAGTTTTATTTTCTCATTTCTTGGCTGCACTATTTTATCACTTATCTTTTTTCCTATTTCGCAAAAAAATTTGTTCATGTGTTCAGCCATATCTGCTGAATCCGTGATTTTAACACTATTATCCATTATATATTTAATGTTTTTGTTTCTTTTGCTATTTTTCCCAAGTTTTTGATTTAATACGTTCCACAAACTCTTTGAGTTTTTCATCTTTGCCTGTATCTGCTCTCTGTCAAATGACTCTTTGGCTTTATTTATAATTTTCTTTAACATTAAGTTAAACTTTCTATAATTTTCTCTTTTCTTTGGATTACTTGGATCTTTTTTCCATAAATTGTAAAGTTTCTCTTTGGTTACGCAAGATTTAATTATAGCAGAGGTTATCCAATTTTTTCTTGGATACAGTATATTCTTTTTACAATCTTTTTTCGAATATTGTGCTTTACTTAGACATATTTTTATTTTACTGACTAGGTTATTTAGTGCTAAATTTGGCTCATTAATTAACGACAATTCAGACCAGTTAATTAATTTAGCTTTAGTCCTAAGTTTGTTATAATTTATACGATTCATTGCATGAAATTCTTTTGTGGCTCTTATCTTATTTATGGACATGAAAATCGGAAAATGATCATTAAGCGGAATTTTTAAAATGAAAGTTTTATAGTTAATTTTATCTAGCTTAATAAAAATATTGTCTATGCATGTTCCTGAATTGTTGTTTCTATCAGATGGTCTGGTAATATCTCGAAAGCCTGGGCAGTAACCGTGCTCTAATAAAATATGCAAAAATTCTTGGTTGATTGATTCATGATTAGAAATATCAAAGTTAAAGTCCCCTATTATGAGGTTATTTTTATATTTACTGTTATTATTTATCAAGTTCTTGAGTATCAATAGAAATTCCGATTTACTAATGTCGTGTGATCTATACAGGGCGGATATCATAATTTCGTTATTATTTTCAATTGCAATATTAGAGATAATTATTTTGATGTTATTTGTAGTTAATACTTCTGTCGTATCAGTTAAGTAGTCGCTTACGTAAATCACCAGTCCATCTGATATATTAATTTTACTGTTATTGTAGTACATATTGTACCCCGGTATACTAAAATATTCGTAATGCTCCAAATTCTATGTTTCAGTGCACACAATAATACAAGGTTTTATCACTAGACTCTTCAGGAATACTAATAGTTTATGTAAGTTCGCATTTAAACTCCTTATATTTACGTTTAAAATTACTTCCTTTTCATAAGCCATACATCTATTTAGTTCACTAAGATCATCGCAATTATAGTCAGTATTAATTATTTCATTCTGTAAGTCCTCAATTAGATTAAAGTTATTTTCCATGTAAGTTTGCAGTGGTAGCTTTAGATGTCCCTGGTATTGCTGGCAGTGATGAGCGCTGTGAGTCTGTCGAATCGCTGCTTGTTCTTATTACTCTTCTTGGTGTTATCGATTGTTGATTTATGGCGCGATCTACCTTACCAAAATACCGTTGGAAGTTAGGTTGCACAGGGTAATCAGTCATTTCTATGTATTTTTTAATTTTGGATTTTAATATTTCACATAGATCACTGTCGATTGCACAATGGTTTGTATTATAATTAGTTTTAAATTTTTCATTGCAAAAAACACAGTTCGGACATTTCATAATTTCACTAGTACACTTTGAGGTTATGTGATTTCCATTGCACTTAGAACACGTGTCTTCATTCTTGCATTTTTTACTGTTATGCCCAAATCTTGAACATTTATTGCAAGGATAAGAATTTATAATATCGAATACTCTACAACTCTGATAACCAATAAATAATCTGCTCTTATTGTCTCTGATATGTTTATAAATATCCGATGTTACCTCAATTATTGTACTGTTGGTGCCTGTTTTTGTATTGGTATATACATTAAGTACTTTACACTTGTTTTCCATATTGTTAAAATTTCTTAGGTTGATATCTTGTTCAATTACTTTTTCATCTTCGAGAGTCTTATCGATATTTATTACTTTTAGTTTAGGTTTATTGATTTGTTCCTTTTCAATTTTAATGTCACTGTTCAGCAAATTGTTCAGAGTATTTTCAATTGTATTAATGCTATCTTCATTAGTGCAATTAATTATCACTGTGTCTTTGTTCTTGCACGCTACACTTTTTGTTTGTATTGTTTTATTTAGAGTTAGTTGTTGATTTACTATTTTTTCAATGTCGGTTGTATCTTTGCTGTTAGTTTTATTATTAGTTTAGGTATTCTTTTACTCTTTGGTTCTATATTAGCTGTTATTTCTGCGAAAGTCTTGATCTTATCGTTGTTATTGTTATTACCCTGCTTTTCTTTCGTAAGCAATTCATTTAATATTCTATTTTTGTCTTGTAATTTACTATTTAGTTGTTTCAACAATTGAATTTCAATTCTTAAGGATTGTGTTTCGTTGTAGTCTTCGAACACAGTTTCATTAAGTCCTTTGTTCTTGTCCTTGTCATTGTCCTTTTCAAGATCAATTTCACTAATAATTTCTTGTTTAATTTGTTCTTTTGTGAATAATTTAACTTGAGCTATTAATTCTTTAGCTTCTCTGCTCAAGGTACCATATGGCAAGTTTGAGGTTAGAGCTACGTTGGCATGGTCTTGGCAGATTATAAGTGTGTTGCTAATGAATTTAACAGGGCAACCGGCGTTATATTTTGTTACTATCTCCTTTGTGTGAAATACGTTTTCACAAAAAAGACACAAAACCGCTCCAACTTGTAGTGTTGGATGACACTTATAGAATTTAGTAAGCGAGTCGTCGGGAGGCTTCTTCCCTCCCGACGCTATGATGGGAACTTATTCGAATTATTTTAATTAGCTGAGGTTGACGATGTTTAATTAAATTGTAGTTTCTCATAACATAATTATTCAAACAGGTAAATGTTCAAATACACAGACACACCGTTCTTAAAATTTACAAAGTTTTTACTACACTAAAAAGACCAACCAACCACCCTATCAGACAGCGTAATAACCGCAGGCGCGATAAACAATTAATCAAGGCCCGCAACGAGCCGCGCGTTGAAAGCATCCACGCAGCATCCATCCCCAGCGCACGCGCCCGGTGTACTGAATTTATATTTAAATAATTAACTTTCTTCTTAAAAATAATGTCGAATCGTCAACTAATAAGTATAAAACTTCATTTAGACGTACGATTTTAGCACAGAAACTTTCGATTTTGAAAAACCTTCAGCATATCCCTACAGTGCATCTGCGTCACCCTTATAGCGAATGGCGTATATTTAATTCTCATCACGATATTGCAATATTAATAATTTTTTTTCATCCAAGGAAATTCATTTCATAACATGTGAAATATGTAAAACTAGGGGGGGCTGTGCCCCCCTGCGTGCCTTCGGCACGCCAACCCCCCCTTTCACCTGATCCTCACTTCGCTCGTTGCCCTCCCCCTCCACCTGCTCCTCGCTTCGCTCGTCGCCCGCCCCCTCCCTATGTAAAAACTTCGTTTTTACATAATAGGCACGACCGCAATACTCAGGAGAATCTTACAATTTTGCTATTGCAAAATTTATAATACGTACTTTATTTTCATAATTTTTATCAAAATAAAAAAAAAATCGTTTTTTACAGGCCTAGCTCTTTAGGAATTGATTTTGCATGAAATCTTTTTGGATAGTATACGGAAAACTATTGTTTTAGGTGTGTTTAGTGATTAACTTGAGTGGGCGAAATGAAAACTTCAACACTTCTGATTAATAAAAAAAAATTCAAAGGTACATTTTATACAGTTTTAACGAAAGGTGAGCTCTAGCTAAGTAGCCGTTCACTCAACACGTTGAGTGAATTAACGTTAACTACAGGGGAAAACAATGTTTGCGGGTATTCCTATAATTACATTAATTTTATATACACTGAGAAAAAATTTTTGTAAAAATTATTATTCTTTTCGTAAAAATTACCATACTGTCTTATAAAGCCACCACAGACTGTAAAAACCCAAAAAATTACCATACTTTATAAGAAATTTTACTAGAAATATAGGAAAATTTACTATACTGTATTATAAAATTTACTGTAAAGTATGGTAATTTTTTGGATTTTCACAGTCTGTGGTGGCTTTACTAGAAGTATGGTAATTTTTCCAAAACTTTTTTCTCAGTGTACATATATGTATATATATAATATACGAACTCGATTACGAAAAAATACTGACGCCGCACACACATGTATTAATACGGCGAAAATGAGAGAGAATAAAGAAAAGGCTAAACACTAACGAGTGCGCTAGCACTCGGCAACGGCAATCTGGCTCTTCTTTTCTGCCTTCGCGCTTTACGACTTTAGCGCCGGCCGCCGTGTGCATGAGCGGGCGCGCGAAATACTATTGCTGCAGCGACGGTTGCGAGCGCACTGCACAGTGCGCATACCACATACGCGCGTGTTTTGTGATAACATAAACGATCGCATCGCCCGACTCTCGGCGTCTGCTCATTTCTCAGCGATGACAGCGGCTGCTGTAGTACAGCCTTTTGGTGGACGCGGTCCCTCTCGCCGTGCCCATCGGGTGGTGGTGATTCGTCGGAGTCAGCAAGGCAGCGGGATCGATGACAGAAGCAGATTTGGTAAGCTCTTTCTCGTTTCTAATCTCTGATGGGTGGGCTGAGGGTTCTTTTCTCTTGTTGCAGGTATCTGTAGAGGTATCTGTAGAGGTATCTGTAGCAGCGAAAAGACTGTGACAGGATGGGTGGGCTGAGGGTTCTTTTCTCTTGTTGCAGGTATCTGTAGAGGTATCTGTAGAGGTATCTGTAGCAGCGAAAAGACTGTAACAGGAGCAAACTACGGGCATTGCTGCAGACTGTCTCTTGAGTATGGTAATATGTCTGCATCATGTATTTTTGTTCTATTTATTAAAACTTCTAAGCCTTTTACAAGCTTTCATGAGTTACATTTTAATGTTGTATTATTTCATGAGTTACATTTTAATGTTATATTATAAATGTTATATTACAAAATAACATTAGCATCAAATTAATTAGTATGCTCAAAATAATTATATGTCTCAATTTTACAATGCTGTTTTTCAGTGATTGAAGAAAATTATGTAAACATACAAATGCTTTATAGTAGGTTCATATAGAAGATTTTCAATTTGTAATGAAAGTTAAAATTTTAGTTTAATTAAGTCTTTCATCAGTTTTTTTGTTGTTGATTATATAATTCGTATTGCCTATTCGTATGATCTATTTATTATCCAAATGTGGTTTTTAGGTGATCAACTCTCCTAGCTTGGCTCCCACACTAGTGACTATGTATATATAGTTAATCTGCTGCTTGTGCCTTGGCCGGACACAGGATGAGGCTGTCCCCAGCAGTGAAAGGAGTGAAGGTCTCTCTACCAGTCCTTCTCTTCCAGCAGATGGTGTGGGCTATTATGCTAAACAGACTGATGTTCTTGAAGTAGCGCCAACCTGGACCGGCCAGCCCTACTTTGTTGCCTCTGCAGTTCCAGCAGTTCATTTTAGAGTGTCAGTGCTTCAGAATGTGAGGTAATAGGTAATAAGGGAATAGGGAAAAATTTTATAAGTGCAGTGTGTGTGTGTTTAGGTGCGCTACCTGTAGCTTTTTATTATTTTTGGGTAGATTAGTCAGGTTAATTTATAAGTTTAGGTAGGACATAAGAACTCACCTCAGGAGGTTTGTTGTATTTTAATACTTGCTTTTATCTGATCAGAATTCTTATTATTTTTGAAGAACTGGGGTAGCGAAAGAAGTGAATAATGACTACTGCTGCATACTGTGTTCTTTTGATGTGATAATATTGTTCGACTCAATTATTTATTAGTAATATGTGGTTTTTAGGTGTTCAACTTTCTCTGCTTGGCTCAGAGAAGTGGCTGCGTGTAGCTAATATGCTGCTTGTGCCTTGGTCAGCTCCTCTGCTGAGGTTGTTCCTGACAGTGAGACAATGAGTTGAGGTCTCCACTAGACCTTCCCTTCCAGCAGATGATTTGGTTGCTGATCTAGCGGCTGGCTGCTAGTTAGATTAATCTACTTTGCTGCTTCTGCAGTCTTAGCAGTACTTCAAGAGTTTCAGTTCTTTAGAATGTGAGGGGATAGGTAATGAGGGACTGGGAAAAAACTTAAAAAGTGCAGTGTGTGTTTAGATGCGCTATGGGTAGGTAGTTTTTATTAGTAAGATTAGTTTGACATATCAATTTATGAGTTTAGTCAGGGAAGAACTCGCTTCAGGGGATCTGTTATATTAAAATACATCATGTATTTCGCAGATTACCTAGCAAGACTTGCCTATCTAATATTTTTCTATCATACTGTAAGACTGACAGAGTCAGCTAGTATATTACATTCTTTTTTATCTTATAATTTTCCATGTTACAAAATCTATATTAAAACATACATTACATAATTTTATTTTTTTTTTTTGTAAATATATTAGTTTAATGTGCGTTTATATATAATATTACGTAATTTTGATTCTTTTAGTTCAACATCAACCTATATTTTATAATTTATTATTATATTTTTATAATCAAGGAGCGCGGGAGCGCGCCGAAGGCAAGTTATAGAAGAAGCCTAAAGGAGCGACCCGTGCTACATATACATTGAAATGGGTGTACGAAAAATTCAATGCGCTTTTACGTACATTGCGTTAGTTTTTACTATATAACATATCCCTCTTAATCGAAAGCCATTTCATTGCTCTACTCAAATCAAAAGATTTTATTTAAAAAGATTATCTCGTTCAAAAGATATAGAGAGCTGAATTTTTTTGTGTGCTTTTTCCTTTCCGAACTTTTCTCCATGGTTTCAAGATATCCGGTTTGCAGCTCTTACGACACTACCGGTTGTCGTTTATCTTACGCTTGTATATCTATATATACACACCCGTATGTGATCGACCTAACCTTATGTATAACATAACACGTCAGTATTTATTTTTATATACAAATGTTATCATATCGTGAGTTAGTTAATAACATATTTCAAAGATCTCAAGAAGTTGCTAGATTGTTTAGGTTAAGAATTTATTCTTAGCAATCTAAGAAGAAGAATTTTTATCTATCTACATCATCGGGTTCTTTTACATTAGATAAGTATTTTAATAAATATATAAATGACTATGTTTGTTAAGTGACTATAATCATTTAAAAAAAAGTGATACTTTGTGTGATTTTTTTTTATTACAGTTACAGATTATGTAAGACTTTTTGAAGTCATTAAAAAATAATGTAAAGTAAAACCAGGATGCATTCTCGTGAAATTTATTATCAACTTAATACAAAGCTAATCTATGAATCCAGAATCAATATGAAAAAAAAGCTGGAACACGAGTTCGTGAAATTTATTTTATAAAATATAAGAAAGTATAAAATTTTAAGAAAGTATAAAATAAGGCAAGTATAAGTTTTTCCTGGAATATATAAAATAAAAAGAATTATTATCATATATGACTTCACAATTAATAGTATTGTTAATGAAAAATGTTGTACTAATTTTAGATGGAAGATATCGCCACATTCCAATGATTCGTGGTAATATGTATGGAAGGCATTGCTGGTGATGCCAGTACAGTCGCCAGCGAATCGAATAATGATTCCAGTGTTAGTACCCAAAAGCCATACAAAAGAGAAAGCCGTAATACAATAGATTATTCTTCGTTATCGAATAATCTGACAGATGTTGACAAGGATGATCATACAACTGCGTAAAAATGCTAAGAGGCAAAGACACAGTTTGAGAAGGTCTAGAAAGAACGATGTGATAGGTTCACAACTTCCCATTTACAAGGTATAGAAATATCAAGATGTTTTATATTTTCTACTATAAAAGAATGTCGAGAAAGCTTTTCTCTCCCAATGATTCTGAGTTCACAAACTTTTGTTTTTAATTTTGCAATAATATAATTAATGATTGGCTTATGGTGAGGGGCGCCAAATGTTTCAGAGAAACCATCTGTTCTGTGAATATACAGTCCATGAAACCATAATATAAATTTTACTATAATGGCTACTTTTTGAATCTGCAACCAATATTTTAATTTGCTAGTTGATTGTGATGCAATAGTATGATTATTAGATCTAGTACCCTTGCAAGTCTTTGATATTTATTTGAAATATTTTGGAACCATGTTTAAGAAGCATTCATCTACTTCAAGAAATTTAGTCAATATCCGTGCGAAGTACTTTTTATGGAAAGTGATTATATATCAGATAAGTTTAAACGTTTCTTTTCGTTTTTAAACTGTTCTTTTTTCAAGAGAATTGTTGCTTTGTGTATTGTTTGTTATGTTTCCGACTAGTAGATCTCTTGAAGGCATTAAAATTCTACATGGTTTTAGCCGGAAAAATAAATATAACTTAAAAAAAAATTAAAATAGATACTTTGTGAAAATTTTTTTCATTTTCAGATTATAGAATTCTCACAGACTTTGACCTCTGGAACAGATTCTTATCGAAGGAGCAGCACCAGTAGTAATACCAGTAACTTCTCATTACATCGGCAAAGTCTTCATAGGCTACAAATAATACAATTAGACAGACTTTTAGGAGGTGGAATAGAAACAGGATCTATTACAGAAATCTTTGGAGAATTTAGAACTGGAAAATCACAGCTTTGTCACACTTTAGCTGTTAACTGCCAACTACCTGTTGGAGATGCAGAGGCTAAGTGCATATACATATGATACTGAAGGTACTTTAAGATCTGAAAGATTAAATGCTGTACCTGTAAGGTATAACATCAGTGGGGATAGTGTACTTGACAATGTTGCAACTGCTCGTGCATACAACTCTGACCACCAAACTCAGCTTTTGATAAAAGCAAGCGCTATGATGTCAGAATCTAGATATGGGCTAGTGATAGTAGACAGTGCTACTGCATTATATACAAGACAGATTTTGCTGGAAGAGGAGAATTGGCAGCTCGCCAAATGCATTTAGCAAGGTTTCTTCGATTACTGCTTAGATTAGAATGCTAAGAATAAGTTCTTCGATTATTCCTTAGGTTAGATTGCTAAGAATAAGTTCGTATATAACAACTTTTGCTATTCCATGGTATCTCATTTTTTATTTAAAAGTAAAACACACATTTTAACATTCGTCCACATGACCTACAGAAGACAGAAAATAGATCTAAAATAGTTGCTGGTAAGATTTTATTTTATTATATTCAGAAAATTAACTCACATGAAAAAGAATATGTTACTTATTTAGGTTGTGAATGTGGTTTTTCTGAAACATTTTTGGTAGCTTACTTTTATGGATTTTTCTCTCATCACGCTAATTTAGATTTCATGCTAATACTGTTTGTACATATGTTGGCAGTAGAAAAACATACTTTTTTGTGTTAAGTACTTGAAGACGATCTTTGGAGGCAAAAGTGAAAAGATCTTGGGTGTTTTTTAGCAACGTTTCGTTGGCTTAGTACGCCAACCTCATCAGGCCTTTATTCAAACACAGAAATAAATTAACATGTACAATTATTTTCAACTATATAAAGACAATTAAACAACGACGCATGAATACAAAAATCAAAATTACCAAAAATAATAAACGTATATATCATACGTCGATCCGATGTTATTATCGACTGAAAACAATAACACATATGCTGCATTTATATACACCGGACGATGTTTACATAAAGAGTTATATGGTATCAAGTTCGTTAATAATGGGAAAATACATTGTGCTTAGTCTTTGGATATCTTCCTTTTTGTTAATACTATTTTTATTGGTTTTTAAATAGATCATTACGGAAATCCGTCTTTTTTTGTAATTGCTTTCAAAATCTACGACAGATGTATTTTTCCAATCGAATTCATGTCTATTTTCCAATCGATGTGTACTGACAACAGACTCTTTATTTTTGTTTGTTTTGTGCTCATTAATGCGCGTGTATAACGATCTTTTAGTTTCTCCTATATAAGTAGCAGAGCAATTAAGACAATCAAATTTATACACCACATTGGTACGATCCCATTTTTTGGTTATATCTTTACCTAACCGAATGATCGAAGACAAACTTTTATTCAATAATGGGATTGTACAAATGTTGTGAGATTTTAAAACCTTAGATAGACTATTAAAATCTTTATTAAACGGTAAAGACAATTTTGGTAACTTTTCATAGTTATTTTTGTGTGTATTAGGTGTATCGCCATACTTAAGTTTTTTTAATCTGATTTCAATATGTTTTTCTATAAACCACATTGGATAATCATTATTACGTAAAATTTTCTTGATGAGTTTTTTATTGTCTACGTGAAAATTGGAATCCGAGAGTAAAAACGCCCTATCAACTAAGTTAATGATAATATTCTTTTTTTGCTATGCTGGATGATTTGAGAAATAATTGATTACACGTCCAGATGATGTCGGTTTTTGATACCAATTTGTTAAAATTGTATTGTCACTTCTAATTAATGTCATGTCTAAAAAATTAATTTTGTTATTATCTTCTCGTTCATAAGTAAATTTTAGATTTTTGTCATAATCATTAAATACTTTAATTACTGCGTCAATATGTTGTTTTTTGACACAAGTAAGCGTGTCGTCTCTAATTCTCGTAAGCAATGTTTCTCCAAATCATCCATTACAATATCTGCAAATAAAGGCGAGATCGGTGAACCCATCGGGGTTCCATAAATTTGTTGATAGGCTTGACCATTAAAAGTAAAAAATGTATTATTAAACAGGAATGTCGTGCATTTTTTTAATTCATCAAGCGGGATGTTACAGCGATTGTGGATGGAAACCGCTCTTCTATCTAAACTATCCAATACTAATTCGCACGAGATGTTTGTAAATAACGACGTTACGTCTAAAGACAGTAATGTGTATTCATCAGTTAATATTAAATTTTTTAATTTTTCCTTTAACTCAAAACTGTTATTGATATGTGAACTAGGCTTTGGTATAGCATTCTGAAGTTCTTGATATAATATTTTTGATAAGGAATACGTGGGGCTATTAACTAATGAAACAATAGGACGTAACCGTACATCAAATTGTGAATCTTTGGTAATCCATAACATTTCGCCAATGTCGTATCAGATTGAGTTAAACTATTCTTATGAAATTTTTGTATAAAGTTTTGTAGGAGTATGTAAGCTATTGCGCTTGTTAGGCGGTAAGTAGTACATTATGCCCGCTGGCTGAATGAGAATATCGGACATCAGATCTCATATGAGAATATCGGACATGAGATCTCATATGAGATCTCATATGATATTTACACACGGGAAAAGGATAAATAGGTGGCTTACAAAATGGTTAACAAAATCTATAGCACTTTTGAGTAGACTATAAATTTATATGCATTTTTTATCCCATTACCGCTTAAAAAAGACGGACACAAGGAAAAATATTTTGGGTAATGAAAGTAAAAGCGGTATCAATTAAAAATTAGAGCCAATGTAATTATTTATAGTGGGCTTATAGATATAAAGATTGTTAATGAATTTTTGCAAAAATTTAGTACTCTACATTTAAAAAGCCCACTGGTAAACTGCAAACCGTCGGGCCCGCCAAGTATGTATGGGAGATTGGAGGACCACCACTGCTAGAGCAGCTCTATAGACTTCTATTGTCTTCCCAAGATGCGTAATATTATAGAAATTTCAAAATTGAGAGAATAATGAAAAATGGGGATGTGGTGGTAACTATGTAATTTTTGCTTCCTCCTAGAGGAAGCTTTGTGATAGTAAAAAAAAAAGTTTGTGAGATAATGTCTTAGGAATGTTGTATAGAAAATTTGGAATCGAAATACACCATTTTTAGAAAATGTCCGTATGGATGTGTGTGTGTGTGTGTGTGTGTGTGTGTGTGTGTGTGTGTATGTATGTCCGTATACTCTGATATCTCATGATCTACTCAACCGATTTTAACGAGAGAGTGATCATTTTTTCAGATTTTGCTTCAACAATTGGGGTCAATATTTTATTTTTATCAAAATCGATTTTTTTGTTTTTTATCGCCATTTTTAAATTTTCAAAATTTTTATTTTCATTTTTTTTTATATTTAGAACAAATATTATTTATATACGATAAATTCTCTGTATGCAGAATAAAATTTTCTACAATTTAAAAAAAAAAAAAGCCGTTAGCTATATTTCGTCATAAGTTATTCATGAAAACGTCATTTTTAGTAAATGGCCGAATCCATCTCAAATCAGACAGCCCGCGTATGCCTATTTCACCTATCATGTTGAAATAAAAATATTTATGTTCTACTCGAAAAAATATTTTACACGTGTTTTTTTATTTTTTTGTTTCATCAAAATTTCATGCGTTCAGCGATGCCGAAAAATTCCGAGAAAATTCTTTCATTGAGAAAAAAAATTTTCAATGTGATTTTCAGACTGCTATTGTTTCAGCAGTTTTTCGAGCTTTTAAACGTGTAACACACAATTTCACTCAGTTTTGAGCCCTCTTTAACGGCCTTAATGTGATTTTCAAAAAAAATAAAAAATCCACGAGCTATGCACTTTTTACTGAAAAATTCATTTTTTAGGGAAGTGCCTTTTTCTCGAAAACCCCATGTTTTTTTTGCACAATTTTTGTTGTCGTGATAGAGGACGGTAATGCCTAGCTAGACGTATTTGTGAGATTCGGTACTTTTTCCCTGGGATAGCGATCACTAATGAGATAACACACAAACAAATTTTTCACGCCTAATGCTTATATATAGTCAATGATATTAGAGTCAATGTAAAGGTATTTGTCTTTGTGTGTATGTAATATACAGGTACACATAACTATGTATTTATTTGTTATTTGCGTCTTTTTGATTTTTTATTTTTATACCTTTTTTCATTTGTATACCTATTTTACTACCTTTGTTTTTCTGCTTCATTGTTCTTAATTCAGTAAGCGGACGATCAGCGGTCTTTGCTGTCAAACAATGTATTTTATCGTCACATGTTTTTTAACCCATATATGAGTTTTTTGAATTCCAGGATACTTTGGAGTTGTAAGCCAATCAATATTTTTTTCTTTTCTGAATTGTTCTATTTCAGCATCTTGTAAATGTATTATTTTAATAGCATCAGTATATTTTTGAACATGTATTGCAAAATCATTTGCGTTTTGAATAGCTTCTTCAAGGGGCTCTCGAAGATTATGCGAAGTAGCATAATGCTTTATAAGTCCACCCACACCATCTACAGCTCCTTTGCCGTGCCCAGTAGCAGAGAACAACCATTTTATATCAGACGGTGCTCGTTTTAGTTCATCTAATTGAAAGCGATTTTTAAAGTGACTCGCAGCGCCGTCTGATACGATGGTAATTTTTTAATTGAATCACAACAATTTTCTTTCAAGAATTTTATAATTTTTTGTACTGCTAGCAAAGCATACGCTGAATCATGTTTTCGGTCATCACTTATAACTGCGAAACTTTGTGTCGAATCCCCTTGATAAGAGACTGCTGTGAAAATAGAAATTTGATCATTAACCCAATGATTTCCTTGAACAGCTTTATTATGAATCACAGCCCAGTTTTCAGCGAAGTCTATTTGAAGAACTAAATGATGTGAGTCTTTTTAGCACTTTCTCTTTCTGTTTTTATAGCTTTGCGTTGTATATTTTTACATACATGTGAGTACTAACCCTCATGGTCCAAACCGAAAGTTCATCTTTAAAAGCAGAAATTGATAGTGTCTTTTTAATCAGGTTTCCATTATCCCACAAAGCATATGTAATTTCTTCTGTGCCTTCTACATCTTGCAGTTTTAAAACATGAAACGTAATTCCCTTAATCCCTGGACATAGTTTACATTCTTGTAAATAACATAAATCAGATGGCTCAGAACACATTGTTGCATTTATTATTTGTGACCGACTTTCATCCAACTCTGTGACGTTACTCCCTCTAAAATTAATTAAGCTCGTAAGAAATAAATCATAATTTGCGCAATAGATACAGAGACAAACTTCTTTGATGGGGCTAAGTAAGACATACTTTGGTCGCAAACTATAAAATTTCGATTTTCCAATTCTCAATTCTGGATAATCATTTTTAAATACTTTATACGTCTCTTTTAAACTTCGAGTAAGAAAACGCTTAACTTTTTTCTCTTTTTTATTGTTAACTTTAATTGTAACAACGTCACATTTATTAGGACTTTGTCTTGAACAATTAAAATCATCATTTAAATAATATTCCATAACAATTTTTTCCATGTTTTCATCAATCGGATGGCCTGAATATGCATCTGGTTCTGAATAAATTCCTTTTTCTTTAACAAGATTTCTCGATTTGTTGATCATATACATTGTTATTTCTGGAAATAAAGATAAAATTTCATGTTTTGTAAAGGATGAAGGTAGCAAAGTCAGAATTTTTATTTTTTCTGATACCGTAGAACACTTTTGCAAGGCTAGACCAAGATTTTGTATCCATTCTGTACAATGGCATACAGTTGATTCATTTGCTGTTATAGAAACGTCATAAACATTGTTCAACTTCACATCAAGGGTATTAGACAATGTTGAAAGTATTTTTTTTTCTTCTTTGTTACGTAATTTTCAATTGATTTTTCATGTATAAGATTTTTTCTTTTAAGAGGCGATACAGAACCTAAGAAAGATGTACTTATTTCATTATTAAATTCTTCAATGCGTTCTGGAGTACTTGGTAAAAAATCTTCATCTCTATCAACTACGTTATCGGTAACTTCATTATCCGTTATAAATTCATTGTCAGTACTACTCACCAATTCTAAAGCACGATTGTAACAATGTTGACACAGATATGTAGAAGGTGTCAAAGGTAAATGAGGATAGAGGTGCTTCAATGGATGAGCAAGATTCTCAAGTTGTTTTAAACGTACGGAACTAGATTTGTAAATAATTTGTTTGTGTTTGTCTAAAAAGTCTGCACATTTGATTCTCTCTGTTGAGTAATATTGAGACATCGTAGTTGAGTTGATAAGGTGTAAATATGTAATAATTTTCCAAAAGATGATGGTTTTAAATAAGACGAGATGTGTGATATATAGCAGAAACCGAACTTTTCTTTGTAAATGTTAAGTCAAACCATATCCATCTAGCGGACAAATGTACTAGTACATATACTCCTATAAGTAGGCGCATGTACATGTATATTACATACGCACAAAGATAAATACCTTTACATTGACTCTAATATCATTGACTATATATAAGCGTTAAGCGTGAAAAATTTGTTTGTGTGTTATCTCATTAGTGATCGCTATCCCAGGAAAAAAGTACCGAATCTCACAAATACGTCTAGCTAGGCATTACCGTCCTCTATCACGACAACAAAAATTGTGCAAAAAAAACATGGGGTTTTCGAGAAAAGGCACTTCTCTAAAAAATGAATTTTTCAGTAAAAAGTGCATAGCTCGTGGATTTTTTATTTTTTTTGAAAATGACATTAAGGCCGTTAAAGAGGGCTCAAAACTGAGTGAAATTATGTGTTACACGTTTAAAAGCTTGAAAAACTGCTGAAACAATAGCAGTCTGAAAATCACATTGAAAATTTTTTTTCTCAATGAAAGAATTTTCTCGGAATTTTTCGGTATCGCTGAACGCATGAAATTTTGATGAAACAAAAAAATAAAAAAACACGTGTAAAATATTTTTTCGAGTAGAACATAAATATTTTTATTTCAACATGATAGGTGAAATAGGCATACGCGGGCTGTCTGATTTGAGATGGATTCGGCCAAATAGGTTATATTTCAAAATTAAAAAAAGATATTAACATGAATATTTTTTTGGTTATAAAGAATACTGAGTACTATAACTTACTAAATTTTTAGATTTTTTTATTCATTATTTTTGGAGAAAAAAAATAATTTATAAAAAAAAGTGTTTTTTTTTGTCGTTCAATAACTAGAGTAAAATTGGCTTAATCAGTTTGAAATTTTTTTTAGTGGTACATTTTGTATCACAATCGATTGAGTTCTTTGGGCAAAAGGATTGATCCATAAATTTCGGAGATATTTGAGGTTAAAATTTTTTTCACTTTTTTTTAAATCGTAATTTCTCGAGAACGGCTTTATGTATTTGAATCGGGTGGGCGGCATTCGAAAGAGAATTTCAAGACCTATATTTTCTAAAAAAAATTATTTGTCTAGCTATTACGGTTCTTTTGTTATTAATAAAAACGTAAACATTGAAAAATGAAAAAAATGAGTTTGGTATGTCCAACTATTGCGGGAGTAAAAATTGACTTAAGCGCTTCAAAATTCCTCGTAGAGGTGGATTTTGGATAGTTTTCGGTCGAGTTATTCGGGCAAAATGATTGGTCCTTAAATTTCAAAGATATTTAAAAAAATTTCAAGTTAATATTTTCCATAAAATTTTCCCAATTTTTTTTAAATGTATTGAGGATGGCTCTATGTATCTGAATGTGATGGGTAGCATTTGAAAGAGAAAAGCCGTTTACATCGTACAAAATAAAGTATGAAATTTTAAATATTGGAAGTAAAAATTAATTAAAGGAATCAGTAAATCAAGTTTGAGGAAGCTACGTGCCAATGAATTGGCAGCGGTTTTTTATATAGGCTTTGAATTTTCGTAAATATATGATAAAATACTTATGAATTTTAGAAATAAATGGAAGGCATAATAGTTATATAATTAAAATAATTTTCGCCCACACGGGCGTAAGGTGCGTAGGTTCTATAAAGTTTTGTAGGAGTGTGTAAGCTATTGCGCTTGTTAGGCGTTAAGTAGTACTTTATGCCCGCTGGCTGAATATTTTTGAAGTTACAACGTGGGCGTAAAATGTAATTTTATACGCAAGGTACTAAAAGTTCTATTATGTCCGTAAAGTTAACTTATGGTTTCTTGACTACAATAAATTGATTTCAGTACTTTCTTGTGTTTAATTTGTATAGAAGAATGAACAAATTTGAATACATTTCTGAGAACCGTCATACAGTTGTTTCGGATAGTATTCTGCATTACTTGACTATCGGTAAATGATTTCGCAACTTTTGTTTGTTAGATTTACAATGAACAATTTGAATGTACTTACATATTATACAATTGAAATAATTTTTGCCCATACGGGCGTAAAGTGCATCTATATAGTTTTGATGGGCTTGAAGTTGCAGCGCTCGATTCGAACACTTTCATAAATTTTTTTTTTTTCTTTTTTTTTCAGTGTTCTATTCGGTAAAAAACCGCAGAATAACACAAAAACTGTTGAAAATAACAATTCCTGAACATACCCATACACAAAACCACCCTTAAATAAGAGATTGAGGCGAAACGTGAGCATACAGCCTATGCGTGAACCCAAACGATGATCTATCGAAAATTTTATCTCCAAAACGAAGTCTTATACCCCGCCAAGTTTTTAATATGTTTTTTAGTATAACAATACACGTTTTAAAAAAATTTACAAGAAAATCGTATGTCCGGAAAGCTCTGCTTTGAAGGGGAGATTGGAGCGATATGAGCGCACACAGCGTACACACGAACAGATACACCATGACATATCGAAAATTCTATCTCGAAAACGAATTCTTATACCCCGCCAAGTTTTTAATCTGTTTTTTAGTATAACAATATCAACTTAAAAAAAATTAACAAGAAAATCGTATGTCCGGAAAACCCTGCTTGGAAGAGAGCTCGGTGCGATACGAGCGGATAGCGAGTATACGTGAAAAGGATGATCTATCGAAAATTCTATCTCGAAAACGAGATCTTATACCCCGCCAAATTTTTAATATGTATTTTAGTATAACAATAGAAGCTTAAAAAAAATTAACAAGAAATTCGTATGTCCGGAAAACTCTGCTTTGAAGGGGAGATTGCGGCGATATGAGCGCACACAGCGTACACATGAACACATACACCATGACATATCGAAAATTCTATCTCGCAAACGAAGTCTTATACCCCGCCAAGTTTTTAATATGTTTTTTAGCATAACAACATAAACTTAAAAAAAAATTTACAAGAAAATCGTATGTCCGGAAAGCTCTGCTTTAAAGGGGAGATTGGAGCGATATGAGCGCACACAGCGTACACATGAACAGATACACCATGTCATATCGAAAATTCTATCTTGAAAACGAAGTCTTATACCCCCCCAAATTTTTAATATGTTTTTTAGTATAACAATATAAACTTAAAAAAAAAATTAAAAACCATAAGTTTTAAAGTAATATAATTTCAGTTTAGATAATTATGCATGCAAAGATCAAATAGGAAGACGGCAATATTTATAAGTGTCGTCGTTTAGAAAAAAGACAAAATTTTCCTTAATTTTTAGATTAGTAAGTAGCGCCAAAAAGAATAGTATTCAATAGAGCTTGTAAATAATTTTTTTCATATTCAGGATGGCTGAACGATTGAGAAAAACTTGGTCTTGTATATGTTTCTTCAAAGCTAAATTCCTTTTTTATGTTTTGTCGTTTAAAAAAACGTGAAATTTCCGTGAATTCTTAAGCCACAAAATTACAACCTGAAGTTTTATCCAGATCTGTGATCCAGACGTGTGAAACTTCCCTCGTCAGTTTGGGACTGATTTGTCATTATTTATTATTTTTTTTTTATTGAATGGCAATCATTTCGAGCTTTTGTTCATTTGCCTGCTATTTTCGAGTTCTCAAAAAGTTAAGAGTTGCTGAGATTTACTCGTATATTAATGTGAATTATTTATACACTGAGAAAAATGTTGTAGTAAATTTTATTATAACTGTAATAAAAATTACTATAAAGTATAGGAAGAGTGAGACAAATACACTTTATGCTGCATTTTTATTATAATTGTATAAATAATTACAAAATTTCTTGTAATTTTTATGACAGTTGTTAATTAGAAAGTATTACGAAATAAAAGAAAAATTGCTATACACATAGCAAAAACTGTGATATAATAAAATTTAAAATATATGCTT